>JASDQU010102448.1:405255-416428 GCA_032191745.1 Picea mariana
CGTGGGGGTAGGATAGGTTTAGACTTAGGCTATTTTTAATACTTAGTTTTTTTTTTTGGTTTTTAATTCAATTTTTGTTTTTAATGTTTTAAATATTTGTTATGTGGTATGTTGTTTTTTGTTCATGTTTTATTTTGTATTTTTGTTTTGTTTTTATTATTACATATATATTTTCTAATTTTTAATGTAGTTTGTTACTTTTTGTTTTTTATTGTTTTTTAAATGTTTTTAATATTTTGTGTTTATTCAATTTTTTATAATTGTTTTTATATATGTTTTTTATTTTTTTATTTTGTTTTTAAATTTAATTACTTTATTTAAATTTAAAACTAACCCTAACTTCTAACTTAGTTGCTAACCTAGGTATTAAACTTAATTAATAATTAATTAATGATTAATTAATTATTAAAAAGTTATTTATTTATCAATTTTAATCTAGACTAACTATAATATTTTTGTTTATCCTAAGTCCATTTATGCAGGGAAAGAAGGCGGGTAAGGCGAAATCAATGGGGCAAAAGGACAAGGGGAAGAGGGCGTAGTGTGTATGAAGGATGCAGCAGGGTGATGGAGAATTTAGCGACAAGAATGGAGGGAGGAAACGGAATCACCTGAGCCATACTTCGTCACCGGGAGAGATGCCAAATCAACAGTTGAAGAATCGACTCGCCTATAATTATAGGACCCTAACAATCCAAAGAACATAAGACTTTTAAATGACCAAATGATCACCAAGAAGAACAAAAACAATCATGTTACAAGGAAAATATCTCTATGGCTAGGGGAAAACCACAACATATGGAATGACACATATAAATCAACTCTAATCCCAATTATTCTATATAAATGAAATGCTAACAAGACAATGCTAAGAGCCTACCTCGCCCGGACGTTCGAAAAACACAATCGTTGAGCACACAACCCAAACCTTTATACTTTCAACTTGTCCTGAATAACCAATATATGAAATCATATGGTGATAATATATAATTTTAGCATATATATTAGCATAATCCATTAACCTACATGACAAATACTCCCATGGAATAATAATTCAAATATTTGCAAGATATTAATTAGATGAGAAAAGAGTGTTTCTATTAAAATAATCAGTAGAAGTAGATAGGTGACAAACTTTTGTAAAGACACATATCGGAACCAAGAAAATAAGTCCCTATAGTTGGGCCTCCACCACTTCAATCCTCCACTTGGGACTGAAAGAAGGAGTCGTCTTCACAAAGAAGGAAGAGATTGGGGACTGAAAAAGGAGTTCATACTTTCAAGGACAAAGGGATGCAGACTCAATATGAAGTGAAATTTATCTAGAATGTCTTTGCTCTCAAATTTGAATTTTTTTTTTTTTTAAGGCTTGGATAAGGCTCAATTATCCAAGGCTCAATTTATATCATTCAAATGGAACTGAAGGGGTGATTCATAGAGTTTTTAGTGTGTGGAAGGTCAAGAATCATGGATCTCATGACATGGCATGGAAACCTGATATAATTTTTAATTTTGAGCACCAAAACCGATATATGCGGGCTGTAGTGGAGAAACCTTCATATACACTTGTTGTATAACTAATAGGGGGCATATATGTGGAAAAATATGTTTTTTTGTCTCTGGAATGAACAAAAAGGGGACTTCAAGTATGCATATGGAAATGGAAGGCCATCCAATCAAGTTGAATGGAGTGAGGAAAAATTTGTTGTAATAGATTCCTCCTAATGTGTGAGTTCAAAGGACAATATGAGATGGCCGAAATACATTATAATTCCCAGAAGTGGATTAATGAAGAATCAAGTGGAAGTACTAGTTTCTCATAATAATATTATAATCCATAATGAATTTGTACACATGTTTGCCAATATGAATTACACTGTAGATCCATGTGGAAATATATCAAACAATTGTTCATGACCATGAATAGGAAATACAAAGTGGACATATGCCATAATATATCATAGTCACAAACAAGGCATAGTGGCATCCAGTCTCAAAATTAATCCAAATATATCTATATACAATGGAGTACAATCTGATTTCCCATGATCACCGAAGTGATATAGGTATTGGTCCAATGAAAGATAACATCAAATGAGGAATGTTGCTACTTAAGTTGGAGGTCTTCTACACTATCCGTCGAATGTGCAAGTATATATTATGTGAATAACGATTCGAGGTCGAACACAATGACACTTTATTTTATTACTAGTCATTAAGGTATACCGTTAACAAACGCAAGATAACCCATCAATATTGAAAGTAGGTATCAAGGCACCGAGTACATTCTACAAGTGTGAATAAGGGTGTTGAGGTCGAACACTTGAAGAATCCATCAATCATGATACATATGTGATGTATTCCCAACTGTTGATGGTGGGAGAACCTACCACTGATGACTGCAAGCCTCTAGGTACTCATAGGACTCTAGGTCTCGTTTCTAGAATAGATGAGTTGAAGTCGATGGAAGGAGACCTGTTGAAAGGAGAGCATTAGGGAATATCTCATAATTTATAATGAGGTACAAAGAAATAGCTTGATGATTAGGAGGAGCTCGGATGAATAGGATGTTCAATAACCAATGACCTTGTGTGTCCCTTGCATGCACCATATGCAAGTAGTGCACGAAAGAGACCCTCTGAATAGAAACCAGTAAGGAAAATTGTCGACAAAGGAGAGGAAACCGCTAATAAGGATAATGGAAACCAAGAAACTACACAAATCCCAATATGTGAATATATTTCTTGTTATCGAACATAAGGGAAACCCCCCAGTCAACGACCAATGAGGAAATGTCATCTCTTGGGTTCAAGGCTACCTACCCCTAATGAAAGTAGGCCCAGGGTGCACAGTAAGACAACAAATTCATGTGACTCTAAGATATACTAAGGATATGGCCAACATGCAAAGCCAATATTTATGAGGAATGGATGACATATGATTATAAACTTCCCTTGAACATGAGCATGAAACACATGGACAACTCAGTAAGCATAGACTTGATGGTAAAAAATTGTGATGCAGGAGGCATCAACAAAATCTCCATAGGGACTAAAAGAATAACTAGTCGGAGGAGTAAAATCTAAGTAACGAGCTCAACTTCCTAAGGTCATGCTAAACCCAAATTTTTGATGAAAATGGACACAAAATTTTGTTCTCTATTCAAAGGCGACACGACTGCTTTCGATTTGAGATAATATTGTTTTCTCGCCCGTATTTTTTTGGTTTTCTCATAGGCAAAGAAATGCTATGATACAGGAGAGGAAAGGAGTGTCATGAGTAAGAAACTAGTTCCAATAAGTGGAGTATACTTATGCTCAATGTAAGGAATTTCATGTGGGGGATGGACACTCAGGGGGATGTTTCCTCGAAGGGTACATGGTGTCAAGTTGCAAAGGATATATGGAAGGCACTACTTGGTTAGGGATGAAAATTGTTGAGGTAAGAGCCTTATAACGAGAAAACGAGAATCGACAATAGGCTCAATAATGAAATTAGGATGATGGAATTCAATTACAACTTAACACCAAAAATGTCCTTTTTCATAGATTTAGTCCCCTAGGCCCGAAAAAGTATAAAATAATACCTAGGAGAACTCTTCTAGCCAATGGTGACTAGAGTATTCATTTTTTGTAAGTAGTCTATTTGTTCCGGAAAATGGTTAAACTTGTACCAAATAGACATCCTTTCAAATCCATTTAACAAGTGTGAAGGAGACAAGTTCACTCAGAAATATTTTCATTTTTTTAGTAGTCGGAATAGAGATTAACCAAGACTCGGGGGAGTCCCATAGGTAACGATCGGAATTCTTGTGAGTAAGAAAATGGGGCTCAAATGCAAAGTCATATCTGGACTATAAGGAAATCCTTGTCCTATGGAATAAATTATGCATGGGCACAAAATGACACAAATGTTATAACTAGGGAACCCACGTTTGGTAAGCCTCTACCATTCAATAACGACACTTCTAGTAGTGGTGAGAAGGTTCTGCGTCGCTAATAAATGGGTTTGAAACTACATTGTTGGTTTAATATGGAAGAATTCTCTCTACTACTTGCATCGTAGACCCAGGGTTCATATATTTAAAGGTACCAACAAAGCCCAAAACTATCATCCCTTCTGGTAAACCAGAACGCAACACAGTACACAGAATTCACTGCACAATCTCATCGGAGATAGCTTTCAATGGGTGGTTGTAAGACTTAGGTGTTTACAGCCTAGGATTGAGCAAGAGATATGGGATCTGAATTTTGAGCCATTAATTATGATTTGTATTACGAACTACTATTATCCTCTTTTATATTTTACCCTCTGTGGTATCTTTTCGTTATATTCCCACAACAATTAACCAAGCAATATTATAACTCAATTATTCATTGCACACAACATTTAACTAATAAAAGTATGACAAAGATATGAATGCATTCATCACATTACATAGGTATCATTGTGGTTCACCCCCTCCTGGGCTACGTCCACAAAGATTTGGCTCTTGGCTCTCTTATTATGGCAGTTCTACAATTCTCGCGCCGCTCACTTACAACTCCCCTAGGATGGGTAAGATCTATGTGAGGCGAACTAGATCGCACCTGACTCCATGGACTATGATATAATCCTCAAGATCTACCTCTTCTCTCCCTCTTTATCTCAATTTCTTTACAAAGTAGTCCATCTATTCAAAAACATTCCCTACCATATCAGTCTCTATAAAAGTAGCAAAATTGAACCTAACCGAACCTCTCTATGAAACCTGCGTATCTATATTTATATATATCGTGCTCTTCAGCCATTTACACAAAACCCTTGCAAAAACCCTAACCCTACTCTCGTTAGGTATTCCTTCTCTACATGCATGCTTTTCTTCCTTCCATTTGTCACCTCCTTCTTGCATGCGCGCGTGCTGTGCTTCTTGTCAGTTGTCGCTTTCCTCCTGCACGCTTTATTTCCCACGATTTCTCTTCCAATTGTCATTCTTATTTGTGCACACTTTCTTTCCCACTTCGGCCTACTGCCAACAGGCCTCCAACACTAACATGTGACTTGTCCTGAGTCACCTAATCTTTCTGAGCTGCCTTGATCTCTTTGGTCGTCATCTAGAATTTTTCCCTCAGTTTGTTTCTTTTTTCAACGCCTGCGCATTCTTCTCCTTGATGGTATCCATTACCTGAACTACCACTTCGTTGCTCAATAATATTGCACATTCTTCTTGTGTCTGTTCCATCTGTGTTCTATCTTCTTTTTCCTGGGCGAGTACTTTTGTTACCCGTTCCTATAGTGGTTCTATTTGAGCCTGACGTTCCTGTTTCTGTGTCTACGCAGTGATAAGTTCTGCCTACATCTTCTTCAACTCTTGTGTCCCCTTGACATTTTCTAGGATTGGTATAGTATTTTGCCTCTGTTTGAGTTCATGGATCACTGCATTGATTCTTTCCTCTTCCTTGTCCCAGTGTTGAACCTATGGATCCTCCTCTAGTCTTGTCCAAAGTTGAGCTGCTTTGTCGAGAAAGTCAGTTGTCGTGCTAACCTTCTTCTGCATATCCTATAGTTGCATTGTTGCTTCCTACCTCATTTTCTCCTTTACTGCAGGTGGAGTTGTTGGTGTTAGCTATTCTTGGAGATCCTCAATCTTCTTCTGGTATTGAGAAATTGCCTACGTAATCTGGTCGATCTTTTCTGTGGCTAGGAGTTCATTTCCTTGCACAGTGTTTGGAAGTTTCCAAAAAATGTCTCCCACTCTGCGTTCCAATTGATTCCTGCATTACGTCTCCTTCTGAGTTTCGAATTTGTCCTGCTCATACTATTTTTCCATTGCTACCCACTGCTTTGTTTCTTTTTGTAGCTCGACTAAGCTTTTATGTGCCCAACATTGCATCTTGTGGTCAACGCTAACCTGTAATTTGTGCAGTGCCCTTGATGGCATCCATGTCAGGACCAATTGGAAGTGGTCCAAATCCTTCAGTGGTGTTTGTCCCACTAATTCATCCATTCATAGCCTGCTCAGTTTTATGTGGACCATTGTGTTTGCATGTGGCATTGGGAGGGCTGGGTCTCTTTCTTAGACCTCCACTCTTTCGTTGGGTTGTGTTTTCGATGACTGTATGCCTCTGCTGCTACTCAATCTCTGATCCTCTCCGAGTGTCCTGAGGAGTTGTCCCATCTTTGCCAGCTCTTTTTGTAGATTATCCTTGTGATGTGCTCTGTGATCGAAGTCTTCTGCTAGATAATCCTGGACCATTCTGGTGATCATTTCTCCATCATCCTCCATGATCATATAGTCTGGTGATGTTCATTCCACCTTTTATTTCTTGCGCGCACCTACGGTTTGTACAGTCGATCTCTTAGTTTCCCCGGGCTCCTGTGTGATGGGGTTTGGGGCGGTCTCATGCGCTCCCTTAGCTTTTTTCGGTTGTTCATTGGTCTCTTTCTACCCCTTCTGAGTTCTTGTCTACTTTGACCCTTCATTTTCCTGAGTCGGTTTGTTTTGGCCCATCCTTGGTTTCTTGGGCACTGGGATTTGCAGAGGCTTTGTTTCCACCTACATTGCTTCTCCTTCTGTGGGTCCTTCCGGTACTTCCCGGGGAATGGATGGGATCCTCCATTCATCAGGACATTCGTTGATGACCATATATATATCCCCTTCTGTGATGCAGTAGCACATCAGTAGCCAATGTTTATCTGGATCCTGTCTTGGTTGTATCCACATGGCTTGACGTGTAGCCCAGAAGTTAGCGATGTCCCCATATCACGCGTTAGGGTCCTAACCTGCACATAGGTAGAACAATATATTTTGATGTAATAAAGGTCAATATTAATAAGGCCTTTCAATAAAATAGAATAAGGCGGATGTAAGAAGACCTAATAGAATATTTCGCTTCTAGAAGGATCTTCCTCTAGATGCTTCTTTTTAGTATAAATAAGAGTCGAGGGTATGAGAACCCAAGCTTGGATATTATTGTAATAGAGCTTTTCTCAACTAGAGGTTTCCCCCTTGAAGAGGCCCATGAACATTGATTTCAGACTCAAAGTGTTATTTCTTTTATTATTCTCTTATCATTTCAGTGCTATTGTGGTGAATGTTCTAGTTATATTGTTGTTATTCTGCCATTTCTAGCATTTTATTTCTGTTTTGCATAAATTTTATATCTGGTATATTACAAGTGGTATCAGAGCACTTTCCTCAGCAGAAAGTATGGGTTAATGTTTTTTTTTAGAGTAGAGACTTATTTTGGCGTCTTTAAGCCACAAAGATCCGTCGTTATGTGCATAAACCCGCAGTTGAGGGATTCATACATGCAAGAAATAAAAGTGGTACTTAAGCGCACATATGTTGGCCATCCTTGTAACCCCTGTTGGTACCCCTTTGAGTGGTAGTGCATCAGAAAACACCTATGTACGGATCAACCTAGATTACCTGAAGCCCTCTTTAGATAAACTGATTGGTCGCTTGATTGATATAGTGTCACCGAGAACAGCACTCAAGAATATACTCTCTAGTACCTGGGTAGTCAGGTAGTATGGCTAAGGGTATGGTCTATTCTCCTTAGTTAGTGCCTTGAGATATTGGGTCAAGTACTACTGTTGGACCCCGCACATATATCAGAGAGCTATAGCACAGGGAAAACCCTTGTCTATAGAACCCTTGAATACCTAACCCTTGGGGACAGAAACATAAACAAATTAAAACAGACAAGATCTATTGCTGCGCAACTTTGTTCGGGTTGCCAAGTAAATACACATTTTTTTCTAGTTAAGCATTTGGGCATTTTCTCTCTACAGTATTCTTCAGACCAGAGTATAACTTCGCAGGTGTAAAAAAAAAAAAATTGGATTCATCTCTTCGCCCTTATCACATTCATTCATATCATTTTTAGAAAAAAATTCGACCATGCCCGCTCCTTTTCAGTTCCCCCATCCTCATTGCCCATACCCATAGCCAAGAATTGGAAGCTCGCTTCATGATGCAGGAGCATCACCAACACATCAAGCGAGCCAGCGCGGAAGCGGAAGACAGCTGGACAAGCCAGCACAATTTTTGAAAACACCTTGAAACTGTTGCGTGAACATTAATGTGGCAATTTAATGAAGCGCACTTGTACATTGTAAATGGACCTTGAGAGGATTGCTCTCATCCTTAGTAGGTAGAGGCATTTAAGATAGTTAATGTAAAGTAGATAGAATTTAATTCTAGACTAGACAGTTGTAGAGCACAAGAGGGAAATGGGATATAGACACCCTCATTGTGCATTGTAAATTATTGAATTCAGAAGAAATTTGAGCATAGAAGAAGCAGAGAGCTGTGTAAAAATACCCATGTACAGGCATTTGGATTAATAGAAGGAAATTGATTCAAATTCATGGTTTTGTGTCTATTCTCTATGTATTGCTGTGGATATGCTCATGAACGTTTGCTTCCAGTTATACATTTGATTTTATATGTTGTGTATGTGATTTCATGTTTAAGCTTGAAGTCTGAGAGGATGAAAGAATGAGTTTCAATTGTTTTTCTGTCTGAGTGTGAGATTTCTTGCAAGGAGTGCAGTTGAAAGTGTCTGCAAGGAGTGCGTTGACAAAGGGCTCAGGTAGTTTAACTTTGGTTCTCATTCATCTAGAAGTGAAATTGGGTTATACGAGCCATGCAAGGAGTGCGTAGGCTAAGGAAAGTCTCAGTTGTGAATCTGAGCGGAGCATTGAAGGACTTCTGCTGCAGCAGTGCGCAGGGTCGAAAGTATTCAACACTTGGAAGTGTCTGAGAGTTGCCGCAAGGAGTGCGTGCAAGAGTTTTCTGGAAGGACTTGGAAATCGAGGAAAAGCTCAGGAAGGATAAGGCTTCAAGTTGTCGAAGAATAGCGCAGAGAGGTTTTACCGTGAAGTGTTTAAGAAGGCGTCGCAAGTTTTCATGTAGGGGACGAGTTCTGTGGAAGAACATTTAGAGAATTCGTAGAATTCTCAAAGAGGGAATGGACGGTCGAAATTCTCCGAGGAGAATCCGCGATATTCCGTGAGCCGTTATATCTCACAGAGGTGCAGGGGAGATATTGCAAGTATTCCCGAGAGGGTGAAACCTCAAGAGGGGCAGAGCCATTGATCCGAGCTACAAGGGTCGTCAAATCTGCACGTGGAATTGTGTGTCGGGGTTTCGTGGATTGAAACTTCGGAGAAACATTGCAACAGGAATCGCGAAATCGTGAAACACGATATCCCGATAGGCTAAAGGAATAGTGTGGGCCACAGGCGTCATAGGAGTGGACAGGTGGCACACCACATCGGGGTTTCGCAGGGTGAAGTACCAAAAAAATATTGACATTAGGATTCGTGATCCCGCGAAGTCCGAAATCCCGATGAGGTGACAGGGACGTGGGAAATTCAACCCTCATGTGTGTTAGGAAATCGGCATATCGGGATTCGGAGGATCGGGGAACCTGAGGACAAAGTGTCCATACATTTCGATTCCGCGAAGTCCGAAATCCCGACAGGAGGTAAGACTATGGTCTTATGGATTAGCGGTCATGTGGACGGAAGTTTAGCCAGGAGAGCAAAACCGTGAAGGCGCGTATCAGCGTTTCGGCATATCGGGGTTCGGGGGTCAGTAGTGCGAGTTGTCATTGACACCACAAGTGTCGAATTCATGATGAGAGAAATCCTGATAGGGATGTGAAGAGTCAGTGTTGACTTGTCATCGTGTTTCAGAGAATCGGGAGAAACAAACGCGTGACCATAGGACTCGCAAAGTCGCGAAGTCCGATTTCTCGATAGAAGAAAGGGAGATCCCATGAGAGAGTTGTTGTGGGTGAAAATTTCCCGATAGGGAAATAGAAGAGAATTTCATTTCTTCGGGCCGAGGAGGAAGAAAGATCTTGTGAGCGGACGTGCTGGAATGGTGTGACTTCATCAAGTGGTATCAGAGCACAGAAAGATTCTTTGCTTTCTGTAGTAGAGAAAGAAGAATTCACCATGCCACCGAGGAGAGATAGGCAATCACCTTATCCAGAGGATAGGGAAATGCAGAGAAGAAGAGGCAGGTAGATGGAAAATCCAGACATGGAGAGAGAAGTGCGTGATCTTTGTGCCAGAATGGAGGACATGGAGACAGCACAGAGGCGTGCAGTTGGTGCTGGGGATCTAAGTGATTCTAAAAGTGAGATTGAGGCTGGACATGAAGAAGGAGAGGTCACAGTAGAAGATGGATCAAACAAGTGTTTGATCAAAGCTATTGCCAGGATCGGTGCAAGAGCAAAGATGGACATTTCAGTTTATGAGGGGAACTTGGATGCAGAAGAGCTTCTAGACTGGATTAGAGCTCTGGATACTTGCTTCGACTATGAAGATGTCGAAGAGGACAAGAAATTCAAGCATGTTATCACATGCTTGAAAGGACATGCAACATTGTGGTGCGATGAATTACAAGCTGACAGGCGCTGGAAAGGCAAGAAAAATATCAAGAGCTGGGATTGAATGATTGCAAAGATGAAATAAAAATTCATCCCGAGAGACTATCATATTACTCTGTTCAGGAGGATGCAAAACCTGAGACAGAAGTTGATGATGGTGAAAGAATACACGAAAGAATTTTACAAACTGAACATCAGGGCAGGTCATCGGGAGAGCGATGATGAGAAAGTTTCCAGATATATGAATGGCCTGAGATATGATATCCAGGATGAGATGAGCATGGTAACCACCTGAACGGTATAATATGCCTACCAGATGGCTCTGAAGGCAGAAGAGAAGCTGAGCCGAAAGAAGAGTCAGAGAGGTCGAGGCAGAAGTCAGCCAAGAGGCAAATTAGTTGCCCAGGAAAGAACTCAGAAGCCCAGGGAAGACTGGAAGAAACCTCATATTCGAACAGAGAGAGGTGGAACCTCACAGCGAGGGAAGCAATATGCTGAACAGAGGGGAAAGCATAATGAGCAAAGAGGAGATTATGCTGACAACAATACTTTTCCTCGTACTAGAGGTCGGGGAAGAGGAAGAGGTGGAGTAATCACATGCTTCACATGTGGAAAGAATGGACACAAGTCTTATGAGTGTCCAGAGAAAAAGAAGGACATTGGAGAATCTCACATCGCCGAGGCATAGGGGTGAGATGTTGAGGCAGAATATGTTGAAGGCGGAAGATCACTGGTGATGCGAAAAGTCCTTTTGACACTAGAGAAAGAAGTGGAAAGTTCAGTCC
>JASDQU010102448.1:424611-474162 GCA_032191745.1 Picea mariana
AAATATACATTGGGGTTATGTGTAGGCGGGAATGTAAGTGGGGGGCTGACGTAGGGGGATGGGGTAATGGAATATGACATGGGGGTGACGTGAGGGGGGGGACATGAGTGGGAGGTGAGGTGGAAATGACGTAGGTGGGTGTAGTGTGGGGTACGTGGGGTAGTGTAGTGTACTTAGGGTAGTTTGTTATGTTTTTTAATTTTTTGTTTCTTTTTAATATTATATAATTTGTATTATATATATTATGTTTTAGTCATTATGTTTTATATTATTTTGCTTTATTTTTATTTGTTTGTATTTAATATATATTTTATTACTTTTTTTATTTTTTAATGTTTTTTGAATGTTTTTAATATTTTGTGTTTAYTCAATTTTTTATAATTGTTTTTATAAATGTTTTTTATTTTTTATTTTGTTTTTAAATTTAATTGTTTTATTTAAATTTAAAACTAACCCTAACTTCTAACTTAGTTGCTAACCTAGGTATTAAACTTAATTAATAATTAATTAATTATTAAAAAGTTATTTATTTATCAATTTTAATCTAGACTAACTATAATATTTTTGTTTATCCTAAGTCCATTTATGCAGGGAAAGAAGGCGGGTAAGGCGAAATCAATGGGGCAAAAGGACAAGGGGGAAGAGGGCGTAGTGTGTATGAAGGATGCAGCCGGGTGATGGAGAATTGAGCGACAAGAATGGAGGGAGGAAACGAAATCACCTGATCCAAACTTCATCATCTCGAGGGAAAACGCCAAATCAGCAGTCGAAGAATCGACTCACCTATAATTATAGGACCCTAACAGACCTCAACCTCAACATTGACCGATTTATCTTCCAACGTAATAGACAATGAGGGAAGAACACCCTAGGGTTTAAATCCTGTACCATTGAAAATTTTAACTATATTGTGTGATTTGGTAAGGGTAGGAGAGCCAATGGATTTCCAACAAGTGATGGACATGATGCAAGTCGAGGCTCCTTCGTCAATAAAAGTTCTATTATAGATATTCTTGTTTTCAACAACAACTTGGATCTGGAATGCTACTTGAGGAGGAAGCGTTGGAACATGATCTTCCAAGTCAAATATTATGATATTAGTATCTATGGGATCAATTCCATCGATGGCCTTTAATAGTGCCTTCCGTTGAGCTGGGAAACTTTGAAGGACTTCAAGAGCTAACATCGTAGAGGGTGCTTGCGCAAGATCTTCTACAATGTTGTAGTTTTGTGCAACATGGGCGTGAGGGTTAAACACAGACTTTCGAAAAATGCTCTTGGGAGGAGGGAAAAGGACTGTATCGAGACCCGGTCATTCGAGATGAAGAGGACTATTGGGAGTTGAATTTGGGGGAGAAGGTTGAACAAACGAAGGTGGTATATCATCAACTTTCTCTTTTAACAGAGAGTAATCCTTGGCTCGGGTTGAGACTGAAACTTTATTCTTTTTAGAGTCACCAGTACACATAAGGACATAGGATGATGTAGAAGGGGTAGCTTGGTCATGAATAACCATTTGAGCTTGTTGTTGAGAAGGGAAAGGTTGTGAAAAAACGATAGGTGTATATCTTTTCCCGGTTCCTTGGAGGAACTTAGTAACCTCGGCACGTCTTGGAAAATCTTTTATGTAATGGTCATCACCACAAATAAGACAGGGGTAACGAGGCTTACGCTTTTCTTTCTTATCAAATGGTTTTTGTTTTGGATTTATCAAATTATGGGTTATTATTCTTTTCCTCCTTATTCTTACCCTTTCCTTTCTTTTTATTTGGGTTTCTCCCGACAGGCGTGGATTGAACATAATTAACTTCAACAGTCTTATAGGTGGAAGGAGTAGGAGTAGAATTACGTTGTGCATTGGAATTATTGGATTTGGGATTGGTGTGATTGGCGGGCGAAGACTGGGTCTTAGCCTGAAAGGTACCAATCACACCATAAACAACATGAGAGGCTGTTGGAGGTTTTGGGGTAGGGTTTGTGGAAGAACGAGGAGCATCAGGGATCAAATTGTAAAGTGTTCTCGTTTGCAAATCAACGAGATAGAGATATTGAGCACAACTAATTGCCTGCTCTTTAGTGACAACCCCACCCATGGAGAAATCATGAGCAATGGATCCAATGAGTGATTTAGTAAACCACTTGGATAATAGTTGATTAGGAAGAGGAACTTTGATTAAATGTCTTCTCCTCCTCCACTCATGGATGTGATCAAAATTATGAGTGGACGAGGATTGATTGAAAGAACTCAAAATTTCGGTTATTGTCTCATATCGAATTGGAAATTGGTAATGTGTCAGAAAGGCCATGGCTAGGGTGTTAAATTCATTGAAGAAACCCCGAGGTAACTCAATGTACCATTTTGTTTCTGAACCCATGAGAGTTCGTTGGAAAAGTCATAGTATGATGGAGTCATCCATCAAAGAGTTGGATGAACACCACAAATGAAAAGTCATAACATGATTATTAGGATCTTCTCCTACTTGACTGTCAAATTTAGGAATTTTGGATGGTAACTTGGATAGTATGATGGGCCAATGAGGATAATGTAAAATAGGATCATTCAAAATCCTAGACAGATCAGGTAAATCCAAAGTGGCCAGGAAAGCCAACTGTTGGTTCACTTGTGGAAGCCAATAGTTTTGAGGGGGAAGTCCCATAGGTATACCAGTAGGACTGTAAGTAGTCTGCAAATAATTAGACAGTCCCGACAGACTCAGTTTTGGAGGGTTTTGGGACATATAGCCCGCAAGTTTGGGATGGGTAGAGGGGTTCCTTTGGTAAGGGGAACTAGATTGAATGCCCTGACCCCAAGTGGGATTCAAGGAACCTGGATATGGTTGGCCAAATTTAGGGGGTACAAAAGAGTTAACTTGAGGATGTTTCCCCCCAAACGGTTGTGGATTTCCTTGGAAAGGAAGGTTCCAAAGTTGGGATTGTGATCCAGATGCATTATATCCATACAGTGGGTTATGGACTCCAACCTGAGGTTGCCCCCTAAGTTGAGGTTGTGCCCCAACTTGATATTGACCTCCAACAGGAATCTGGTAACCAATAGTGAATGAATGATTGGTGCCTCCAACTAGATTGGAGCCACTAGAGACAGATCCTCCAAGAAAAGGTGGAGGAGGCACATAAATCCCTCTAGAGAGAACCCGAGTAGGTGTAGGAACAAAACTGATAACAACATTATACCCAGGAGGAACAAAAAGTCTGAATGGAACCTGGGTAGGGATAGCAACAGAAGCATTCAAATCTCTATACCCAGGGGGAAGTGATGGATTTGGTCTAGATGGAAGTGGTGTCCCAATCAGAGCTTGGGAGATAACCACATTTCCAGTAGGAATCTTGCTAGCTTGCGAGACCATAGTAGAATGGGCCATCTAAAGAGTAGGGATCGATTGAGAACCAATCAACATTTGATATGAAACGGTGGTGACACTACTAGTAATACCAGTGAAATGGTCCAAAGGTACCATGTAGGTGACATATGTTTCATTTACTTGTGATGCCATAGGTCGATCAGGACTTTCTCCTAGGTTACTGTACATATCATGTACTTTCAAAGGGATAGAACCAAATCCAAAAGGTCCAACAGTGTAAATCGGGGTCCTAAATGATTCACTTTGAAAAAGTGGATCCTCTACTCCAAATCTTGCGTTAGGTCTAGTCAGTACTTTAGTTTCTTCAACAAGAACAATTTCTCTAGATGATTTCACTCGGGGTATACATGAGTTTCATGAAACACTCAATGATGGATTGATAGGGAGGCAAAACACCTCTAAGGAGTCCGAAATAATTTGAAATCCTTCCAAGGAATGTGTGCTTCCAACTTCTAAATCAACTTCATGGTCGACTACCCCCTCTGGAGAACCTTCTGGTGAATTAGAAAGCAAAGGTTGGTATCCTTCCGGATCTTTTGGGGGCAGCCCTTACATCCTACGTGAACCACGAAGGCCGATGTTGGCTGAACCAATTAAACAACGAAAAAAATCTATGGCCAACTAGAGAAAACATACATCACTCACTAATAAAATATAAGAATCAAACCAAGCAAACAAACCTTCTTATTTCAAAGTCACTGGTTGGTGATGAAATCCAACGTCACAAAATAGAGACAAGAAGGGGCTAGGATAAGCGGGTGGAAAAGTTATGTTGATGACATGCTTAATGGACTTACACCCTCGTGCAAGCTCCCACACATAATCGTGGGTATAGCCTCTAAGGAGCTCGTGTGACTCTGGTCAACGTCGATTCCAAGTATCGTGAATACTTTCCCCTCCACAATCACCTCATGTAAAGACTCTAAATATATAGGCTACTAAGGTTACCAACTACAACAGTGATGCCAAGGGAAACAGTCGACAGTCCGATCCACGTGCAAAGGTAGGGTATCTATCCCAAAATCAACTTGAAAGGATTCCACTCATCATTGTGGGTATACCTTCAAGCGAACCCCATAATACACGCAATCTCTACACTAAGACCAACAAATCAGGGAGATTAACTCTGCTAATCTTAATGTGACCTCAAGTTTGACCCTTGTGTGAGAAGGGCTTCCCAAGACAAAATGTAGCAATTGGATTTGAGCCATCCTTATCACAAGATACTAATGCGTGTTTTTTTTCTTTGGAGAGTGTAACTCACAACCTATCCCAAAGCCCTATCCTAGCTAATGTTGCTGTAAAAGATCCCTAGAAAATAAAATCTACTAATTAAATTTTAGATTTATGATGTGTTTTAGAGGTTGTTGCTTACTGAAAAAAGGAGATGGAAGTGAAACTATTGATGTTATGACCTTGATCCAATAAAATGCAAAAAGAGATGAATGTGCAATTTTTCAATTCAATGAACTCTAGTTACTGTAAGGAAAAGGTATTTTTATTTTGAAGTACAACAAGACACTAATTGCAATTCCTTAATTTTGAATGAACACAATTCCAAATAATCATGAACTACAAATTTTCCAATTTCTTCTTATATTTCGAATGTAAAAAATTTTCTTATAAGAGATTGCTAAAACAATAAATGAATTTGGTTCTTCCTTTCTAGGACAAGATTTGAGATGTGAAAATGAAAGGAAAATGCAATTCAATAAAATCAAGACACTCTCAATATCGTTCCCAAATCAAATTCACAAGGTAAACAAAAAAAAAAAGACAAGAAAATCTCTTGACATAAGCACGCAAGAAACATTTCTTAATCAACAAACAATCTGACAAAAAAAATGAATCCAAAACTCAAGACAAACCAAAGACCATTTATCAAACAAGCACTCAGATGAAGATCCGAGATTATATCCTTGTGACAATGAGTATGAGAAAAACTTGCAAAAAGCAAAGAAAGACTTTCAATCACCGAAAACCAACTACAAGAAAGATCCAAACTCAAGAATTTATCAATCATGGGCATAGGAAGTTCACACTAGGCTTCCAAGAGAAATCTAGATGGTGAAAGGTAGAATGACTCACTCCATCAAAACCTACAGGAGTCTTCGTAGGATAGGCATAAGAAACAATGCGACAAGAAAGGGTCATCGCAGGCCACTGGCAGAGTAGAGTGCGATGTCTTTGCACTGGATTGGCTAAGTAGAGGGAAAAATCTCAAGGTCGTTGTAGGTTGTTAGTAAGGTACAATGCGACAATATCTGTAAATTTGGAAAAATTAGGAGAAATTAAAAAAATCCAAAAGAAATTCTAAACCTAGGGAGTCTAAATAGATCCCCCACAGACTCAGAGAATGAGAGTTATCAGAAGAAGGTAGGCTAAAGGAAAATGGGAAGAAAAAAATCAAAAGGAGGTCGTATCCCTTGTATGGTCACCAATTTTGTTATGGGACTTATCGGTAAATGTGGACATAAACAGATCTCCCTACATCCACCCATATCTAGAACAAAACATAATAGAATATGACGCTTTCCCTAAGCTCTAATCATTGAGTTTACTATCTAACAAGAGATGAACAACATATTGTTTAAATATTGCTTCCTCTTGTCGTTTTTGTCCTAGATTCACTCTAGTTCTCCTGTGATATTGGATATGCAAGGGAAGACAAGCCAACAAAATTGAAAGTAATATAGCACACTCAAAGAGAACCTATGTATGTGATCAAAGAGTCGTACAATAAAATGAGATAAGTTTTATGGGAAAGAAACATATCACTATATTATAAATAATGAAAGTGGAGATTACAACCAAAGCCTTGATGTTGCAAGGTCCCCTTTCGATGACCATTTTCTTAAACACACACACTTGATCCAAACTTGAATGAATAAGATCCACAATGACTTAATGAACTAAGATGGAGCTCTTAAGTATGAACTAAATTAGAAGTTCTCATCCAATTCTTAGCCTATTCAATAATAATCTTGCTTGAATCAACCTTCATTAACCTTACCCTTTTCCATGAGAAATCCCTCTTTATATATGGGAAAGAGAGATGGTTGAAGAGATTAGGATGATACCAGCAAATCAGAGAAGCTAGTAGGATCCCAACCATGCAGATGCCACATCAACTTCTAGAAGATTCCCTTCTAGAACTTTCGTGAAGGTCGACCTTTTCTTAGCCTCTTGACATTGTCGCACCCCAACTGTAGAGAATCCTATGGAGACATCACAAACCCATTTTAGGGAAGAGTGCGATGACCAAGCATCATCACACCCTTTTTATGATGCAGCCTGCAATGACCTTCTTTAATAGGGTTTTTGGGAAGAGAAAGTCAGGCACTTTCCTCATGGAGAAAGGCTCTTTTTGGGAACATGAACACATGTTGTCAATGGATCACTAATATGACCAAAATAATGTGTAACACAAAGATAATACTTGGTATGAGAATAACAAGAGACATGAAAAATCGCAAATTGACATTGTCTCAGGGTGATTACATAGAGAAGGTGTTGGAGAGGTTTAGAATGAAGAATGCAAAACTAGTTAGTACACCTTTGGCCATCCACTTCAAATTAACTAAGGAAATGTGTCCCAAGACACAAGACGAGATAGGATACATGTCCAAGGTCCCTTATTCATCATTAGTTAGTAGCTTTATGTATGCGATGGTTTGTACAAGACCAGATATTGCACATGCAATGGGAGTTGTGAGAAGGTATATGAACAATCTAGGTAAAGAACATTGGGATGCATTAAAGTAGATTATCAGGTATTTGAGAGTTACTGTTATTCATGCATTATGTTTTGGAGGTTCAGACAATGTTCTACAAGGATATTTTGATTCAGATATGGCAGGTGATAAAGATAGAAGGAGGAGCACCACAAGGTATGTTTTTACTATAGGTGAAATAAAAATAAGTTAGATTTAGAAACTGCAAAAGGTTGTTTCACTTTCAAAAACAGAGGCAAAGTATGTTGTTGTTATAGAGGCTAGTAAAGAAATGATTTGGTTATAGAGGTTTATGGAGGAATTGGGAAAGAAGCAGGAGAATAGCAGGTTGTACTGTGACAGTGAAAGTTCCATTCATCTTGCAAATAAATCATCCTTACATTAGAAGACTAATCATATACAACTTAGGTACCATTTTATACGATCTATCTTTGAAGATGGACATTTGAAGTTGGAAAAGATACACACTAGCCATAATCTTGCTGACATGTTAACAAAGGGAGTAACCAGGGAGAAACTAAGTTCCTGCTCAATTTTAGTTGGTATTCAATAATGAATATGAATATGAGAAATTTTCCAGGTCCAATAAGGATCATAGTCCAACATATACAACATCGGTGGAGTTGTTGAGACTAGTCTCCAAGTGGGAGATTGTTGGTTGTGGAGCCTAGTTACCTTCTTGATTAAGAGGTCTTTGTATTCAATTGTGTTTATTCCCCATGAAGACTTTACATCCTATAATAATTTACACTCCTCCAAGCGGAGGAGTGCATAGGGGGGTTACCCCCTCTGCGGGGTCCATCCCCTCGAAGGGAAAATTTCCTTGTAAATGTATATTGTAATTTCATTGTAAAACTGGATCGTTTATTATAAGTTCGTAGATATAATAGTAGAAGTTATGTTAGGGATTTTTCCCTAGAAAGAAACCCTATTTTATGAGGGAAATGTATTGTGGCTATGCATCATTGTGAATATTGTAATCTGAGTGAGGAGATTGTGAGAGAAAGAAGAGGAAGTTACAATGGGTGTATTGTAGGTTGTATCCCTTCATTTTCTAGATAATAATAAAGAAATGACCTGGAAATTTCTCTGGTGATCATATCCCACACTGAGTGAACCATGTATATCTATGTCTCTATTGTATTATATATCTTTTGTGTTTTTATTTATGCATTTGTTATATTTTATTGCTCCGCGATCCTTTTTTTCTAATAGGGTGGCCACCAATATCCTTTTGGATCAATCCTCCCTACTTAGGAAGAAATGATCTCCATTGCATTGAGTTCCCATGGGATATGGGAAAGGGTTTGTTGAATATGAACCTTGATGAATTGCTTTCCTTGCTAGATACATTGCGCTACTTAGTTTGTGGAAGGTTGTCATGAATATGATGTTGGAGGGGTTGGGCCTTTTTAACCAGTCTGACTGCATGAGATGACTGTGTGCAGAAGGAATCTTTGTTCTTTGATTCAATATTGTCGACATGCTTCTATTGGATATAGGGGGCTTGAACCGAGGCCATAGTGGCCATAGTGTCCTTATGTTCACTTCATTCTGAATCACGAAGAATCTAAACTTTTTCATGTGAGAGACAATTTTGCTGCACTGTTTTTTCGAAACATTAGTTGGAACTACCTATGGTATCCTTTAGATATGATTCCTCAAAGTAACACTGACACTATGAGGTCAAGACTCATAAACAACATGGAGCTTCCATATATATGGGTGACCCAAAAAAACATCACAAACATCTAGTGGGGCAACACCACACAATACCTCATCCTTGAAGGGATTGATGCCGTAGGATGGGTGGCAATGTTGGTTGACAAGAAGATCTCGTCCCTAGCGAATCCACCCGATTTTGTATAGTTGCGGATGTGGTGTTATTGACAATTCCAACTATTTGACGACCTCTGATGAGATGAGGTTCTTTTGGATTTCGCTATAAAAAGTGAAATGCAACAGGATCCCATTCACCCACATATGTGAATGGAAGAGGTGATCCCCCTCTTTAGGATCTAGTGGTGCTTCTGGTTGGATTGTTATGGTTGAGATGGTGGTAGTGGGGTCTGCGTTGATGATCCATCTCCTTCCATTATTTTCTATATCGGATTCTAAATCTGGGTTTGTCTCTTTTTCTTTGATCTTGGTTACCAATGACTATTTTGAGTGACATTCATCAGTGTTGTGCCAGAGGCATTTGTGGAAATCACACCACTTCCCAATATCCTTCTTCGTCTTCCTTTTCATCTTATTTTCTTGTGGCTTGGATTGATTTTATGGAGTTTGGTTGTTCTGTGAGTTAGGGATGCCTTTACCATACTTTAGTTGCTGCATATTTGTAGACCCAAAATCCCAATTGTTCTGTTGCTTAAAATTTTGCTCAATTTTGACAGCATATCGATAAGAGGTTCCCAGTGATGAAATGTCCATAAATTCCATTTTGGTTTTGATGTATCTGTGTAGAGCCCCATGGTATTTTAGAACCAAATTTCCCTTAGAGTCTTTGATACCCATCTTGGTGCGCAAGGTATGGAAGGTATTTGTGAACTCTGACATTGTTTGGTCCCATTTTTCATGCATCATGGTCCACCTCATGTACTAGTCATCATAGTTTCCCACATGGTAATATTGCTCCTTGACCACATCCATAAAAAAATCCCAAGTGGGCTCGGCCCCAAATATTCTAGACTCCTCTATGGAAATTTTCTCTTAGTAAGTTTCCCACCAATGTTTGACATGAGGGAGAAGGTTGAGGAGCACAAAGGTGATATTTTCTATATCGGAAAATTTGTGAACAAAGAAATAACCTTCTAGAAAATTTAACCATTTTTCCAAAGCATCTGCATTGATCTGACCTTCAAATATGGGAATATCGAAATTAGCTTGTACCTTGAATGGAGTAGCATCTCCAAATTGATTTCTTGACAAAGAAGCACCTATTATTGTCAACAATTGTTGAATAATTTGGGTGAAATTCTCCAAAATCATGTTCCTCTATTGTGCAAGGGACTACATGAGAAACAAATTTATGGGATCTTCTATTCCCACGTCTCTCTTTTCTTCCACCATGGGAGGCTTCTTGGGCTAACGAGAGTGATTTTACTAAAGGGAAACTATCTCGAGACCCAACTCTTTGTACTTTGACCTCGTTGAGGACATGCACTAATAAATGACAATGAGTATCCTTCTCTGATACCACTGAAACAAATTTAATTTTAGAGCGAAATGAAGGTGGAGATATAACAATGAAATATACATAGATATTTCTATAAACACAATGATACAATAATGCACAATTTTATTAATGAGAGAATGTATAGAAACTATAAAATTACAAAGTGAATGACTCACTAGAATGGTGGCATCTTATCTCTGAGAAGAGATGTGATGGCAACGCTCGTTCGCAAGAAGATAATTACAATGAGGCTCGAAAAACCTTTTTAAACATAAATGGAAAAAACCTAAAAATCCAAAAACCTAGCCCCCAGAAGATGAAAATACAAAAGGTTTGTGGTCCCAATGTAGAGAAGAACTTCCAATAGTCATGTGGGCCTCGATGGGGTAAGTTTGTACAACAATTTCCTAGGGTTGTAGCTTTTGCATATGATCTCCATTTTAGGTGCACAATAGCCCATTGGAAAGGTATATATGGGGACTACACATTATTCGATAAAACTTTACTTCATTTATAGTGTGACTATGGAGATCACCAAAAACTATTTTTAGGACCTCAAATCGGCCCCAGAAGTTTAGGACTTGAAAATCTAGAAAACAACTGCCAATGATGAAAATTGCATGTTAGCTAGTTCGAATAGGTGGGTGGCCACCAATATCCATATGGATCAATTGTCCCTCCTTATGAATCAATGGTCTCCATTGTGTTGGATTCCCATGGGAGATGGGAAAACATTTGTTGAATCTGAACCTGGGTGAACCTCTTGCCTTGCTAGAGACGTTACACTGCTTGATTTGTGGAAGGTTTTCGTGAACCTGATGTTGGAGGGGTTGGACCTTTTTAACTATTCTTACTACATGAGATGACTGTGTGAAGAAAGAATACTTATGATTTTCTTCAATATTTTTGATCTACTTCTGCTGGATAGAGGGGGCTTGAACAAAGGCCATAGTGGTCATAGTGTCCTTATGTTCACTTCCTACCCAAATTATGAAGAAGATAAAATTTTTCATATGAGAAACAGTTTTGCTACATTGTTTTGTCGATACAGTAGTCATAAGTATGTCTGGTATCCATTAGAGATTATCCCCTAGAGTAACAATTACTCTACAAATTTGAGACTCATAAACAACATGGTGCGTATACATATATGTCTAGCCCAAAATAACATCACATACATCCAATAGGGAAACAATACACGACACCTCATCCTTGAAGGGATTGATGCCATAGGACAATAGACATTGTTGGCTGACATGTAGATCTCGTCCCTAGTGAAGACACTTGATGTTTAATGCCTATGGGTGTGGTGTTGTTGGAAATTCCAATTGTTCGTTGATATCCAATGAGATGAGGTTCTTTTGGATTCCTCTATCAACAATGAAATTCAACGAGATCCCCTTCACCCACATATGTGAATGGAAGAGGTTATCCCCCTCTTCACGATCTACTGGTGATTCTAGTTGGATTGTTGTGGTTTCGATGGTGGTAGTGGGGTCTGCGTTGATGATCTGTCTCCTTCCATTATTATCTGCACTAGATTTTGAATCTGGGTTTGGCTCTTTTTCTTTGATCTTAGATACCAATTACTGTTTTGAGTGACATTCATTGGTGTTGTTCTAGGAGATTTTGTGGAAATCACTGTTGGATTACTAAGAGGGGGTTGAATCAGTAATAGATCAATTTAATCCTTTTTAACCATAAACTACAAGTGTTATATCAATGTAGCATTATCATCCAATATTTGCAGAGTAAATAAACAATGAACAAATGAGAAATCATACACATACACAATACACCAGTGTTTTTACGTGGGAGCCCAAAGCGGGAGAAAACCACATAATTTTTTTTCTTATATGTATTTAAGAATTGCATTCATTGGAAGCACCAACTTCCTTTTTTTTCCAGTTGCAACTGGAAGGAGGCTCCAACCCCCTATTTTCTTAGGCTACAACCTGAGGGAAGCTCCAACTCCCCAATTCTCTGGCTACAACCCCCTATGTTCTTTGACTGCAACCAGAAGGTGGATACAACCACCTCTCCTTTCCCCATCTAACCACCCTGAAATATAAGCATAATTATGGAATGATTGTCACACTATCATAGTGAGATATACTATTGTAACATGTACCAATCAACCTGCACCAAAAAACTTGTACCAACATGTACCAATAACCTGTGCCAACATGTACCATACATCAACTTGTCCCTCAACCTATACCATCAATGAGTGCATAAAAAATGCACCAAATATGTACCAATCATGCATCAAATACACATAAACTATGACTCATCAAGATGTACCAACATCATCAACTATACGCCTCATGTATGTGCCAACTCATGAACTACTTGTCTCAACCATGTACCCAACATGTACCTCAACCAAAATCCCTCATAAATTTCATCATCCAAATCTGATTTTTAACTTTGTAATATACCTGGTGTATATGATCACATACCTGCAAACCTTCCTTAACTTTAACAACAAGAGACTAGCATTTTCATCGAGCTTTTCTTTAGTCTCACATGACTAATTTTGGATTAGTCAACAACCCTAACTTGAAATAATCATAACTATGTACCCATAATGAATAAAGATCTAAAAATATTACACAATGTTCTTCAATGTATTTTATGCAATTCCTCCAGTTTTCACTACTTGGAACCTCTCTTAAAAGGAGTTACAGAAAAATGGCATACCTTGTTGAATTTTGGCTTATTTTAGAGAGAGAACTTGTAGAGCGTGCCCTACATGACATATTTGTTGTATGGATATGAAAATGGTACATCGAATACTATAGACTGTAATCTAACCAATACAATTTATCTTACTAAATTTGTATCTGTTATGAAGAAGTTATGACGTTTTTACCCGAAACACGTGTTTTAGACTAGTTCCAGGACTAGCCACAAACCCTATTTTCCATAGAGTGTAAATCCAAAAAGACAAAGACCCATAAGATGAATTTTTTATCACAGCTACTTGGATATGTTTCCTCAATGGTATCCATATTTATTGGTATGAATCATTCTAGAAATTGCGAAAATGGTGAGATGACCTGTAAATAACATACCTTAGAAAGAATCATCAAAAGAATTTATCCTCCCTTGAATTTCGGCCTTCTTTACATCACCTTCCCACTGAAATTTTCCTTAGATATCCTTTGGTTACCTCAATCACTTTTAGATATTCAATATGATCAAGGGTAATTAAATGAGAGACCCTTGCCTCTTGTTTATAATTTTATGTAGCTTCCTCAAGGGGTTACCTTCTAACCTCTTAAATCACTTTTCTTATTTTAGGGCTAACCTACTTCTAACCACTTTTCCAGTTAGTAATTTCTCCATTAACTTTATTATTTAAATAATTTATTTTGTATCCACTTTGACTTATATTACACTCATCACTTCACATTATTATTTAAATAATTTCTTCTTTGCAACAACTTTGACTAATTTGACCTTTTGGGGCTTCTAGATGACTCGTGAGGGTTCTCCAAATTCACATGGCCATAACTCTCTAACCATGAGTAGTTATGGGACGTTCCTGCACATACCACCGAAAATGGCATGACATGTACTATCCACCTAGAATAGGATTACCTGTAAATATATTAAAAATCATACCATTAAATATCAAACAAACTTGGATGCATTACCCAAACCTTTGTGCTACCGAAATTTGCTACTGGAATTCTTCAAGGGTTGACATCAATGAAAACCAACCCAATTAATAAAAAATCTCCCCCTTTAGCATTGATGGCACCACTTTGATGCAATACTGAATTCATATCACTCATTCTCCTCCTATGACCATCACTCCCCCTATAACCATGCCTTTGTGCTCTTTCTCCAAGAATTTACCTTTGCATCTGATAAATCTCTCACCCTTTGTTATCAATGGAAAAGGTATATTTCCATCCGAGGCTGCTCCCCCTCACTGAACACTTTCTGAAACTGACATCCCAACATGAACTGTCCTCTTTATGGTGCTTCCTTGTGGAAATCTAAGACATATAATATAAGCATTTAAAATCATTCAATTTGGAGTAGAAATTACTCTGAGTCTCTAGTGAAGATACTCAAAGGACTCCCGTGGAAGCAGTTTTGTAAATATTTCTACCACTTGTTATTTTTTTTCCCACATATTCAACTCTGATTTTCTTTTCTGCAACCTATTCTCGTAGAAAGTGATACTTTATTGTAATTTGCTTAGTCTTGGAGTGCATCACCTGGTTCTTTGAGATACTAATGGAGCTTGTATTATCATAATAGATTGGAATGGGCTCATCATGCTCAACCTGTATATCTGTTGAAATTATTTTCATCCATAGAACTTGTGTACAAAATCCTGTTGCTGCAATATACTTTGTTTCGTATGTAGATAAGGATACAGATGATTGTTTATTTCTTAGCCAAGATACTAAACACTCACCCAAGTAGAGCGTTGCTCCACTAGTGCTTCGTCAGTCATCAATGCAACCTTCCCAATCTACATCTGTGTAGGAAATAAGTGATAGATCTTTTCCTTTTGGATACCATAATCCAAACTCTTATGTTCCTTTGACATATCTAAAAATCCTCTTCACTTATAAGACATGTGATTCCTTTGGTGTTTCTTTAAATCATGCCATGTGTCCAACTGCCTGCATTACATCTGGTCTAGATGTTGTCACATATAGTAAGCTTCCAATCATTGAACTGTATTTCCTCTGGTTTGTAGACTTTGAATCATCATATTTTCTCAACTTACAACTAGTTTGCATAGGAGTGGTAACTGGTTTGCAATATTCCATTCTGAACCTCTTTAGCATTTCTTTGATATACTTAGTTTGAGAAATAAAAATTCCTTGGTTGCTTTGATGTATATGAAGACCCAGAGAGAAGGATAGTTTTCCGAGTAATGAAATTTCAAATTCATTATGCATATCCTTTGCAAATTTTTGGCTTAACCTGTCATCATTACTTCCAAAAATAATATCATCAACATAAACTTCAATTAATAAAATACTATCTCAAGTTTCCTTGATGTAGAGGTTGTTGTCTGCACTTTCTTTTTTGAAACCTTCATGCTGTAGATATTTATCCAGTCTAGAGTACCATGCTCTAGGAGCTTGTTTTAGACCATACAAGTCCTTCTTCACACATAATTTGCATTCTTCGACAACTAAAATTGTTCTGGTTGTTCGATGTAGAATTCTTCTTCAAGTTCCCCATTCAAAAAATTTGATTTCATGTCCATCTGATACACTTTAATATTCTTGGAGCATGCATAAGCTAAAAGAAAACAGATTGCTTCCATTCTGGAAACTAGGGAAAATGTCTCTTCAAACTCAATTTCGTCAACCTGTGTGTATCCTTTACATACCAATCTAGATTTGTTCCTTGTAACATGTCCATCTTCATTCAATTTATTTCTGAAAACCCACTTTGTTCCAACCACATTCTTATTCTTTGGTCTTGGAACCAATTCCCAAGTGTCATTCTTCTCTATTTGATCCAATTCTTCATTCATTGCCTTATTCCAAAATTCATCCTTGTTGGCTTCTTCAAAACTGTTTGGTTGAATTGTAGATAAGAGTGTTAGGTGCATTTGTTTTGGTGAACATATTCTTCTTCTAATCTTAACTCCTGCATCCTTTTTTTTCGATAATATGATCTGAAGTATAATTATTCTGTATTTGTTTTCTAGGTTTATTTGGAGGCACTTGATGAACATGCTCTTCTACTTCTATCTGAGATTCTTCATCTTTTGATTCTTCTTCGTAAAGTTGTTCTACTAATTCATTTTCTTCTTCCTTTTATTCTCATCCACCTGTTTCATCCATTGTTACATTTATGCTTTCCACAACTTTGTTCAACCTCATATTTTAACACTTGTATGCTTTCTTTGTACTTGAGTAACCAAAAAGTACTCATTTTTCCACACGAGAGTCAAACTTTCCCATCCTGCCATCTTCTTTTTTTATGTAGCATTTTCTTCCAAATACTATGAAGTGTTTTACATTTTCTGGTCTTTCTTTCCATAGCTCGTAGGGACTTTTGTCATTGTTATTTCTAAGCATTACTCTTTTTTGAATGTGAATTGTTGTATGCACTACATGTGTCCAAAAAATATATCTGTCAATTTGGAATCCATTAGCATTTCTCAAGCCATTTCCTATGTAATTATCATCCATTATGATAATGTCCCTTTGTCTCTGAACCAATCTATGAATCCATGCTCTCATCCACTATCATATATCCGTCCAAAACTCCACTGCACAAAATTGCACAATGTTGAACCATTTATCACTATACTATGATGAAGTCTTCACTACTACAACTCATTAATATATCAAATTGTAATTTTGCTAACTGAATTCTCTGGATTTGTCTACTCAAACTCTACAAGCTGCTCCAAGGATGGTTCTTTGGTCTATCATAGCTATCGCATAGACTCCCCTATCTAATATTTATATTACCTGGGAGTCTCTAAGCCGGATGACTCATAACAATTCCTTCTCTGATGTGTATTCATCATCATCTTCATTGGTAGATTCATCATCTCTCTGAGATCTAACTTCTTTCTTTCTGTCTGTGGATTCATATTTCACTACAATTCCTGAAATTACAATCTCTTGAACCTATTCCTTATTTACCTGTCCTTCTTTTCTTTCATTTATTTTCCAAACCTTTCTATATCTGATGTCTTTATTTTTCTCTATACAATTTTCTTCATCTCGTTTTATTGCCAATATTGCGATCTCTTGGACCTGTTCTTTGTTCACCTATTCTTCATGTTTTCATATCCATAATTTATTATATCTGATATCAATGTTCTCTTTCATGGAAGTATCGATCATGCTTCTAGAATCACTAGCTATGTGTCCATAATTATGACATTTGTAACATTCAATGTTACGTGGGGCCACATAGCTATTTTTTGCTTGGACATTTATTTTATAATCCCTCCAATCTGCAACCTTATGTCCAAAATTAGTACAATAAAAAAAATGACCATAAAAGAAATTTGCATACCTGGGAGTGAATGATATTATTTGTGGTGTAGTCCTTCTGAATTTCTTCCCTGACTGATCATGATCATGATTGAAGATTCTTTGTGGCTTGAACATGGATGGTCTTCTTGAAGATGTATCTTCAATAGTTTTCTTAGATTCTAGTTGACCATGATTCCTTCCTTTGAGTACTTCTACATAAACCTTTATGTTTTATTCATTCTTATTTTCTAGCAACCTAGAGTGCTTCTCTTCATTCTCTGTAACTGATGTGGATGTTTCTATATCTTCAACGTTCTTGTTGAGATTGACAATTTTACTTCTCAATGTGACAACTTCTTCTTCAAGCTTCTCAACCTCTTATTCTTTCTTCATTATTTGAGACTTCATGAATTCTTTTGTTCTTTTCTCTTCTTCAAGCTAGATTTTTAATGTGATTATTTTTTTTTCAAGTCCTTTCTCTTTTGGACCAAACTTTGCCTCAAGCTAGTTTATATTGTTAGTTCTTTCCTTAAGATGGAAATTTAATATCTTCTCTCTCATCTCTTCTTCTTCCTTATGTGCTTCTATGTTGGCTTCGAAATGTTGCTTTTGATATTCAATATTTTCTTCGATCTTTCTGGATTCTTCTATCTGAGTTATTAAGTTCTCAATGACATGTTGGGCTTCTTAAAAAATGTGAACACTTTCCTTTTGTTTCATAAATTCTTTTCTGAGTGACTTGTTTTCTTCTCTTTTTTTTTTTAGTTCATCTAAAGAACTATTCAATTCTTCTTCATAATTGTCTTCTTTTTCAATTAGTTTTTCTGTTTCATTTCTTTCATGGAATTCTATTTCAAGATGTCCGCATTTTTCACAATTAAATAAAAACAACATACCTCTATTGATTATGTACTCTTCATCTTCTGAATCAGTTTGACATGGTGAACACATTTCTTCTTGATCTTTACCTGCATCTTCTTTTTCATTTTATGAATCTGCGATGGGTGAAGAATATATGTCATGTAACTTATCTCAAAGTTCTTTATCTCATGAAAATTTACCAACCTTTTCTTTTACCCTATTAGGTAATCATTCCTAGATGAAATCCATTTCTATTTTGTTATTCTTCTTCAATTCCTTGTTGGATACAGTCTTTGCCCTTTTTGAATTATCATATCCTGTAATGACTGATAGCCAAATATAATTCCCTTGTGCATGTAAAAATACTTTCATTCTTCTTCTCCATATCTCATACTTTAACCCATTTTGACCATTAAACAATGGTACTCCATTGTCATAATAATCCATGATCTTCTTCCAGTGGTTAAAATGATTTTTGAAGGAACCTGCTCTGAAACCAATTGTTGGATTACTGAGAGGGGGGTGAATCAGTAATAGAGAAATTTAATATTTTTTAACCATAAAATGAAAGTGTTATATCAATGTAGCATTATCATCCAATAGTTGTAGAGTAAATGAACAATGAAAAAATGAGAAATCATACACATACATAGTACACCAATGTTTTTACATGGAAACCCAAAGCGGGATAAAACCATATAATTTTTTTTCTTATATGTATTTAAGAATTACATTCATTGGAAGCACCAAATTACTTTGTTTTCCAGCTGCAACTGGAAGGAGGCTCCAACCCCCTAGTTTCTCAGGCTACAACCTGAGGTAAGCTCCAACTCCCCAATTCTCTCGCTACAACTAGAAGGAGGGTACAACCCCCTATGTTCTCCAAATACAACTAGAATGTGGATACAACCGCTTGTCCTTTCCTCGTCCAACTACCCTAAAATATAAGTAGAATGATGGAACCATTGTCACACTATCACTGTGAGATATACTATTGTAAACCTGTTCCAATCAACCTGCACCAAAAAACATGTAACAACTTGTACCAATAACCTTTGCGAACATGTACCATACATCAACCTGTACCATCAATGAGTGCATCAACCATGCACCAAATATGTACTAATCATGCATCGAATAAACATAAACTATCACTCATCAATATGTACCAACATCATCAACTATACACCTCATGTATGTGAAAACGCATCAACTACTTGTCTCAACCTTGTACCCAACATGTACCTCAACCAAAATCCCTCATCAATTTCATCATATAAATATTCCTTATAACTATGTAATAGACCTGGTGTATACGATCACATACCTGAAAACCTTCCTTAACTTAAACAACAAGAGACTAGCATTTTCATCAAACTTTAGTTTAGTCTCACATGACTAATTTTGGATTAGTCAACAACCCTAACTTGAAATAATAATAACTATTTACCTATAATGAATAAAGATATGAAAATAGTACATAATGTTCATCGATGTCTTTTATGCAATTTCTCCAGGTTTCAATACTTGTATCCTCTCATAAAAGGAGTTATAGAAAAAATGGCATACCTTGTTGAATTCTAGATTATTCTGAGAGAAAACATGCAGAGCATGCCCCTCACAGAATATTTGTTGTATGGATATGAAAATGGTAAAAAACATACTACAGACTAGAAATATAAACAATAAATTTGGTCTTACTAAATTTGGATCTATTATGAAGAAGTTATGACGTTTTTACCTGAAACACTTGTTTTAGACTAGTTTCAGGACTAGCCACAAACCCTATTTTCCACGGAGTGTAACTCCAAAAATGCAACAACCCACTAGATAAAATTTTTATCACAACTACTTGGATATGTTTCCTCAATGACCTCCATATTTCTCGATCTGAATCATTCTATAAAAAAATTTATTGCGAAAATGGTGAGATGACCTGTAAATAACATACCTTAGAAAGCATCATCAAAAAACTTTATCCTCCTTTGAATTTCGACCTTCTTTAATTCACCTTCCCTCTAAAATTGTTCTTAGATATCCTTTGGTTGCCTCAGTCACTTGTAGATATTTAATATTCTCAAGTGTAATTGAATGAGAGACCCTTGCCTCTTATTTATACTTTTGTATAGCTTCCTCAAGGGGTTACCTTCTAACCATCTTAAACCACTTTCCTTATTTTAGGGCTAACCCACTTCTAACCACTTGTCTACTTAGTAATTTATCCATGAACTTTATTATTTAAATAATTTATTTTGTATCCACTTTGACTTATATTACACTCATCACTTCACATTATTATTTAAATAATTTCTTCTTTGCAACCACTTTCACTACTTTGACCTTTTGGGGCTTCTAGAGGACTCATGAGGGTTCTCCAACTTCACATGGCCATAAATCTTTAACCGTGAGGAGTTATGTGACATTCCACATACCACCAAAAATTGCATGACATGTACTATCCATCTAGAATAGTATTACCTACAAATATATTAAAACTCATACCATTAAGCATCAAACAAACTAGGGTCCATTACCCAAACCTTTGTGCTACCAGAATTCTTCAAGGGTTGACATCAATGAAAACCAACCCAATTAATCAACAATCACACCACTTCCAAGTGTCCTTCTTCGTCTTCCCATTTCTCTTCTTTTACTACAGCTTGGACTGATTGTCTTGAGTTTGGTTGTTCTATTAATTAGGGATTCATTTACCATACTTTGGTTGCTATAGATTTCCATACCCGAACTTCCGATTGTTCTGCTGCTTAACTTTCTGCTTGATTTTTACAACATATTGATAAGAGGCTTCTAATGATGAAATGTATAGAAATTCCATTTTGGTTTGGATGTATCTGTGTAGAGCCCCAAAATATTTTAAAACCAGATGTCACTTAGAGTATTTGATACCCAGCTTGGTGCGCAAGGTATGGAAGGTATTTGTGAACTTTGACATTGTTTGGTCCCATTTTTTATGTATCATGGTCCATCTCATGTACTGGTCATCATAGTATCCCATAGGGTAATATTTCTCCTTGACCACATCCATAAAAAAAATCCCAAGTGGGCTCATCCCCAAATATTCCAGACTCCTCTGTGGAACTTTGCTCCATGTAAGTTTCCCACCAATATTTGACATGGGGGAGATCCTTAAGGAGCGAAAAGGTGATATTTTCTCTGCCAGAAAATTATGAACAAGGAAATAACATTCAAGTAAATTTAACCATTTTTCCAAAGCATCTGCATCGATCTGACCTTCAAATATGAGAATATCAAAATTAACTTGTAACTTGAATGGCGTAGTGCCACCAAAAAAACTTCTTCACAAAGACACACTTGTTATTGTCGATAATCAGTGAAGGATTTGAGATAAATTCTCCAACATCTCATTCGTTTGTTACGCGAGGGATTCTGTGAGCAACAACTTGATGGGATATTATGCTCCCACATAGATATTTTCTTCCACCATGGGAGGCCACTTTGGCTGATGAGAGTGGTTGTCCTAAAGGGAAACTATCTCAATACCCAACTCTATGTACCCTGACCTCATCGAGGACATGCACTAAGAAATGACAATGAGTAGTCTGCTCTGATACCACTTATTCAAATTTATTTTTAGAAAAAAATGAAGGTGAAGATATAATAATGAAATATACAGAGATATTTCTATAAACACAAATATACAGTATTGCACAATTTTTATTAATGAGAGAATGTACAAAAACTATACAATTATAGAGTGAATGACATGCTAGAATGGTGGCAACTTATATCTGAGAAGAGATGTGATGGATATTCTCATTCGCAAGAAAATGATTACAATGAGTCTTGAAAGGCCTTTTTAACAGAAATGGAAAAACCCTAAACATCCAAAAACCCATCCCTCAGAAGATGAAAATCCAAAATGTTTGTGGCCCTAATGTAGAGATCAAGTGCCAAAATTCATGTTGGCCCCAATGGGGTAAGTTGGTACAACAACTTCATGGGGTTATAAAATTTGTATACGATCTCCATTTTAGGTGCACAATATCCCACTACAAATTTCTATCCAAGGACTACATATTATGTCATCACACTTGAATTTGTTTACAATGTGACTGTGGAGAGCTCCAAAAATGGTTTTTAGGGACTCAAATCGACCCCATAAGTTTATGACTCAAAAATATAGGAAATAACTGCCAATGATGAAAATTGCATGTGAGACAGTTCAAATAGGTGGGTGGCCACTGATATCCATTTGAATCAATCCTCCCTCCTTAGGAAGCAATGGTATCCATTTAATTGAGTTCCGATGGGATATGGGAAATCATTTGTTGAATCATAACCTTGTTGAACTGCTTTCCTTGCTAGAGACGTGACACTGCTTGGTTTGTGGAAGGTTGTCACGAACCTGATGTTGGAGGGGTTGGACATTTTAACCAGTCTGACTACATGAGATGACTGTGTACATAAGGAATATTTGTGATTTTCTTCAATCTTATCGATCTTCTTCTGCTGGATAGAGGAGGCTTGAACTAAGGCCATTGTGGTCACAATTTCATTATGTTCACTTCCTTTCCGAATTGTGAAGAAGATAAAATTTTTCATATGAGAGACAATTTTGTTTCATTTTTTTGTCGAAACAGTAGTCAGAACTACCTCTGGTATCCTATACATATGATCCCCAGCATAACAATGACACTACAAGGTAGAGAATCATAAACAACATGGAACTTCCATATATATGGTTGGTTTGAAAGAATGTCATAGACATCCATCAAGGAAACATCACATCATACCTGATCCTTGAAGGGCTTGATACCATAGGATATGAGACATTGTTGGCTGACACGAAGATCTCATCCCTGGTGAAGCCACCTGATGTTGTATGGCTATGGGTGTGGTGTTGCTTGCAATTAAAAATGTTTGACGACCTCTACTGAGATGAGTTTCTTTTGTCTTCCACTATCAATAATGAAATGCAACATGATCCCCTTCACCCATACTTTTGTTGTTGCAGATTTGCAAACCCAAACTCTTGTTTATTTCGTTACTTAAATTTCTACTCGATTTTGATGACATATCGATAAGTGTCTCCTAGTGATGAAATGTCCAAAAATTCCATTTTGGTTTGGATGTATCTATGTACAACACTGCGATATTTTAGAACTAGATGTTGATCAGAGTCTTTGATACCAAGCTTCGTGTTCCAAGTATGGAAGGTATTTGTGAACTCTGACACTATTTGGTCCCATTTGTAATGCAATGTGGTCCATTTCATGTACTAGTCATCATAGTTTCCCACAGGGTAATATCACTCCTTGATCGGATCCATAAAATAATCCTAAGTCGGCTTAGCCCCAAATATTCTAGACTCCTTTGTGGAACTTTTCTCCCAATAATTTTCCCATGAATGTTTGACATGGGGGAGAGGCTTGAGGAGCGCAAAGATGATATTTTATCTGTCAAAAAAATTGTGAATAGAGAAATAACCTTCAAGCAAATTTAACCATTTTTCCAAAGCATCCACATTGATCTGACCTTCAAATATGGGAATATCAAAATTAATTTGTACCTTGAATGGAGTAGTGTTGGCGTAGGATATTTTAGGGAAATGTGCAACAATTTTGGAAGACAATTGAGAAAGGGACCAGAAATAGAGTGAGCACTAGAAGTCAAGGAAAATAAGTGCATTGGGAAATAAGGAAAAGAAGTGCAAGAAACTTGATGAAGATGAATAAAGAAGAAGATATTGAAAGATCTTTGTTTACGTATCCCACGGTGTGTGAACCATGGTAAAACATTGTGTCATTTTGTGGAGTGTTTCTTTTATATGATTTATGATGAATGAATGAATCGTTTATAGTTAGAATGCAATGTGCACTAGATCAATTGTGTTATTTTACTACAGATTGAATGTTAATGAATGTATATGGTTATGGAATAGTAGATCTGATCAATGTTGAAGTATAGAGATACATATAAGTAGAAAAACGTATGTCTAACATACCCATGAGCATCATCCCTTCCACGATTGTAGACAGTTGGGTCATGCAATCACCCACAAGCCATCTTGGATGAGACTTCATTGTTCACTCTATGCATAGTCTTTCCTTCTGGTTTCTAGGGTTTTGTTGGAGAAATAAGGTAGAACCCGGGTCAATTCCCATACATACAACAAATGGTTCCATTTCTTGGATGAAACTTAGAATATCAGATTGGAGGGGATTTGATGAAGAGAATGCAATGTTAGAAGGGGATTTTTAGGCTATGAAATCCAAATAAGTAGGATATTGAAATATGGTTGGAAACAAAACAACTTGACTTTGCGTAGAAACATAATAGAAGCTCCAAGTATACACCACACCAATATCTGTAGAGGCATATGTTTACTAATTTGCATGAGGCATTTTCTGTTATTTTCCATTGTTTTTGCAGGAGTGGATATTTAGGTTGAAGGAAAATCATACAACTAATTGCATAAGACCAATAGAGTGGACTACTGAGAATATTTCATGTATAGAGAGGGTCAATAATAAATTCATGTGCGTAGTGGATTTCTAGTTAGACAATATTGTTGCAATATTTATTACTGAGTTTGCATTCGATACTATGAAGTCATACACTTCTACACAGAAGGAATTATAGAAGGGAAAAAAAGAAAGGTACATTAGATCACTTTACATGTCCATCAAGATTTTATTGCATGATAAAGGAGTGATGACAATGGATTTAGACATCTAAATCACTCTGCGCGCATGGGGGAACTGGGGGAAGCACTAAGGAATATCTGAGATATGGAAAGGGATTTGGAGAGAGGCCAAAAGAAGGAAGCAATGAATCCCATTATGATGGATGAGGAACAAACCCAGGAGATAATGGATAGAGCAGGAGTGACGTGTAGCGGAAAACCCTACCAAATAAGATTAGTAGTAAAAAGAGTGTAGTAGCCGAGCGAGAGGGATTGGACAGTGATGGGGAAGAGGTAGAGGATCTCTATGCGATGAGGAATATTGAGTAAATCTTGCATGCCACATATCAGAGGAAAAATAGAGGTCAAGGGTCTAATGCAGAAGAAGGCTCTCCATTCCAAATACGAATTAGTGTGGAACCAACAACCCCATGTGAGACTCAAATATATGAATAAGAAGAACAGCTTATACAACCTACAATTTGTGGAAGAAGGATTTTAGTAGGATGAGGGTCCAGTGGAATTTCAAGTGGAGGTACAAATTCAACTAATAATAGTCAGTTATCTACACCATGTGAAGGTTGTAGTACAACAAACTTTACAATGGAAGGAGTATATCCAACTATTCGGTTACTAGAGTTCCATGGAGAAGGGTCAGAGGACCCAATGAAACATTTGTTTATTTGTGAGAAGATTTGGGAAGTTAAGTATATCATATATGAAGATACAATAGTTGCACAACTGGAGACACATTCAGAGATCTTGCACTGGATTGGTATATAGGGATCGCGATAAACATTCCACAAGGAACACCTACAATTGTTTCATATGTGAAGAAGGCATTGATCAATGAATTTCAATGCCCTAGTTCAGAGTATCAATTCTTGAATGAGATAATAGAGATCAAACTTAATCCAGGTGATTCAGTTTGGGAGGTTGATCAGAATTTGAAGAGACTAAAAGGTAAGGTTAAGTACCCTATCACAGACATGCAACGTAGACACTTATTTGTTAATTATTTATTGGCACATTTGAAGATCCATTGAGTAAATATAAGTTCCAAACCTAGGCTGAGGCTTTGCAAGAAGCCTTGCAATTGGAGGAAAACTAGTATAAACATATAGATCCAGCTATAGAATATCTCAAAGTAAATGTGAAGAATATGACATTTTAGTTGAATCAGAACAAAGGTAAGTAGAAGAGGGAAGATGTCTGGTGTACCTTGTACATAAGATAAGGACATCATATTAATGAAATCTGCACATTTGTGCAGTACTTGGGAGAATTAATGCCAAATACTTTACACATAGGAGGTCCATGGTGTGAAATACTTAGAACACATGGACATGATCCCTATCATTGTCCCATGATGCAAAAGTATCAAAAAATACCCAATAGTACATTGTGCAACTTTTTTGCATCTGTAGGACTTGAAGACAAGGATTGCATAACTTTGGAAATAATGAAGGAAAGGACTTTGGATACTTATAGGGTGCAGGTTGAACTAATGACATGAAAAAATGTGCAACAATAGTATAATAATGCACAACAATTTATAGTGCAAATGAAGTATAAGAATGTGCAACAGTTTACAACACCACCGTAGTATAACATGCAATAGTTTGTAGCACCAACGTAGTATAATAATGCAAAACAATAATACAATCATGTAGCACAGTATAATACACCGCACAAATATAATGAAGGAAATATAGGAGGCTTCATAGGAGGAGGTCGTGGAGGAAGAGGATTTGGAGGAGGTAGATGACCAGTAGCATGTCACCATTTTCAGAAACATGGACATTAATCAAGGGATTGTCCATAACCACCTGTGACATGTATGTATTTTCGTGCAATAGATCATGATACAGAAGAATATCCAACACCGTTGAAAAAGATATAGGAAAAAAGGAACCAAAACAATTAGAATGTTCAATGGATTGTTGTGGAAAACAATGAAGAGGGTGGGAAGAAGATAAATATGGTTACTAGAGGTGGAGCAAGATAGGAGAAGATGCAACAAATTATAATGAGGGCCAACAATAGTGGGTCAGGAAGAATAAAACACCTCAACATAATTTTGATGTGCGCAAGGAGAAGGAGACATTCAAGGAGTCTAGACAAGATATTTTGAAGGAGAATATTATGTCTACTTTAGGTCCAAAGCCAGAAGTTGATGTACCAATGTATGACATTCCTCATTTGTTTGATCATACTTGCAGAGATCAGACTTGATAAAAATTAAGTAACCTAAGAAACTTTTTGGGGTCTTGTGTGAAGTTTTTGAATGATAAAAACTCTTTACAAGTATTATAGAGTCTGTTAGAAAAGTGAAATTCTGGAGAAGAGATGAAATTAGAACAAAATATAGTTAATCAGGTCTGTAAGAAGAGAATAACAAGTAGGGAGTTCAAATTGAATGAAAACATTGGATATTATAACATGGGTGATATCATATTAGACTTGGGGTATGAAGTAAATGTCCTACTTATTAGGACATAGGAAGCCATGGGGGAACCTAGATTGGGATTTTCACCTATTCAGTTGAAGCTAGAAAATCAACACAAAGTGGTACCAATTGGTATATTGAAAGGCATACCCATGGGTTTATATGGTTTGTGCACTATGGAAGACTTTGAAGTGATTGACATAGTTGATAACCACCATATCAATCATTGTTGGGAATGGATTGGTATTTTGATAACCAAGTTATCATCAACTTGAATACCAGGAAAATGATCTTTGAATCATGAGAATACTGAGTCATTGTGCCAATATATCCCTCTGAAGGAGGAAGATATGTTGAACCTGTCACAGAAAATTTTATTACATAAGACATAAACAAGTTATATAGAACTACTGTAGGAGAGGAAGATTATGTTAACCTAACAACATATGGAAATGCTTAGCTAGAGGATCATTACTTCATGTTATTTAGACTCTAAAACAGGTCTGGATAATTTGCAGTAGTGATTGCATGAGTTATCCACTAGAGGATGCCCAAGGATGACACACACACTAAGATTGTAATATCCCCAAGGCCGAACCCAATTGTAAATGTAAATGCAAATGTACTTAAGATGGTGAGTTGTCTTGATATCATTTTGTATGCACATTTCATGGAATAGTGTGCGCATGTACTGCGCAGTAAAATTAGGAAGCATCCACATTCCTAGATATTGCGCATAGCAACTTAAGTGTGTGCGATATTGAGGCTAAGGAGCCTTTGTGTATATTCACTGTTTATAGCCTGGTGAGCCAGTTATTATAAGCTAGGATGCTTATGTTTTGATTAGGTCGGAGAGCCTAGATGTTAAAGGCCAGTGTGCCTATTTTTGTATATGTCTCATAATTAATATAAAATACATCACTACGTGCAGATCGACCACGATAAAAGAGATGGGGGACTGAACTCCACTAGTTAGGGAAAGAGAGGGGCTAATTTAAGAAAAGGGGCTAAGCTAGGGAGCTTAAGCCAAAAAGGAATATTATAATAATATTTCTTAAATCATAAAGTATAGATAATTATTTTATCCTAAGTTCTAAAGTTGGGTACAAGTGGGCCAAAGTAGTTCCCAACATGACAAGTGTCAAGTTGGGGACATGCATACATATTGTTGGGACTTAGTTCATTTCTTATCATCTTTTCCATCATGCATCCATCATTTTGACCATCATTCCTACTATCCAGTCAATCATCCATAAGTATTCACACACCATTGAGCTATCTTCCATATCTTGATGACAGTACCTAAACCTGGATCCATAGCCATTTTTGTGTTGGTGTATCTGGTTAGCTTGGGAGCTGGACTGAAAAAGGTTGTTGATAGGCCATGAGAAATTCTTTGGGTGAAAGAATTGTTGCGGATTGATTCCTGAAGGTGTTGAACTGCAGTTATAGTGCTCTGGGACTTCTTGTCTGGCCTATTACTGAAGCCTGGAAAGGAAGTGGGGCAGCCGAAGGATTGTTGAGAAGAGAAGGGGCACACTTCCTGCATGGGACAGGCATGTGGGGAATGAGGGATTGTAGGCTGTTATTTGAGTGAGAACCTATGACTGAGTCTTTCCTATTGTCCATGAGCCTTTCGCTTGGTTAGGAATCCCTTTACCTAGGTGGAGTTTAGTCCTAGCTCGAGGGTGACTCACTATTGAGAGTGATAAACATTGTGGTCTAAGGTTGGGAGGTTCATGGAAGGTTTGCACATAGTTGGTGATATTCTCACAAAGATAAGTGTCAATTGTGTGATAAATTTACATCCTGCATTTTTATTTACATGTTTAATTTTATGGGTTTATCCTATGCATGATTATAACTTTCTGTATGTTTATGGGTATTTTCTGTATATGCTGCATGTCTATGTTTACTGTTATTTTAGTGTGAATCCATGCATTTACAAAATGTATTTGTTTGTTTACATTTTACATGTAAAGATTCCACAAGTGTTCTGTGTGCATATGTTTTAATTGCATGTAGTTAGAAAAATTTATGTGGCATAGCTCAGTTGGTTGCTGGGTGTGTCACAGTATGTTCTGCAGAGAGAAGAAGAGAGTTCTCTCATGTAGCGTGGCCCGACCATGGGTGGTCGGGGACGTTACAAATTGGTATCAGAGCTACATTTTTCGACACTGAGCCTGGATGGGCTGAACAAGTTGAGTTGAAGAAAAATTTCACAAAGGATTTATTTCGAGGTGGCCAAATTTCGAGTTGTAGAGCATCTAGCTACATTACGGTACACAAATTGGGAAAAAGCCCCAATTTTGGTTGGTAAATTCATGGGGAAATTGAGAAATTCGGCCATGTGGTAAGATATTATTGATTTAATATCTGTTCTAGCAAATTGAGACCCGAAATTAGTCGAATTTGAAGTTACAGTAAAGCCATGAAAGATGGAGTAGAATTCGTAATTAGAATTCCCAATTTGTGAATTGATTTTGGGGAAATTCATTCCAAAAATGTCAACCCACAACGATTTTTTGTTGTAGAGGTTGAATTGGTGTTATTGGGGTGAAATTGAAAGAATTTGGTGGTTGTAGAATGTCTATGGTAAATTGGGGAAAAAGTTAGGAAAAAGCCCCAATTTCTGCAGCGGAATTCATGAGGATTTTATGCGCATAAAGGTGAATGTGCATAGGTGGACGCACTAAAAATGCATGATGCACAGTGAAAATCTTGTGATAGGTAAAATTCGGCACTGTGCGACAAGATATTGGCATGTTGGTGCACGCGCTAAATTTCACTGCTGCGCAGAAAAATGTTAGTGTGCAGGTGTGCACGCTAAATTTTGGTACCACACAAAAAATAATGGTTTTCTGGTGCACGCGCTAAATTTTAGCGCCACACAGAAAAATGTTGGTGTGTGGGTGTGCGCACTAAATTTTGCATTGCGTAGTGTGAATACGCATAAGAAGTGTGCACAGTGTGGACATTCATAATAAGGGTGCGCGTGGTGTGCGCAGTATTGGCATAGTGCAGTGGAGTTTGGTAGTTGCGTGCACAATGTGAGTATATGTTGTCGCACGACAATTTAGTGAATGGTGCTCGCAGAGTATTTGTGCTCAATGGGGCATACTAAACTTTGGCATGGTGCAACGCAGCGAGTGAAATGCACGTGGAATATCAACATTCAGTACAAAAAATGTGTGCGATGGATATTAGCGTGTGGTACAAAAACTGTGCACGGTGGATATCAGCGCTGTCCCAAAACTGTGCGTGGTGGATATTGGTGTGTGGTATAAAAATTGCGTGTAGTGGATATCAGCGCATAGTCCAAAAACTATGCGCGGTGGGTATTGGCGCGTGACATAAAAGTAGTGCACGCAAGTTATTGGTGCGACGGAGAAGTGATACACAGTGGGGTTAAGGTGTGAAAAGCACGATTTACCTTATGTTGTTTCTTTACATGTTAAATATGGGTGTATAGGTTGAAATTTGTGTGCACGAAGTCGTTTGGAGGGCTAACAATAGCATAAAATCAACGACTTTCTACGACGTTTTATATCATTTGAACGTCATCTTTTTGTAGCGTGTTTTTTAGGACCTTAAGAGCATTTTTAGCAACTCAAAAACCATGAGACAGAGGTGTACCGAAGGTACATGTTGTCTCTACAACTCAAATAAAATAGCTCGGATAGATCTTTCTAATGGTATAAACTGTCTGTCAAACAGAGATTTTGTGAGAAAGTTACAGCCCAAACAGTGGAGAGTAAATTTTATGACCCAACTAACTTCGAAGGGCCATAATTTTTTGCTCCAGAATCGGATTGAGGTGCAAGATCCATTAATAAAAATTTATTGGACCATAGAAGGCATTCCCAGAGCTGAATTAAATTTCTGGGCATGTTAAAGGTGTTTAATATAGAAAATAAGGTACCTGTAGTATTCCAGACCAAAAACACAAATGGGCCTAGACCTTCAGCAGGCTGTAACTAGCATCCCATAACCCAGAATGAGGTGAAACTATGAAAAAATGTCCATAATATGTTTATGCAGAAACCCAATTGAAATCATATGAAAATTCCAATGGAGTAGGTGCAAAAATGCATAATTACAGTGCAGAGTTGTGTTAAGTTGAAAAAATGAGCAGAAAAATTAATGGGAAAATTTCAAATAGCCATAACTTTCTGCTCCAGACTCAGAATTGAGCATGTGAAAAGGCATTGGAAAGGTATTGAACAATGGAATCTAAATATCCACCCAAAAAATTTGTCTGGGCATTCAAAATTTCAGGAAATCAGAAGAAAGGATTCCGATATATTATTGAACAAAAATGGTTCATATTTTTCATGAAATTACTAAAACAGTTAGTTTGACAAAGTTTTGTTGGCTGCACATTTTGCAGGGTTAACAAAAACTAGATCAGATCAAGATTATTGTAGATTCCATAGGAATGGAAGAGGCATAGGGGACTTACAGTTAGGAAGATGAAATCAGATGAATGGATGTCCATTTGGGCATTGAAGGAACAAACTCCAATGGACATGGAGAAGGAAGAGATGAATACATGAATATGGTAGAGACCATTAAAAATTTGCAGAAGGATGTCCAAAGCCATAAAGATGATAATGAAAGGATTATGAAACCCAAGGAGTAGTAGGATGACTTCAACATGAAGTTATTCAAGAGCTTGAATAGAATAGAAAAGAAATTGGATAAGGAGAGTGGCTCAAGCAAGTCAGGAAATCACAGGTCTCATGATGATAAAAGAAAAGAAAGAAGTGTTAGCAGACATCACCACCACTCCCCGAGGAATTCCAATAAGAGATCACATAGCATCTCATGTCCATCCCTTGTCAGAAATCATGAGAGGTCTGGGGTGGATGAATTGCTAGGAGAAATGAAAAAAAATCAAACCTCCTACATTTGATGGTGAGCGCAAAAAGGATGAAGATGCAGAGACATGGTTGTTGGGCATGAGAAAGTATTTTCAATTGCATAATTATTCTTTTCATGCAGAAGGTAGAATTTCCATCTATCAACTCAAGGGATAGGCATCCATGTGGTGGGATCAACTTGTGCAAGTGCAACACATTAAAGAGAAAAGTGTTATTTGGAGGGAATTCAAGAAGTATTTTGATAAGAAATACTTGACTAAAAGATACTATGACAAGAAAATGAAAGAGTTCTTTGAACTCAAGCTTGGGAGTATGTCAATAGATGAATATGAGAGAAGATTCTTAGAACTGCTGAAGTATGTCTCTTTCATCAAGGATGAGACAGTTAATATTTAAAGGTATTTGAGTGGATTGCCATCATTTATCAGTGACAAAATACAGTAATATGATCCCAAGAAATTGGAAGAGACCATAAGGCGATTTATATGCCTATATGATTAGAAAAAAGCAAGGCCAACTTCCCAAAAATCTTGGGAAAACAAAAGGAAACTCAAGGTGGATCAGAGGAAGAAGGGAGCTAAGCCACCATTCTTCATAAATAATCCACAGGGACAAAAAACTCCTAGAGATCCCATAACAATTGAAACAAGGGGTCAAAGGCCAAGGCAACCACCTATTCAATGTTGGGGTTGTAAAGGGGATCACATGTTTAGAGATTGTCTTCACAGAGGTGAAAAGGGGAGGACTGTTCACAATGTACAACAAGTTGAAACATTGGAGGACATGGGCATAAATGTGCCAAGGATCTATGTAACTCTAGACAATGAGAAAGTAGAGTATCAATCACATATGATTGAAGTGGAAGGTATGATCAACAACCAAACCATTGCTATTTTAATTGATTTAGGAGCTAGTCATAGTTATATAGATCCTAAGATGGCAGAAAGTTTGCACTTGCCAAGGAGTAATCATGAGAAATCTTGGTTGGTGCAGCTGGCTACAGGAGCCAAAAGAAAATTTAATGAGATGGTTAAGTCATGTCTTATGTGTTGGGTATGTGTTATATTCTTTGCATGTGTGTGTGCGTGGGTGCGTCAGATACGACGACTGCGTCTGACGATCCCTTCACCTAGGGCTCTGCCATGTGCACCGGGCGCTTTCCTAGGGGGGTCCCAGGGGGGGCAGGTATGCCCCCCCCCTGGTTACGTGCAGCGTTCGGGGCAATGCCCTGAAATTTTTTTTTTGGGCGGTTTTTTCTATTTTTAGCGGATTTTGCTATTTTTAGCTGATTTGTAAATTAATCCTGGATTAAGGGATTAGGGTTTTGGTATCTACGGAATACCTAAAAACATTTTATATATTGTATGGCGAATGGTGAAATTCAATATAATGAAAAAGAAAGGTTTTCCTGGTTGAGGGTTTCCAGTAAAGATCTCTGTGTATTCTGTGTATGAGCCATTGATTAATTTTTGTATTGCTTAAGAATATATATGCATTGCTTTACTTCACAGGTTTAAAAATTACATTATGGACATGAATGGGATGAACACCAAGGCCAATTTGAACATCTTGCCTTTAGATTCCTATGATTGTCTAACTAGGATGGATTGGTTGGACCAACATCATGCTCTCTTAGACTGTCATAAAAAATCATTTACTTGCTTGGATGAGGAAGGGAAACTAAGGAAAGTGCAGGGAATTTCTAGGGAAGTAACCATCAGAGAAATTTCAGCATTGCAGCTGAAGAAATGTTACAGGAAAGGGTGTCAAATATTTGCACAACATATGGAAGAGACACCTAGAGATAAGGTGCCAAATTTGGAAGATCATGCAGTCTTGGAAGAATTTGAAGATGTGTTCAAGGAGGTACCAAGACTACCCCCAAAGGTAGATATTGATTTCTCTCTAAATGTAATGCCTGGAGTAGCTTGAGTGTCAAAGACTCCTTACAGAATGAGTACACCAGAGCTGAAAGAGTTGCAAATGCAACTTGAAGAGATTCTGAAGAAGGGGTATATAAGCCCAAGTGTGTCAACTTGGGGTGCCCCAGTATTTTTAGTGAAGAAGAAATATGGAACCTTAATATTGTGCATTGATTTCAGGCAGTTGAATAAAGTGACTGTTAAGAACAAGTATTCTCTTCCAAGGATTGATGATCTTTTTGATCAATTAAAGGATGCAAAGATATTTTCAAAGATAGATCTCAGGTCAGGATACCATCAAGTAAGGATTAAAGGGGAATATATAAACAAGACCGCCTTCAGGACAAGGTATGGTAATTATGAGTTCACAGTGGTGCCATTTGGGTTGTCATATGCACCAGTTGTTTTCATGTTCTTAATGAATGGTGTTTTCCGAGAATATTTAGACAAGTTTGTCATTGTCTTTTTGGATGACATTATTGTATATTCCAAGTTAGAAGAAGAGCATGAACGTCATTTGAGGATGGTGTTGCAAGTGTTAAGGGAGCATTAGTTGTATGCCATGTTGAGAAAGTGCTCATTTTATCAAAAGAAAATTCATTATTTGGGGCATATCATTTCAAAGGATGGGATAGCAGTGGATCCAGAGAAGATAGAAGCCATTAGAGAATGGGTAGTGCCAAAGAATGTGACAGAGGGGAGATCATTCATGGGTCTTGTCGGATACTACATAAGATTTATTGAAGGATTCTCAAATATTGCACACCCAATCATTTCCTTGCAAAGAAAGGGTGTGGAGTTTTAGTGGACATTGGATTGTGAAAAGAGTTTTTAACACCTAAAACAATTATTGACAAGTTCTCCAGTACTGAGGATTATAGACCCAAATGAAGACTTCATTGTATGCATAGATGCATGTAAAGAGGGACTTGGTGGAGTCCCCGGTCAAAATGGGTTTGTTATATGTTATGAATCAAGTAAGTTGAAGGAGCATGAAATAAACTATGCCACTCATGATTTGGAGTTGAAAGCCATAGTGCATGCCTTGAGGAAATGGAGACACTACCTCATGGGGAAAAGGTTTGAGATGAGGACATACCACAATGGTCTGAAATATTTATTTGATTAGCCAACTCTAAATGCTATGTAAAGCATATGGTTAGAATGTCTGAGAGAATATGACTTTGATATAAAGCATATCAAGGGAAAGAGAACAAAGTGGCTAATGCACTCAGTAGAAGAGTGCATGAAATGAATGCTACAGCCATTAGCATGTACCAATCAGATTTAAAATCCAGAATGATAGAGGCTTCCAAATCAGATTTCCAATACAAGGAATTAGTGGAAAAATTATAGCAAGCTATTTTGCAACATAAAATTGAAGAATACAAGCTAGTTAATGATGAAATTCTCATGTACAAGGACATAATTTATGTACCAAATTCCCAGGAATTGAAAAATATGATATTGAGAGAAATGCATAATGTGCATTGTGTTGGGCACCCAGGATATCATAAAACTTTGCAACTGTCAAGAGACAATATTATTGGCCAGGCATGAAGAAAGAAGTTGCAGATTTTATTGCTAGATGTTTGGAATGTCCAAAAGTAAAGGCTGAGCATAGACACCCAGCTAGTTTGCTACAACCATTACCCATTCTTGAGTGGAAGTGGGAAGTTGTAACAATGGATTTCATCCCCAAACTTCCTAGAACAAACAAGCAACATGATTCTATCATGGTAGTGGTGGATAAGCTTATTAAAGCTGCCCATTTTGTTCCAGTTAAGCTCACTCACAAGGAAGCCAATATTGTTGATGTTTGTATGAAGAAAATTGCTAGATTACATGGCATAACAAAGACAATTGTGTTTGACAGAGATCCAAAATTTACCTCAAAATTTTGGAAAGGGTTATTTAATGGATTTGGAACAAATTTGAATTTTAGCACAACTTATCATCCAGAATCAGATGGACAAACAGAGAGGGTGAATCAAGTGATTGAAGATATGTTGAGGATGTATGTGATGGATAAACCATCAAAATGGGAATACTACCTACACTTGGCAGAGCTTGCTTACAACAATTGGTACCAAGCATCTCTAAACATGAGCCCATTTGAAGAACTTTATGGAAGAAAGTGCAACACGCCAGTAAGTTGGGATAACCACATAGACAGAGAAGTGGTTGGACCATATTTTCTCAGGGAAATGGAGGAGAAAATGATAAAAATAAAGAAAAATTTAAAGGTTTCCCAAGATAGGCAGAAAATCTATGATGATAAGGGAAGAACTCACAGAGAATTTAAAGTGGGTGATCATGTATTCTTGAAAGTGAAAGCCAACAAAAGCTCCCTGAAGTTGGGAAATTGTTCAAAGTTTGTAGCTCACTATTGTGGTCCATTTGAAATCCTAGAGAGGATTGGTCTGGTTGCTTATATGATTGTATTGCCTACATCTATGTCTATTCATAATGTATTCCATGTATCATTGCTTAAGAAATATATACCTGATGCTAATCATGTTATTGATTGGAATGTGATTCAGGTGGAGCAAGAAGGCGCTTTTCAAGTGCATTCGGTGTACATACTGGACCGGAAAATCAAACAGCTCTGGAATCGAGCCATAGGGCTTGTAAAGGTTCAATGGACCTGGAACGGTCCTGAGGATGCTACTTGGGAGAATGAGGATGCAATGCAGGCAGAATACTCGCATCTTTTTGAGGATTTTTAAAGATTTGTTGTACATGGGTACATGATGCACTGAGGACAGCGCATAAGTAAGGGGAGGGGATTGTAATATCCCTAAGACCAAACCCAATTTTAAATGTAAATGAAAATGTACTTAAGCTGGTGAGTTTTCTTGATATCATTCAGTATGCACATTTCATGGCATAGTGCGTGCATGTACTGCACAGTAAAATGAGGAATTGTGCACATTCCTGGATATCACGTGTAGCAACTTGAGTGCATGTGATATTGAGGCTAAGGAGCCTTTGTTTATATCCTATGTTTATAGGCTGGTGAGCCAGTTATTATAATCTAGGATGCTTATGTTTTGATTAGGTCGGAGATCCTAGATGTTAAAGGCCAGTGGGCCTATTTTTGTATATGTCTCATAATTAATATAAAATGCATCGTTGTGCGTAGACCGACCACAATAAAAGAGATGGGGGACTAAACTCCACTAGTTAGGGAAAGGGAAGGGCTAAGTTAAGGAAAGGGGCCAAGATAGGAAGCTTAAACAAAAAAGGAATATTATATTAATATTTCTTAAATCATAAAGTATGGATAATTATTTTATCCTAAGTTCTAAAGTTGGGTATAAGTGGGCCAAAGTAGCTCCCAACATGACAAGTTTCAAGTTGGGGACATGCATACATATTGTTGGGACTTAGTTCATTTCCTATCATCTTTTACATCATTCATCCATCATTCTGACCATCATTCCTACTATCCAGTCAATCATCCATGAGTATTCAAACACCATTGAGCTATCTTTTGTATCTTGATGACAATACCTAAACCTGGATCCATAGCCATTTTTGTGTTGGTGTATCTAGTTAGCTTGGGATTTGGACTGAAGAAGCGGGTTGTCAGGCCTATGAGCAATTCTTTGGGTGAGAGAATTTCTACGGATTGATTCCTGAAGGTGTTGAACTGCAGTTACAGTGCTCTGGGACTTTTTGTTCGGCCTGTTGTTGAAGCCCATAAAGGAAGTGAGGTTGCCGAAGAACTGTTGAGAAGAGAAGGGGCACACTTCCTGCATGGGATGGGCATGTGGGGAATGAGGGAATGTAGGCTATTAGTTGAGTGAGCACCTGTGATGGAGTCTCTCTTGTTTTCCATGAGCCTTTAGCTTGGTTAGGAATCCCTTTACCCGGGTGGAGTTTAGTCCCAGCTCGGGGATGACTCACTGTTGAGAGTGATGAACAGTGTGGTCTAAGGATGGGAGGTTTGTGGAAGGTTTGCATGCAATTGGTGATATTATCACAAAGATAAGTGTCAATTGTGTGATAAATTTACATGCTGCATTGTTATTTACGTGTTTAATTTTATGGGTTTATCCTATGCGTGATTATAACTATCTGTATGTTTATGGGTATTTCCTATATATGCTTCATGTCTATGGTTACTGTTATTTCAGTGTGAATCCATGGATTTACAAAATGTATTTGTTTGTTTACATTTTACATGTAAAGCTTCCGCAAGTGTTCTGTGTGCATATGTTTTAATTGCATACAGATAGAAAAATTTATGTGGCATAGCTCAGTTGGTTTCTAGGTGTGTTACAGTATGTTTCGTAGAGAGAACAAGAGAGTTCTCTCATGTAGCGTGGCCCGACCATGGGTGGTCGGGGACGTTACAAACATGGATTTTTACATAGGTAAGAGAACCTCCTACTTTTTATGGTCTAGATGATTTAGAAGAATTTTTAACAAAGTTTGAGTTAGAAGTTTTTGAAAGTTAGAGGTTACTATTTTTGGATATTGATCTGAAAGCTACACTTGCATGTTGGTGGGGTGTTCATAAGGAGAAGATTAAGAATTGGTATCAATGCAAGATATTACTCTGCATCAAATTTGGTACAGAATAGGAGAACATATATGTGGAGAACTATGATGGAATTGGACAAACTAGAGAACATATAGGAATATGTATAATTCAATGGAGATTATAACCACCATAGGAGTGGCCACATCACTGTATTCATACATTGGAAGGAATCCCAAGGAATTGGTATACAAAATTGGAACATTTCATAGAAACTGCAAATTGGGAGGAGATGCAGTAGAACTTTTTTATTACATTTGAATTTGAACATGAGAGTCCAGAGATAGATACAACACTAAAGTTGTTAAGAGATAGGATATTTGAAGAATAATAAGTTGAAATTATAACATCTTATCAGAACCAGAAGAGACAAACAATGAGACAACTGTTACACTATTATCACGTTGTAGAAGAGGATCCAACAGAACCAAACCCACACAATATCAAGATTATAGAAGTTGAAAGGGAAAGAGAATTAGAAGGTCCAAAGTTAGATTCAAAATATTTTTCTTCACCACTGAAGATCAAGAAGGTAAACCTTGGAACATAAGATAATCCACATATTGCAAGTATTAGGGACTATTGAGATAACCATATAGTAGAAAGAATAACAGAGTTACCACATGAGTATAGTGATATGTTTCTGGCAATGTTTTCATAGATGAAAGGAGTCGCAGGAGAGGTTGGAGAGAAGAAGATCCCTTTGAAGCCAGATACTAGAAAAATAAGACAAATACCTTACAAGTTGAATCCAATGTACAAGTAGAAAGTGAGGGCACAAATTGATAAGATGTTAGAAGTTGGTTCCATAGAACCTATTGAAGAACTTTAATGGATAAAACCTATGGTAGTCCAAGAGAAGAAGCAAGGGGGAATATGGTTTTGTGTAGACTTAAGGAAGTTGAATGATGCTTTTCTGCATGATCCCTTCCCTACCCCATTTATAGATGAAATATTGGAGAATATAGGAGGAGAAGAAACATATTCATTTACTAATAGATTCTCAAGATATTACAAAATCATAATCACACCAGAGGATAGACATAATATTACATTTGCAGTAGAATGGGGTTCATATCAATATACAGTGATGCCCTTTGGGTTTAATAATTACCCTGCTATTGTTTCAAGGGTAGTAGTAGTTTTATTTATGAACTTTATTCATAAGTTTTTTTTAATACCCCTAGGATGAACCCCAACTGTAAATGTAAATGAAAATGTACTTAAGGTGGTGAGCTGTTTGATATCATTTTTGTATGCACCTTCCATGGTATAGTGTGCACATGTACTACGCACTAAAATGATGAAGTGTGCACATTACAGGATACCGCACATAGAAAACTTAAGTGTGTGTAATTTTGAGGCCAGGGAACCTTTGTGTATATGTTGTGTTTTATAGGCCAATGAGATAGTTATTATAAGCTAGGAGTGTAATATCCCTAGGCCAAAAAAAATTGTAAATGTAAATGCAAATTTAGTTAAGCTGGTGAGTTGTTATATATCATGTTGTATGCACCTTTCATGGCATAGTACGTGTATGTACTGCATAGTAAAATGATGAAGTGTGCACATTCAAGGATACCACACACAACAACTTAAGTGTGTGTGATTTTTAGGCTAGGGAGCCTTTGTGTATATGTTGTAATTTATAGGCTGGTGATCAAGTTATTATAAGCTAGGATGATTATGTTTTTCATAAGGCTAGAGAGCCTAGATGCTAAAGGCCAAAGTGCCTATTTATGTATATGTCCTATCATTAATTTAAAATACATCACTGCACACAAAACGACCATGATAAAAGAATATGGGGGACTAAACTCCACTAGTTAGGGAAAGGGGGGAATAAAACTTAAGGAAAAGGGATAATCCAGGGAGCTTAAGCCAAAAAGGAATATTATATTAATATTTTTTAAAGTATAAAGTATGGATAATTATTTTATCCTAAGTTCCAAAGTTGGGGACAAGTGGCCCAAATTAGCTCCCAACATGACAAGTGTCAAGTTGGGGACATGCATACATATTGTTGGGACTTAGTTCATTTTTCGAGGATTCATCCATCATTCCTCCCATCATGGAGTCATCCATTCCTCCATTCCATGATCTTTTGACTCACATAGTCATCTATCCTCCACACTTTCTTGTCACTGTACCGAAACCTCTATCCATAACCATATATGTTGGTGTAGTTGGTTAGCTTGGGAGATGGAATGAATAAGCGGGTTTTCAGGCCTGTGGGATATTGAAGAGGAAGGTTGTTAGGCCCATGATCAATTTCTCTTTGGGTGAGAGAATTGCTGGGAATTGATTTCCTAAAGGTGCTAAACTGTAGCTACAGGGCTCTAAGACTTCCTATCCGACCTGTTAATGAAGCCCAGAAAGGAAGTGGGGAAGTTGAAGGACTATTGAGAAGAGAAGGGGAACACTTCCTGGGGTGGGACAGACACGTGGGGAATGAGAGACTATAGGCTGTTAGTTTGAGTTGGCACCTGTGAAAAAGTTTTTGCTATTGTCTATGAACCATTAGCTTGGTTAGGAATCCCTTTACCCGGGTGGAGTTTAGTCCCAGCTTGGGGGTGACCACTGCTGAGAGTGATGAGCAGTGTGGTCTAAGGATGGGAGGTTCATGGAAGGTCTACACACAGTTGGTGATATTCTTACCAAGATAAGTGTCAATTGTGTGATAAATTTACATGTTGCATTATTATTTACGTGATTGTTTTTAAGGGTTTATCCTGTGTATGGTTTATAAATGTGTTTATATTTATGGGTATTGCTTGCATATGTTGCATGTATATGTTTACTGGCCTTTTCGTATGAATCTATGTAATTATAGTATGTATTTGTCTATTTACGTTTTATATATAAAATTCCACAAGTGTTCTGTGTGTATATTTTTTAATTCTATGCAGTTCAAAAAATTTATGTGGCATAGATCAGTTGGATACTGAGTATGTTACAGTATGTTCCTCCGAGAGAATAAAATCATTATCTCCTGTAGCATGCCCCAGAGTGGGTGGACGGGGATGTTACAATATGTTATTAGAGCTTCAGTTTTCAACACTGAGATTGGATGGGTCGAGAAAGTTTGAGTTGAAGTGAAATTTCATAGAGGATCTATTTTGAAGTGGCCAAATTTTGAGTTTCATAGCGTCAATGGAAAAAGGTAACAACAATTGGGCGGAATTGGGAAAATCCCCAATTTCTGTTGTTAAATTCATGAGAAAATTGAGAAATTTGGCCATGTGGTGAGAAATTATTGATTTAATATTTGTTCTAGCAAATTCAGACCTAGAATTGGTCGGATTTGAAGCTACAGTGAAGCCATGACAGATGGAGCGAGTTTAGTGGTTAAAACTCTCAATTCATAAATTGAGTTTGGGAGAAATTCGTTCCAGAAATGTCAAACCACAACGATTTGTTGTTGCAAAGGTTGAACTGGTGTTATTGGGGTGAAATTGAACAATCTTCATAGTTGTAGAATGTCTATGGTAAATTGGGGGAAAAGTTAGAAAAAAAATCCCCAATTTCTGCAGCGGAATTCATGAGGAATTGATGGGTATAAAAATGTATGTGCAAAGGTGGGTGCACTAAAACTGCATGATGCACAATGAAAAGCATGTGATATGCAGAAAGACATTGGCATGATGGTGCACGCGCTAAATTTTGGCGCCACGTGGAAAAATGTTGGTGTGTGGGTGCACGTGCTAAATTTAGAATTTTATAGTGTGCACACACATAATAATGGTGTGCATGGTGTGCACAGTATTGATAGAGTGCATAAGAGTTTGGTTGGAGCACATAAGATTTTGGTTGGTGCGCGTGCAATGGGAGTATATATTGTCGCACGACAATTTGGCTAATGGTGCACATAGAGTATTGGTGTGCAATGAAGGCGTACTAAAATTTGGCATGGTGCAATAAGTAGAGTGAAATGTGCACGAAATATCAGTACGCGATACAAAAACTATGCGCAATAGGTAATAGTGCAAGAACCAAAATTTTGCGCAGTGGATATTGGCGCACGACACAAAAGTAGTGTGAGTTAATTATTGGCACGACAAAGAAGTGATGCACAGTAGTTATGCATGCACAGAGCATGAATTACCTTGTGGTGTTTATGCGCATGCTATATATGGGTGTACATGTTGGAATTTGTGTGTGAGAATTCGTTGGAGGGTGAACAACATCAGAAAATGAATGATTTTCTGCAATGTTTTATATCATTTGAACGTCATCTTTTTGCAGCGCGTTTTTTAGGCTTGTTATTGCGTAGTTTGTAGATGCAATAAAGGATAAAGAATAGTAGGTCAATATGGCACCCAATGTCACCACAATGGGGAGGCTCTTTCTATTTAGGGAGGCTAGGCCTAGAGGAGATGTCCCCGATAACCTAGGGTTTTGAAAGGGCAAAGGATAATAGTACAAAGAAAAATTTCCCCCTCACAGATTACCGCCAATCGGATAGTCCAGCCAAAGGAGAATTTGAAGTAACCCCCAAAGAAAATGCACCTGCCTGGAACAAGACAACAACAAGAAAGATATATGCAAGCTATGTTCAATGGGGTTAGTACTTCATATGTAAGTGACTATCTGATATTCAATGTAAAAAATTTGACAGTAAATATTGACGAAACCAATGTTTGGAAAATGGCAATGATAAATATGTCACTTGTCAATAAATATTGGAACGATATAGCATTCAATGTAACAAATCAACACTCAATCCAATAAATGCTCTTAACTACCATTCAATTGCTTATAAAATGAAACGTTGCTGCACCAAGATGAAATAACCAAGGGTGATGTCAGCATTCTAGGGTTAGTAGGGTAGGGTTAGTGTAGTTAGGGTTTCATCTCAAACGAGGTTTAAGAGTGTTTGGATCCAATTCTACTTCAACGTTGGAGGTCCTAGATCAATGCATTAGGGTTAATGGAGTCATAGGTGAAGAACGAAAAAGTTGAAGGAGATGATATTTTAAAGGGATAGAGGGATAAGTTTTGAAGTGATGCTAAAGCAAGGCTCCCAAAATCATAACCCTAGGGGAGAGAGGCTCACTCTGATGTTTCTAAAGCAAGGCCTCGTGCTCTCTCCTCCTTCCCAACAAACAACTAGCTCAATAAAAAGAAAAGTCAAGACAAGAGGGTTTAAAGAGGGAGAGTGTTGCTAAGGCAAAGATATTTCATCAAACCCTAAAATAAAATGGCCCTAGGTGCAGATAACCTAGGCCTGGGACATCCTCCTCCACTTGAAGTCAAAAGGTATGACTAGCTTAAGGGAAGAAGAAAAATGAGTGTAGTTATGGCTAGGCTCTCTTCATCTTCTTCAATGGCTAAATTTTTTTCTATCAGGGGACATGAGACAATGACCTACTTGTGTGTTTGTCCCCTAGGGTTTTGATTCAAAAATATTTATAAATAGATGCAAGAAATTAAACTACAACCATTCAATCAAGAAGTTTTGCAGAAAAATACTTACAAATCATCAAGAAAATAATCATGGAAGCCCTAGTTGTAATACCTTCCTTCAAGAAAAACACCATAGAATGCCCAAAATCTCTTCCTTCAACAAGTACGCCTTCCTCAAATCAGCCAATAACCCAAATGGGGCACGAATTTCAGACCTCACCAAGTGGTGAGTGAACGATGATGATAAATTGAGAGTCAAAACCCCCAATATATAGTGTATCAATGACCTAATTTTACTTTTTAGGTCATAAAAAGGCCGACAAAGCCATAATACCAAAATAATATTGTTTTTACATTAAATTGTCAAATTAAAAACCCAAATTGAGCTGCAAAGAGAGTAAAATCCCCTTCAAGGGAGGTGCTAGCCCTTTTTATGGGAAATGAGACATCTAGGAGAAAAACGTTAGCCCCGTAGGGGCCTCTCCAACATGCCACATGTGCCACTACTGCCCAATATGCCTCCAAAAGAATCCATGAAGCTGGATGATGTCATGGTGAGTATGGGGACATCCTAAGCCTTCCAAGGCTAGCGTTCCATTGAAAAGGGGTCATTCCCCTCAGGTCCAGTACTGTCAGAGTGTCTTTGGTGGAACGTCCTCCTCCTCTCAAGTGCAAAACCCATGATCAAGCTATGTCCTGTCTCTGCCCCTTGATGGGGTCTCAACATCCATATGGTGGGCTCTTTAGACCCATGTGTACCAGTCCAAATGGTACCTATCCATTGGGCATGGTTCTGCACATCAAAAGCTACACCCTCCATGGGCTCATTAGTCACCAGTATCATAGCAATGTTAATCACATATCATCATCAACATTATTAAACATATGCATAAAAACCCTAATACATCAGTCAATAGCTCAAAGACATTACAAAAACCTGCAATACAAGATTGGAGAAAAAGACAAGACATCCTATTGGGCTAGTGTCCACAAGAAAAGGAAAGTTCCCAGGAAGATTTCATCCAAGCCATGTAAGTGAGGTGATGTGGCTAGGGAATGTCCAGACATGTGGGTGCAGTGAGGGCCAAGGATGCATAATGTTATCTGTGTGTGCCTTTGTAGAAGGCCAGTTGTACCTGTCATGGATGCATTTTTTCCAAGCCCGTTCTTGCCTTTATTCTTTTCTTGTTTTATTCTTTTATTTTATTTTTCTTCTTCTTTTTCTTTTTATTCAAGGGATAACCATAGGACAATGCCTTGGCATGGTGACCAGATCTAACAATGTTACCCACAAGTACTTTCACAGAGATGAGAAGGATGGCTCATGATGAGACCCCCTTTCCCTTGGTCATGCAACCAAAGGTCACTTCCCTGGCATGGTAACCAGATGGTGGCAATGTCATACTGTTAGGTACCCATGAACCTAATAGTTTGGCTCGTGATGAGACCCCCTATCCTCTGACTAGGTCTTGTTTGTTATTTTTTGGGTCCCTCTTGTTTCTTGTTGAGAGTTTTTTTATTGCCTTCTCGGGGATCCCTGGGCAAAGCATCTCGAGGTTTTATTTCTAGTCTTTTGTATTTTACCAACTTCTTTTACTTTCTGGGCCTTTAGCCCCTTCTTCCCATGAGATAAGGTGCAATCCTGCAAGTAGGTCAACCCAATGCCCGGACAAGGGGAATGGGATAAATGAGTAGGAGATAAGATGTAAAAGTGGTAGTATTATGGGAGTGGATGATGGCTTTTCATAAATTCCCTAGTGGTAAACCAAAACTTATGGGCATAGGCTTGCTAGGGCATCCTATCAATTTCCCCAAGCATGGTCAAGTGGGATAATGTAAGATCCAAGATTTTTTTAGAGATAAAAGGAATCAGATGCATATATTTAAAGGTTTCAATGATAAAAAGTAACACATACCATGATACCTGGACCAATTACCCCATGGAGCAAGAACCTCTTCTTATACAAGACCAAGCTGATGGTGATGGATGCTGCTGCTACTAACAAGACAAAGATGATGGAAGAAGAAAAGGATGGGCCCTCCAGGGCCATGCTCAGGTCAATCCTACTCTCGGTACTCCATGTCTAGGACCTGTGGGCCTCGAGACATGATCTCCTAGTTATCACAAAAAAAAAACGGGGATAACATCTGGCTCCAACTCAGGGACATGTGCTCACCGTAGAGCGCATGAGAACCTCAACATCTTTGGCATAACCTGCAGACCTTCTCAATCTCGATAGGAGTATCAGTAACAAAATTGGGGTGGTAATGCCACCCCAGCATACATAGCTATATATACTAAAATGAAGCAATCAATGAGTAAGAAGATGAAAGTAAACTTCTTACCTGTACTCACCTATTGGATGGAATGTTGGGTGTAGTCAAACAACCAGTGAAGCCAATCCAGCAACGTTCCTCGATACCTGCCTTTGTGCTTCATCATAAATCAAAATAGTGATAAATCAAGAACAAAAATGTCATGGGTTAGAATATATATCATATCATCGGAAATCTCAAAATCTAACTCATGGAGGCGGGTGGGAGGGAAAAAGTGATCCCAATGCATACTCTCAAGAGAGTGCTCAATACATCTCAGGAATGGATTGTGAAAAGTCCAAGGTTCAAGAGACTGACTCAAGGAATCTAAATGCTGGCTACCTTGGACATCTTCACAACTTGAGGCCCGAGGAGGGAATTAGAAAAAACTAAAAGGATGGCTGACCATTTCTAAAGGGGAGGTTGGAAAACTGTGATAATAGGCTTCCTCTTGAGGCACTCAACTTTCCCCTAAAATCCAAAATCAGTTTTTTCCTTATAGGAGACTCGAGATAAGGGACATGTTTCCAAACCACACCTTTAGTGACATAGTGAGGTAAAGTGATCAAAGGGAGGTGGAAAATCTTATCACAAGCATCCTACTTCAGGGAAGTAACTTCCTCATTTTTATTAATATCTAAGCACAACAATGGTTGATAACTTTCTTCATAGGATAAATATAAGTGCTCAGATGGATAGTCATCAAAGTCCTCAAGGTATGACCAAAAATTAATCGGAGAGCGTAGCCTCAAGTCATCCTTGGGTGTCTTAATAGAGTCAGGTTCTTGTTGCCAAATGTCAAAATCATTAGTAACTTTATGTGATAAATGTGAAGGCAGATTTTGGAAAGGACCATCAATGTCGTACATGGGATCGACATCATATCCAATCATATACCATCTACGTTTCCCGACATGTATGAATTCATCAAAATTTTCAACAAAGTCATTATCTTCATCATAACATGAAGGGGTTAAAACATTCGAAACTTCTTCACTTTTCACATCATAAGATAGAGAATCATTAAAAATTTGGAAAGGGAAGTAACTCACCTTGCTCGCTTATTCCTATGCAGGAGCTTCATCATCTTCTAGTTTGTCCGAGGGCTCCATTTTTTCTTCACTATTTGAGTCATAGAATAAGGTATCATCAAAAATTTCGAGAGGAAAATAACTTACCTCATTTTCTTCATTTTTTGCAGATGGAATAGGATCTTGGAGAGCTTTTTTGGATGGAGGAATGGTTACTGGTGCTTCATCCTCATAATCCACCTTTCTAGTTACATCTTCATTGCATTCTATTGGATTATGGGAGAGGTATTGCTCCTCTTCAAGGGGTTGATAATGGTCTTCATAAACCTCGTCTTTTATATCAGCGGATTCTTGGTATTGATCATAATATGCCTTCCTGAGATCTTCTACAATCTCAATGGTGAATCCTTTGTCATCTAAGGCTACCATGAGGTTTTGAAGGACACCTTCATACGTTTGGCAATGTGGCTTAGTAAGGTCTATAAACCTATTGATGAGGTGTATGAAAGATGATATACCCTTGTCCTTGCAACAACTCTTAAAACGATCTTGTAAGCAGGATGGCAGAGTGAGTAAGAACAATTTTATAAGAGCATCTTCTCCTCCCAACTTTATCTCGCTCAAATACTCCAAAACATTTACGATGTGAGGAGTTGGGAGGCCCAAAAACGTTGGAGAGTTGTTTATCCATTTTGTATCAAAGTAATTTGGGTATCCTTGAAAACTTTTGAAATCAATACTCGGATACATTTGTTCCCAGTGTGCGATGATCCCATAACTTGGAAATATCATAGATTTTTAGAGTAAGGTGGCACCTTGAAAAAATAGTGCAGTCGCTAGATAATTTTCCTGAAATTATCAAAGGATAAGGGAAAACACCCTAGTGGAGTCACCAGGTAAGCTTGTTAGATAAAACTCTAGAGGCAAGGCTTACCAAAAAGATTTTTCATTTGAGGAGAAATGACTCAGTGTTACCCGACAATGGTGCCAAAATGTTATCACGCAGTTTGTAGATGCAAGAATGACTAAAGAATAGTAGGTCAAATTGGCGAAACATGAACCTTCCCCACCCAATGTCACCACAATGGGGAGGCTCTTTCTATTTAGGGAGGCTAGGACTAGGGGAGACTTCCCCGATAACCTGGGGTTTTGAAAGGGCAAAGGCTAATAGTACAAAGACAAATTTCCCCCTCACAGATTACCGCCAATCAGATAGTCTGGCCAAAGGCCAATTTGAAGTAACCCCCAAAGAAAATGTACCTTCCTGGAACAAGACAACAACAAGAAAGATATATGCAAGCTATGTTCAATGGGGTTAGTACTTAATATGTAAGTGACTATATGATATTCAATGTAAACAATTTGACAGTAAATATTGACGAAATCAATGTTTGCAAAATGGAAATGATAAATATGTCACTTGTCAATAAATACTAGAATGATATAGCATTCAATGTAACAAATCAACACTGAATCCAATAAATTCTCTTAACTACCATTCAATTTCTTATAAAATGAAACGTTGCTGCATCAAGATGAAATAACCAAGGGTGACATCAACATTCTAGGGTTAGTGGTTAGGGTTAGTGTAGTTAGGGTTTCAGTTCAAAAGAGGTTTGAGAGTGTTTGGATCCAATTCTACTTCAACGCTGGAGGTCCTAGATCAATGCCTTAGGGTTAATGGAGTCATAGGTGAAGAATGCAAAAGTTGAAGGAGATGAGATTTTAAAGGGCTAGAGGGATAAGTTTTGAAGTGCTGCTAAAGTAGGAATCCGAAAAATCATAACCCTAGGGGAGAGATTCTCACTCTGGTGTTGCTATAGCAAGGCCTCATGCTCTCTCCTCCTTCCCAGAAAACATCTAGCTCAATGAAAATAAAAGTAAAGACAAGAGGGCTTAAAGAGGGAGAGTGTTGCTAAGGCAAGGCTCTTTCATCAAACCCTAAAAGAAAATGGCCCTAGGTGTAGATAACCTGGGCCTGGGACATCCTCTTCCTCTTGAAGTCAAAAGGTATGGTTAGCTTAAGAGAAGAAGAAAAAGGAGTGTAGCTATGGCTAGGCTCTCTTCTTCTTCTTCAATGGCTAAAAGTTTTTCTATCAGGGGACATGAGACAACGACCTACTTGTGTGTTTGTCCCCTAGGGTTTTGATTCAACAATATTTATAAATAGATGCAAGAAATTAAACTACAAC
>JASDQU010102448.1:474212-492312 GCA_032191745.1 Picea mariana
AAAGGAGTGTAGCTATGGCTAGGCTCTCTTCTTCTTCTTCAATGGCTAAAAGTTTTTCTATCAGGGGACATGAGACAACGACCTACTTGTGTGTTTGTCCCCTAGGGTTTTGATTCAACAATATTTATAAATAGATGCAAGAAATTAAACTACAACCATTCAATCAAGAAGTTTTTCAGAAAAATACTTACAAATCATCAAGAAAATAATCATGCAAACCCTAGTTGTAACACCTTCCTTCACAAAAAACACCATAGAATGCCAAAAATCTCTTCCTTCAACGAGTGCGCCTTCCTCAAATCAGCCAATATCCCAAATGGGGTGCCAATTTCAGACCTCACTAAGTGGTGAGTGAAATATGATGACAAAATGAGAGTCAAAACCCTCAATATATAGTGTATCAATGACCTTATTTTACTTTTTAGGTCATAAAAAGGCCGACAAGGCCATAATACCAAAATAATATTGTTTTTACATTAAATTGTCAAATTAAAAACCCTAATTGAGTTGCAAAGAGAGTAAAATCCCCTTCAAGGGAGGCGGTAGCCCTTTTTAGGGAAAATGAGACATCCAGGAGAAAAACGTTAGCCCCCAGGGGCCTCTCCAACATGCCACACGTGCCAATGCTGCCCAGTATGCCTCCAAAAGCATCCATGAAGCTGGATGATGTCATGGTGAATATGGGGATGTGTTAAGCCTTCCAAGGCTAGCGTTCCACTAAAAAGGGGTCATTCACCTCAGGTCCATTCCTGTCGGAGTGTCTTTGGTGGAATGTCCTCCTCCTCTCAGGTGCAAAACCCCTGATCAAGCTATGTCCTGTCTCTACCTCTTGATGGGGTCTTAGCATCCATATGGTCTGCTCTTCAGCCCCATGGAGGTCCGAACTGGTCATATCCCCATGTGTACCGGTTCAAATGGTACATATTCATCAGGCATGGTCCTGCACATCAAAAGCTATGCCCTCCATGGGCTCATCACTCACCGGGATCATAGCAATGATAATCAAATCTCATCATCAATATTATTAAACATATCCATAAAAACCCTAATACATCAGTTAATAGCTCAAAGACATTACAAAAACCTGCAATACAAGATTGGAGAAAAAGACAAGACATCCTATTGGGCTAGTGTCCACAAGAAAAGGAAAGTTCCCAGGAAGATTTCATCCAAGCCATGTAAGTGAGGTGATGTGGCTAGGGTATGTATAGACATGTGGGTGCAGTGAGGGCCAAGGATGCATAATGTTATCTGTGGGTGCCTTTGTAGAAGGCCATATGTACCTATCATGGACACATTTTTTCCAAGCCCATTCTTGCATTTATTCTTTTCTTACTTTATTCTTTTATTTTTTTTTCTTCTTCTTTTTATTTTTATTCAAGGGCTAACTAGAGGACACTTCCTTGGCATGGTGACCAGAGTTGACAGTGTTACCCACAAGTAATTTCACAGAGATGAGATGGTTGGCTCGTGATGAGACCCCCTTTCCCTTGGTCACGCAACCAAAGGTCACTTCCCTGGCATGGTAACTAGATGGTGGCAATGTCATACTGTTAGGTGCCCATGAACCTAATAGGTTGGATCGTGATGAGACACCCTATCCTATGAATAGGTATTGTTTGTTATTTTTTGGGTCCCTCTTGCTTCTTGTTGAGATTTTTTTTATTGCCTTCTCGGGGATCCCTGGGCGAAGCATCTCGAGGTTTTATTTCTAGGCTTTTGTCTTTTATCAACTGCTTTTACCTTCTGGTCATTTAGCCCCTTCTTCCCATGAGATATGTTTCAATCCTGCAAATAGGTCAACCCAATGCCCGGACAAGGGGAATGGGATAAATGAGCGGGAGATAAGATGTAAAAGTGGTAGTATGATGGGAGCGAACGATGGCTTTTCAGAAATTCCCCAGTGGAAAACCAAAACTTCTGGGCACAAGCTTGCTAGGGCATCCTGTCAATTTCCCCAAGCATGGTCAAGTGGGATAATGTAAGATCTAAGCAGTTGTTAGAGATAAAAGGAATAAGATGCATATATTTAAAGGTTTCAATGATCAAAAGTGACACATACCATGATACTTGGACCAATTACATCATGGATCAAGAATCTCTTCTGATACAATACCAATCCAATGGTGATGGATGTTGTTGTTGCTGACAAGACAAATTTGATGGAATAAGAAAAGGATGGGCCCTCCAGGGCCATGCTCAGGTCAATCCTGCTCTCGGTACTCCATGTCTAGGACCTGTGGGACTCGAGACATGATCTCCTAGTTATCCCAAAAAAAACAATGGGGATAACAAGGCCCTTAACAACGTTTTTATCTACTCAAAAACCACATGAATAAACTGTAGAAAGATACTCTTTGTCTCTACATCTCAAATAAAATACCCTGGAGAGAGCTTTCTAATGGTGTAAACCGTTCGTCAAACGAAGCTTTTATGAGAAAGTTACAACACAAACAATGGAGGGTAAATTATAAGACCCAACTAACTTCAAAGAGCCATAACTTTCTGCTCCATAATCTGATTGAGGTGAAGGAGAAGTCAATGGAAAGATATTTAATCATAGAAGATAGTCCAAGAGTTGAATTAAATTTTTGGGCATTTTAAAAATGTTTAAAATGGAAAAGAAGGTACCCGGATGTAACTAGCAGCCCGAAACCCAGAAAAAGGTGAAACTTGGATAGAGTGTCCATAATGTGTATATGAAGAAACTCAATTGATCTCCGATGAAAAATCCAATGGAGTAGATGCAAAAATTTATAATTACAGCGCAGAGTTGCACCAAGTTGAAGGGTGAACAGAAAAATTAATGGGCAATTTTCAAATAACCATAACTTTCTGATCAAGACTCGGAATTGAGCATGGGAGTAGGCATTGGAAAGGTGTTGGAAAGTGGAATCTAAATATACACCCATAAAATTGATTTGGGCATTCAATTTTCCATGAAATCAGAAGAAATAATTTTGATGTATTATTGAACCAGAATGGTTCTTATTTTCCATGAAATTGTTGAAACAGTTAGCCTGACAAATTTTTGTTGGATGCACATTTTGAAGAGTTAACAAAAAATAGATCAGATTAGGATAAAAATAGATTCCATAGGAATGGATGATGCAAAAGGAAATTACTTCCAGTAATATGAGATTAGAGGGATGTATGTCCATTTGGGCATTGGAGGAACAAGATCCAATGCACATGGAGAAGGATGTGATGAAAATAAGAATATGGTGGAGATCATTAAAAAATTGCAGAAGGATGTCCAAATACATAAATATGATAATTAAAGGCTTATGAGAGACAAGGAGCAGCAAGAGGACTTCAACATGAAGTTAATGTAGATCTTTAACATAATAGAAAATAAATTGGATAAGGAGAGTGGCTCAAGAAAATCAGGAAGTCTCGAGTCTACTGATGAGAAAAGGAGAAGAAGAAGTGTTAGCAGAAATCACTGTCAATCCCTGGGGCATTCCCATAAGATATCACATAGCAGCTCAAGTCCATCCCTTTTCAGGAATCATACGAGGTCTGGGGTGGATGAGTTATGCGAAGAAATGAACAAAATCAATCCCCCTACATTTGATGGTGAGCACAAGAAGGATGAATATGCAGAGACATGGTTGTTGGGTATGAGAACGTATTTTCAATTTCATAATTATTCTTCTCATTTAGAAGGTAGAATTTCCATCTATCAACTCATGGGAAAGGCATCCATGTGGTGGGATCAGCTTGTGCAAGTGCAACACATTAAAGAGAAAAGTATTACTTGGAGGGAATTCAAGAAGTATTTTGAGAATAAATACTTGACTAAGAGATACTATGACAAAAAAATGAAAGAGTTCTTCGAACTCAAGCTTGGTAGTATGACCATTGATGAATATGAAAGAAGGTTTTTAGAACTACTGAAGTATGTCTCTTTCATCAAGGATGAGACAGTTAAGATTCAGAGGTACTTGAGTGTATTTCCAACATTCGTCAGTGAAAAAATATAGTATGATGATCCCAAGACATTGGAGGAGACCATAAGGCGAGATAAATTCCTATATGATCAAAAAAAAGCAAGGCCAAATTTCCAATAAGCTTCGGAATGAAAAAAGAAATTACATATAGATCTGAGAAAGAAGGGATCTAAGCCACTATTCTTCAAAAATAATACTCAGGGACAACCAACTTCTAGATAACATAGAACAATTGAGACATGGGGTCGAAGGCCAAGGCAACCACCTATTCAATGTTGGGGTTGTAAAGGAGATCGTATGTTCAGAGATTGTCCGCATAGAGGTGAAAAAGTGAGGATTTTCCACAATGTACAAAAAGATGATATAGTGGAGGACATGAGAAAAAATGTACCAAGGATCTATGCATCCGTGGAGAAAAAGAAAGAAGATTATCAGTCACATATGATTGAAGTGGAAGGTGTGATCAACAACCAAACCATTGCTATTTTAATTGATTCAGGAGCTAGTCATAGTTATATAGATCCTAAGATGGTGGAAAGTTTGCATTTTCCAAGAAGAAAGCATTGAAAATCATGATTGGTGTAGTTGGCTACCGAAGCCAAAAGAAAAGTTAATGAGATGGTTAAGTCATGTCTTATGGACATGAATGTACTGAAAACTAGGGAAGATTTGAACATCTTTCCCTTAGGTTCCTATGACTGTCTAATTGGGATGGATTGGTTGGACCAGCATCATGCTATCCTAGACTGTAGTAACAAGGAATTTACTTGATTGGATGAGGAAGGTAACCTAAGGAAAGTGTAGGGAATTCTTGGTGCAGTGACTATCAGAGAAATTTCAGCATTGCACCTAAAGAAATGTTACATAAAAGGGTTTCAAATATTTGCATCTCATATGGAAGAGACACCTAAAGATAAGGTGCCAAATTTGGAAGATAATATAGTCTTGGAAGAGTTTGTAGATGTGTTCAAGGAGGTACTAGGACTACCCCCAAAGAGAGATATTGATTTCTCTATAAATTTAATGCTTGGAGCAGCTCCAGTGTCAAAGACTCCTTACAGAATGAGTACACTGGAGTTGAAGGAGCTGCAAATGCAACTTGGAGAACTTCTAGTGAAGGGGTATTTACGCCCAAGTGTGTCACCTTGGGGTTCCCTAGTATTGTTCATGATGAAGAAAGACGATACATTAGATTGTGCATTCATTTCAGACAGTTGAATAAAGTGACTGTAAAGAACAAGTATCCTCTGCTAAGGATTGTGTTAGGCGGAAATATTGTCGTTTAATTCCATTGTAGTATTTTCCCAACCATTTAATTTGTCAATCCGAGGTTCGTAGGCTTACGAAGCACACACACTATATATGTAGGACTGAAGTATAAGTAATCTAATCTAAATTTCTAAAATGAAACTAATTTAGGAAAGCAGAAAACATTAATCTAAGAAAGCAGGAAATTGCATAAAGGAAAAGTAATACAACATGTGAAGAGTTAACGACAAATAACATATGTGAGCTCACACAATAAAGCTATCTTGAATTACATAACAATAATCAAATGACAATCATGAAATCATAACAATGAAAGAATATGAATCAAAGCTAAGAATCCCTTTCTCTTTCGAATCTTAATGACTACTCTAATTCTAATTACATCCTAATTTAATTCTCATGAAGAGAGAGCACTCTCTTTTATACATGAGAGCCTAGAAGATAAGATAACCATCTCATTATTACAGATCCACTATTCTCTCAACCTATTTTCCATTATTACAAAATATAATCCCTTTAAATCCTCACACATATCTCTCATATATCTTAGATAGGATATTCCAACCAAATCTCCATGATCTTCTCCTTGGAATGGGATTGAATTATCGCCTCAAATATTGAAATGGTGGAGGAAGTATTCGAGAAGTCCTTTGAATTAATCCTTCATATATTCCTACACATTACAAAGCTCACACATATTTGAGATATATATGAAAACATGTTGATTATCTAACATTTAATCACAAAATCCTTTTAAATACTAAAATGAATAAAGTGGAGAACAATAAGGTGAAACCCAAGTATATTTATGGAAATGATATCATGAAAGGTTAATGGGGCGATGAAATGTGAAGAATGGTGAAGGGAAAGGTGGATGATAATAGGACATTTCTGAGCCCCACCATACCCCCCAACTTAACTTGTTGCATGTCCTCATGCAACCATGCATGGATCTTCTTAAGAAATTTTGGCATCTGAATGTTGGCTTTGGGTGATGATAATGAATGTTTCCAGGATGGGTTTTACATAAGTAACAACTGATATTTTATTATGGTTGGTTCTTGTGTGACAACCATGAATATAAAGAATGTTGGTTCTTGTGTTAACAACATTCATTTTGTTATTTGTTCTCTTGCTGTTATGATAATAATTTGCCCATATTTTTACTTGAAAATGTATGCTATCAATGTGCATAAGGAAAACATCACTTAGTATAAGAAAGCCCTTTTTTTGTTTTTGTATATGTGTGAATCATGCCAATATGTATATCAATGATTATGAAGTAAAGTGCAACAAAGTATCATTGGAAAAGAAATGTTCATAACTGGTAGATGAGACGAAAAAATGGAATGATGGTCATGGAAAAATGGAGTGATGATAGTGAATAATGTCCCTCACTCCCCAACTGAACTTGTTGCATGTCCTCATGCAACGTGGCATAAGTTGTAGAAGTGAAAGAGGAAAGGGAACTGAATGAGGGAGTTTTCCAAATTATTCATTGCTAGCAGTTGAGGAATTACATGATTAAAGTTTAGAAAATAACATACCTCCACTCATCCAAAATGTTGATGAACTATGCAATAGGAATATGACTGATGCGACTGCTAGAGCATGGAAGATGTCACTACTGCAATATCATGTGAAAAGTGATGAATGTTTTCGCTACGACTGCTGTCGGTGGGATCAGAGAATGTGAAGTGGAGGGATCTGAATTGCTGCTAAATAAATCATGGAAAAGAGAAAGTGTGAAAGTGGAACTGCGGTAGTCTCATATGGTTGAAGTCATGCTGCTGTAACTGCTGATAGAGTCATGAAAAGTGTATAGTCTTCACCCGCTGCGAAACCTGATGGTACAATTCTAATCATGCGAATGAATGTGTCGATGTCGAGCATGAAAAGAAGTCATTGGATTACCGGCCAATGATGAATGTCGTTAACCAATGCGAGGCAACTCACCATTGATGTTAATGAGTGCCAAGGCACCTGAGTACATCTGGCGAAGTGTGAATGAATGAGCTGATGTCAAGCCACTTGCAAGATCTGATGATCAAGGGACATTGATGTATTCCCATGATTGTCAGTGAGAGAACTTTCCATTAAGGCATGCAAGTCTCCAAGTACTCAAAATGGACTCTAGTCTATATCCCAAATAAGGTGTTGAGGTCGATGGAGCAAGATTGTTGAAAGGTGGGCCTTAAGGAATCCCACATCAGTCAACGCGAGTTTGTATAAAAAGATTTCGTAGGACTATATGAAATATCTCAGCAGCAACAATGCTTATGGCATGGAAATGTAATCATGGAAAGGGAATTAGTTTTATTCAAGAGGCAAACTGGAATGGAAAAAGAAGGAAAAAGTGAACTGAAAAAGATAAAGGAATGTATGCAACTCAAAAAGGAATAGGCATGTGTGAAGTCATGAAAGTTAAGGCAATGGAAGATGGCTTCAACACATGATGACTAATCAACTTTGAAGGAGGAATGGGATAGTGTCATAACATGAAATTTGGCAAAATGCGGAAATAATAGTGTATCACAGCATGGTGTATCAACATGGTCGCTGTGTAACAACAAATATCAAGATGTGCAAAAATTTTCTGTGTAACAGAAAAATGTTGTTGTGTATCAACGAAATATTTCTGTGTAACAACAAATGTCATGATGTTTTTGATGAGTAACAGCTCCTTCAAGCTGTCTAGTAAACATGTTTTTTCTGAAATGTTGTGATTCTTGAAGATCACTATGGCATGGAAAACGAGTGTCATGTTCCTGCAATCAGTATTTAGTATTAATCCTGCAATCAAAACTTCGTGAGAGAATCGCAAAACATAAAATGCAAAATGCGAGCTAATTGAGACAGAAAATAAATGCAATTATACCTGTTGTCCGCACTTATTTGTTTCGTCATTGATGGCTGCCAAAGTGACTTAAGAAAAACAAATGAATGTTAAACATGAAAACATGTATTTGTTATTGGTTTTAGGAGNGTTTTTTTTTTAAGTTTTTCATTTTGATTTGGGTGTTGTAAGAATCCTTCTTTTTAACATGATTTAACAATGAGTGTTAGCTTGGAACTACTTACTCAGATCCTGGCAGACGTTGGGATCTCCTCTTCCTTGGAAGGGGAGATCTTGACAAGGATCAAAGATTCAAATACTCCTCCAGAAACAATTGAAGATTCAACATCTGAAGAATCCTGCATATCTAATGATGAACAATCATTCAAATAGGAGATTGAGGAAGATGAGGAGGAGTTACAACATGATCTAAGTGAGGAAAATTGCGCCTACGAAAGCCTTATTGAACAATGGTTCCAGGTAACTACTCAATTAGATCAGTCTTTTTGTTTTTACTTAGTTAGTTTGCCATTAGAGCGACTAGATTCATTCACTATCGTATATTTTCACTTTTCATTCAAGAAATTGCCACTAAACATATTGTTGTTATTGCTACGTGGGTGGCTACACTGGAAATTTAATTACACGTAACTAATTTTTAATTCTAATTAGCATAGAGTAGGTAGGCTAATGAATAAAATAACGCTTTTGCTCTAATGAATAAAAGAACGAAATTTCAAAAGGTAAAGGATGAGCATAGACACCCAGCTAGTTTTCTACAACCATTACCCATTCTTGAGTGGAAATGAGAAGTTCTAACCATGGGTTTCATCACCAAACGGCTCAGAACAAACAAGAAACATGATTCTATCATGGTAGTGGTGGATAATCTTACTAAAGCTTCCCATTTTATTCCAGTTAATCTCACTCACAAGGAATCCAACATTACTGATGTTTATATGAGAGAAATTGATAGATTACATGGCATGCCCAAGACAATTGTGTCTAACAGAGTTCCAAAATTTACCTCAATTTTCGGAAGGGATTATTTAATGGATTTGGAACAAATTTGAATTTTAGTACAATTTATCATCCAGAATCAGATGGACAAACAGAGAGGGTGAATCAAGTGATTGAGGATATGTTGAGGATTTATGTGATGGATAAATCATCAGAATGGGAAGACTACCTACACTTGGTAGAGTTTGCTTATAACAATGGGTACCTAACATCTCTAAAGATGAGCCTATTAGAGGCACTTTATGGAATAAAGTGCAACACACCAGTAAGTTGGGATAACCTAATAGATAGAGCAGTGGTTGGGCCAGATTTACTCAGGGAAATGGAGGAGAAAATATTGAAATAAAACAAAATTTAAAGGTTGTCCAAGACAGGCATAAAAGCTATGCCGATAAGGGAAAAAATCACAGGGAATTCAAAGTTGGGGACCATGTATTCCTGAAAGTGAAAGAAAACAAAAGTTCCCTAAAGTTGGGAAATTGTTCAAAGTTGGTAGCTCACTATTGTGGGCCATTTGAAATCCTAGAGAGGATTGGTCCAGTAGCTTATATGATTACATTGCCTGCATCTATGTTTGTTCATAATGTATTCCATGTATCATTTATCAAGAAATGTATTCCTGACGTTAATCCTGTTATTGATTGTAATGCGATTCAAGTGGAGAAAGAAGGCATTTTCCAAGTGCATTTGTCACGCATTCTAGACCAAAAAATCAAACATCTCCAGAATCAAGCCATAGGTCTTGTAAACATTCAGTGGACCTGGTACGGTCTTGAGGACTCTACTTGGGAGCATGAGGATGCAATGCAGGTAAAATACCCACATCCTTCTTAGGATTTTTGAAAATTTTGTTGTATATGTGTACATAATGCACTAAGGACAGTGCATAAATAAAGGGAGGGGATTGTAATATCCCTAGGCTGAACCCAATTGTAATTGTAAATGCAAATGTACTTAAGCTGGTGAGTTGTTTGATATCATGTTGTATGCAACTTTCATGGCATAGTAAAATGATGAAGTGTGCACATTCCAGGATACTGTGCACAACAACTTAAGTGCACACGATTTTTAGGCTAGGGAGCCTTTCTGTATATGTTGGGTTTTATAGGCTAGTGATCAAGTTCTTATAAGCTAGGATGATTATGTTTTGTATTAGGCCAGAGAGCCTAGATGCTAAAGGCTAGAGTGCCTATTTATGTGTATGTCCTATCATTAATATAAAATACATTGTTGCACTGAGGCTAACCATGATAAAAGAGTATTGGGGACTAAGTTCCACTAGTTAGGGAAAAGGGGGGATAAACGTCAAGGAAAAGGGATAAGATAAGGAGCTTAAGCCAAAAAGTAATATTATATTAATATTTCTTAAAGTATAAAGTATGGATAATTATTTTATCCTAAGTTCCAAAGTTGGGGACAAGTGGACAAAAGTAGCTCCCAACATGACAAGTGTCAATTTAGGAACATTCATACATATTGTTGGGACTCAGTTCATTTTTTGGGGATTCATCCATCATTCCTCCCATCATGGAGTCATCCATTCATCCTCCATACTTTCTTGTCACTGTATCGGAACCTGTATCCATAACCATACATGTTGGTGTAGATTGTTAGCTTGGGCATTGGACTGAAGAAGGAGGTTGTCAGGCCTGTGGGTTATTGAAGAGGCGGGTTGTGAGGCCCATGAGAAATTTATCTCTAGGTGAGAGAATTGTTGGGAATTGATTTCTTGAAGGTGCTAAACGGCAACTACAGGGCTCTGAGACTTTCCATCCGACCTGTTGCTGAAGCCCATAAAGGAAGTGGGGTAGATGAATGACTATTGAGCAGAGAAGGGGTACACTTCCTGGGGTGAGACATGCATGTGGGGAATGAGGGACTGTAGGCTGTTAGTTTGAATTGGCACCTGTGACAGAGTCTTTTTTTTTCTCTATGAACCATTAGCCTGGTTATGAATCCCTTTACCCATGTGGAGTTTATTCCCAGCTTGGGGGTGACCACTGCCAAGAGTGATGAGTAGTGTAGTCTAAGGATGGGAGGTTTGTGGAAGGTATGCACACAGTTGGTGATATTTTTACCAAGATAAGTGTCAATTGTGTGATAAGTTTACATGTTGTATTATTATTTACGTGATTATTTTTAAGGGTTTATCCTGTGTATAGTTTATAACTGTGTTTATATTTATGGGTATTGCCTACATATGATGCATGTATATGTTTACTGCTATTTTCGTATGAATTTGTGTAATTATAGTATGTATTTTTCTGTTTATGTTTTACATATAAAATTCCACAAGTGTTCTGTGCATATATGTTTTAATTGCATGCAGTTCAAAAAATTTACGTGGCATAGATCAGTTGGATACTAGGTATGTTACAATATGTTTCTCTGAGAGAATGAAATCTTTCTCTCGTGTAGCATGCCTCAGAGTGGGTGGTCAGGGATGTTACAATATGGTATCAGAGCCTTAGTTTTCAACACTAATCCTGGATGGTCCGAGCAAGTTTGAGTTGAAAAGAAATTTCACAGAGGATTTATTTCGAAGTGGTCAAATTTTGAGTTGCAGAGCATCCATGGAAAAAAGTAACAACAATTGGGAGGAATTGGGAAAATCCCCAATTCATGTTGTTAAATTCATGAGAAAAATGAGAAATTTAGCCATGTGGTGAGATATTATTGATTTAATATTTGTTCTAGCAAATTCAGACCTAGAATTGGTGAAATTTGAAGTTACAATGAATCCATGACAGATGGAGTGAGTTTAGTGGTTAAAATTCTCAATTCGTAAATTGCGTTTGGGAGAAATTCATTCCAGAAATGTAAAACCTCAACGATTTGTTGTTTTAGAGGTTGAATTGGTGTTATCAGGGTGAAATTGAACAAATTTCATAGTTGTTGAATGTCTATGATAAATTGGGGGAAAAAATTAGAAAAAAAGCCCCAATTTCTGCAGCAGAATTCATGAGGAATTGATGCGCATAAAAATGTATGTGCATAGGTGGGTGCACTAAAAATACATGATGCACAATGAAAATGATTCCATATGCAGAAAAACATTAGTGTGCCAGTGCGTATGCTATATTTTGGCGTCGCGCGGAAAAATGTTGGCTTGTGGGTGCACACACTAAATTTTACCACCACGCAGAAACATGTTGGTGTGCGGGTGCGCGCACTAAATTTTGGTGCCGCGTGGAAAAATGTTGGTGTGCGGGTGCACGCGCTAAATTTAGCATTGCACGGTATGCACACACATAATAATGGCATGCATGGTGTGCACAGTATTGACAGAGCGCAGAGGAGTTTGGTTGGTGCATGCGCAATGCGGGTATATAATGTCGCATGACAGTTTAGTTAATGGTGTGTGCAGAGTATTGGTGTGCGGTGGGGGCGTACTAAACTTTTTCATGGTGCAACACGTAGAGTGAAAAGCGCACAAAATATCAACACACGATACAAAAACTACATGCAACAGGTAATAGTGCAAGAACCAAAATTTTGTGCGGTGGATATTGGCGTGCGACACAAAAGTAGTGCACACCAGTTATTGGCACGATAAAGAAGTGATGCACGATAGTTATGGATGCATGGAGTATGAATTACCTTATGGTGTTGTTGCACATGCTATATATGGGTGTACAGTTGGAATTTGTGTGTACAAAAATGGAACATCGCAAAGAAACTGCAAATTGGGAGGAGATGTAGTAGAACTTTTTTATTACGTTTGAATTTGAACATGAGAGTCCAGAGATAGATACAACACTAAAGTTGGTAAGAAATAGGATATTTGAAGAATAATAAGTTGAAATTATAACATCTTATCAGAACCAGAAGAGACAGACAATGAGACAATTGTTACACTATTACCATGTTGTAGAAGAGGATCCAGCAGAAGAAAACCCACACAATATCAATATTATAGAGGTTTAAGGGGAAAGAGAAGTAGAAGGTACAAAGCTAGATTCAGAATATTTTTCTTCACCACTGAAGATCAAGAAGCTAAACATTGGAACATAAGAGAATCCAAATATTGCAAGTATTGGGGACTATTGAGATAACCATATAGTATAAAGAATAACAGAGTTACCACATGAGTATAGGGATATGTTTCTAGCAATTTTTTCATAGATGAAGGGAGTTGCAGGAGAAGTTGGAGAGATGAAGATCCCTTTGAATCCAGATACTAGAAAAATAAGACAGAGACCTTACAAGTTGAATCCAATGTACAAGTAGAAAGTGAAGGCACAAATTGATAAGATGTTAGAAGTTGGTACCATAGAACCTATTGAAGAATTTGAATGGATAAACCCTATGGTAGTCCAGGAGAATAATCAAGGGGGAATATGGTTTTGTGTAGACTTAAAGAAGCTGAATGATGCTTTTCTACATGATCCCTTCCTTACGCCATTTGTAGATGAAATATTGGAGAATATAAGAGGACAAGAAACATGTTCATTTACTAATAGAGTCTCAAGATATTACCAAATCATAATCGCACCAGAGGATAGAAATAAGAATACATTTGAAACATAATGGGGTTCAAATCAATATACAATGATGCATTTTGGGTTGAAGAATTCCCCTGTTATTTTTTCAAGGGTAGTAATAGTTTCATTTATGAACTTCATTCATATTTTTTTTTTAATACCCTTAGGTTGAACCCCAACTGTAAATGCAAATGCAAATGTACTTAAGTTGGTGATTTGTTTGATATCATTTTTGTATGCACCTTCCATGGTATAGTGGGAACATGTACTACGCACTAAAATGATGAATTGTGCACATTCCAGGATACCGTGTGTAGCAAACTTAAGTGCGTGTAATTTTGAGGTCAGGGAGCCTTTGTGTATATGTTATGTTTTATAGGTTGGTGAGCTAGTTATTATAAGATAGTAGTGTAATATCCCTAGGCCGAACCCAATTGTAAATGTAAATGTAAATGTACTTAAGTTGGTGAGCTATTTGATATCATGTTGTATACACCTTTCATGGCATATTGCGTGCATGTACTGCGCAGTAAAATGATGAAGTGTGCACATTCCAGGATACTGTGCGTAACAACTTAAGTGTGTGCAATTTTTAGGATAAGGAGCCTTTGTGTATATGTTGTGTTTTATAGGCTAGGGATCAATTTATTATAACCTAGGATGATTATGGTTTGTACTAGGCCAGAGAGCCTAGATGTTAAAGGTCATAGTTCCTATTTATGTATATGTCCTATCATTAATATAAAATACATCTATGTGCGTAGACCGACTACGATAAAAGAGTATGGGGTATAAACTCCACTAGTCAGGGAAAGGGGGGGATAAAAGTTAAGGAAAATGGATAATCTAGGGAGATTAAGCCAGAAAGGAAAGAAATATTATATTAATATTTCTTAAACTATAAAGTATGGATAATTATTTTATCCTAACTTCCAAAGTTGGGGACAAGTGGTCGAAAGTAGCTCCCAACATGACAAGTGTCAATTTGGGGACATGCATACATATTGTTGGGACTTAGTTCATTTTTTGGGGATTCATCCATCATTCCTCCCATCATGGAGTCATCCATTCAGCCATACCATGATCTTTTGAATCACGCAGTCAGCTATCCTCCATACTTTCTTGTCACTGTACCAGAACCTATATCCTTAACCATACATGTTGGTGTAGTTGATTATTTTGGGAGATGGACTAAATAAGTGGGTTGTTAGGCCCATGGGATATTGAAGAGATGGATTTTCAGGCCTGGTATCAATTTCTTTCTGGGTGAGAGAATTATTGAGAATTGATTTCGTGAAGGTGCTAAACTGCAGCTACAGGACTCTGAGACTTCCTATCTGGCCTGTTGCTGAATCCCAGAAAGAAAGTGGGGTAGCCGAAGGACTATTGAGAAGAGAAGGGGCACACTTCCTGAGGTGGGATAGGAATGAGGGTAATGAGGGACTGTAGGCTATTAGTTTGACTTGGCACCTGTGACAAAGTTTTTCTTGTTGTCTATGAACCATTATCCTGGTTAGGAATCCCTTTACCCAGGTGTATTTTAGTCCCATCTAGGGGGTGACCACTGCTGAGAGTGATAAGCAGTGTGATCTAAGGCAGGGAGGTTCATGGAAGGTCTGCACGCAGTTGGTGATATTCTTACCAAGATAAGTGTCAATTGTGTGATAAATTTACATGTTTCATTATTATTTACGTGATTATTTTTAAGGGTTTATCCTTTGTATGGTTTATAACTGTGTTTATATTTATGAGTATTGCTTGCATATGCTGCATGTATATGTTTACTGTCATTTCCATATGAATCTATGTAATTATAGTATGTATTTGTTTGTTTACATTTTATATATAAAATTCTGCAAGTGTTCTATGTGTATATGTTTTAATTGTATGCAGTTCGAAAAATTTACGTGGCATAGCTCAGTTGAATACTGGGCATGTTACAGTATGTTCCACACAGAGAATGGAAGTGTTCTCTCTTGTAGAATTCCTTAGAGTGGGTGGTCGGGGATGTTACAATATGATATCAGAGCTTAAGTTTTCAACACTGAGCCTGGATGGGCTGAGCAATTTTGAGTTGAAGAGAAATTTCATAGAGGATTTATTTCGAGGTGGCCAAATTTCGAGTTGTAGAATGTCCATGGAAAAAGGTAACAACAATTGGGCGGAATTGGGAAAATCCCCAATTTTTGTTTTTAAATTCACAAGAAAATTGAGAGATTTGGCCATGTGGTGAGATATTATTGATTTAATATTTGTTCTAGTAAATTCAGACCTAGAATTGGTAGAATTTGACGTTACAGTGAAGCCATGACAGATGGAGCAAGTTTAGTGGTTAAAACTCTCAATTTGTAAATTGATTTTGGGAGAAATTCGTTCCAGAAATGTCAAACCGCAATGATTTGTTGTTGCAGAGGTTGAAATAGTGTTATTAGGGTGAAATTGAAAAAATTTCATAGTTGTAAAATGTCTATGGTAAATTGGGGAAAACGTTAGAAAAAAAAGCCCCAATTTTTGCAGTGGAATTCACGAGGAATTGATGTGCATAAAAATGTATGTGCATAGGTGGGTGCATTAAAAATGCATGATGCACAGTGAAAAGCATGTGATATGTGGAAAGACATTGGTGTGCTCCTTCCCACTCTAAATTTTGGCATCACGCGGAAAAATGTTGGTGTGAAGGTGCGCACACTAAATTTTGGCACCGCACGGAAACATGTTGGTGTGCGGATGTGCGCACTAAATTTTGGCATCGCTTGGAAAAATGTTGGTGTGCGGGTGCACACACTAAATTTAGCATTGCATGGTGTGCACACACATAATAATAGCATGTGTGGTGTGTGCAGTATTGACAGAGTGCAGAGGAGTTTGGTTGGTGCGCACATAATACAGGTATATATTGTCGCACGACAATTTAGTTAACGGTGCACGCAGAGTATTGTTGCACAGCAGGGGCATACTAAAATTTGGCATGGTGCAATGCGTAGAGTGAAATTCACATGGAATATCAACATGTGATACAAAAACTGTGCGCAACAGATAATAGTGCAAGAACCAAAATTTTATGCGGTGGATATTGTCGCACAACACAAAAGTAGTGCACGCCAGTTGTTGGCACGACAAAGAAGTGATGCACGATATTTATGGATGCGCAGAGCATGAATTACATTGTGGTGTTATTGCACATGCTATATATTGGTGTACAAGTTGGAATTTGTGTGTGTGAATTCATTGGAGGGTGAACAACATCAGAAAACCAACAATTTTCTGTGACGTTTTATATCATTTGAACATCAATTTTTTGCAGCACGTTTTTGAGGCCCTTAACAACATTTTTAGCTACTCAAAAACCACGTGAACAAAGTGTACCAAGGTACACTTTGTCTCTGCATATCAAATAAAAGATCCTAGAGAGAGATTTCTAATGGTGTAAATCGATTGTCAAACAAAGCTTTTATGAGAAAGTTACAACACAAACAATGGAGGGTAAATTTTAAGACCCAACTAACTTGAAAGAGCCATAACTTTCTGCTCTAGAATCCGATTGAGGCACAGGATAAGTCAATGGAAATATATTGAACCATAAAAGACACTCTAAGAGATTAATTAAATTTCTGGGGATGTTAAAAATGTTTAAAATTGAAAATAAGGTACCTGTAGCAATATAGACCAAAAATATGAATTGGCCTAGAACTTCAGCAGGCTGTAACTAGTAGCCCGGAACCCAGAAAAAGGTGAAACTTGGATAGAGTGTCCAGAATATGTATATGAAAAAAACCAATTGATATCCTATGAAAAATCCAATGGAGTAGGTGAAAAAATGCATAATTACAACGCAGATTTGCACCAAGTTGAAGGGTGAATAGAAAAATTTATGGGCAATTTTCAAATAACCATAACTTTCTGCTCAAGACTCGGAATTGAGCATGGGAGAAGGCATTGGAAAGGTGTTGGAAAGTGGAATATAAATATACACTCATAAAATTTATCTTATCATTCAAGTTTCCAAGAAATCAGAAGAAATAAGTTTGGTATATTATTGAACCAGAAGGGTTCATATTTTCCATGAAATTGTTGAAACAGTTATCTTGACAAAGTTTTGTGGCTGCACATTTTGCATAGTTAAAAACAAATAGATTAGATCAAGATCAACATAGATTCTATAGGAATGGACGATGCACAAGGAAATTTCATCCAGGAAGATGATATTAGAGGGATGGATGTCCATTTGGGCATTGAAGGAACAAACTCCAATGGACATGGAGAAGGAAGGGATGAAAACATGAATATGGTGGAGATCATTAAAAATTTGTAGAAGGATGTCCAAAGCCATAAATATGATAATGAAAGGATTATGAGAGCCAAGGAGAAGCAAGAGGACTTCAACATGAATTTAATGCATAGATTCAACATAATATAAAAGAAATTGGATAAGGAGAGTGGCTCAAGAAAATCAGGAAGTCCCAGGTCTCCCGATGGGAAAGGAAGATCAAGAAGTGTTAGCAGACATCGTCATCACTCCCTGAGGCATTCCCATAAGT
>JASDQU010102448.1:498534-523660 GCA_032191745.1 Picea mariana
GTTGTTAGGCCCATGGGATATTGAAGAGGCGTGTTGTCAATCCTGTGAGCAATTTCTCTTTAGGTGATAGAATTGTTGGGAATTGATTTCCTAAAGGTGTTAAATTGCAGGTACAGGGCTTTGAGACTTTCTTCCCAGCCTATTGTTGAAGCCCAAAAAGGAAGTGGGGCAACCGAAGGACTGTTGAGTAGAGAAGGGGCACACTTCTTGGGGTGACACAGGCATGTGGGGAATGAGGGACTATAGGTTGTTAGTTTGAGTTGGCACCTATGACATAGTCTTTCATGTTGTCTATGAATGATTAGCCTGGTTAGGAATCCCTTTACCCAGGTGGAGTTTAGTCCCAACTCGGGGGTGACCACTGCTGAGAGTGATGAGTAGTGTGGTCTAAGGATGGGAGGTTCATGGAAGGTCTACACAAAGTTGGTCATATTCCTACCAAGATAAGTGTCAATTGTGTGATAAATTTTCATGTTGCATTATTATTTACGTGATTATTTTTAAGGCTTTATCGTGTGTATGGTTTATAACTGTGTTTATATTTATGGGTATTTCTTGCATATGTTGCATGTATATGTTTACTGTCATTTCTGTATGATTTTTTGTAATTATAATATGTATTTGTATGTTTACATTATATATATATATATAATTCCACAAGTGTTCTGTGTGTATATGTTTTAATTGCATGCAGTTCAAAAAATTTACGTGGCATAGCTCAATTGGATACTGGGTATGTTACAATATGTTCCACAGAGTGAATGGAAGTGTTCTTTCCTATAGCATGCCTCATAGTGGGTGGAAGGGGATGTTAACATATGTTATCAGAGCTTCATTTTTCAACACTGAGTCTAGATGGGTCGAGCAAGTTTGAGTTGAAGCAAAATTTCAGAGAGGATTTATTTCGAGGTGGAAAAATTTCGAGTTGCAGAGCATCCATGGAAAAAAGTAACAACAATTGGGCAAAATTGGGAAAATCCTCAATTTCTGTTGTTAAATTCATGAGAAAATTGAGAAATTTGGCCATGTGGTGAGATATTATTGATTTAGTATTTGTTCTAGCAAATTCAGACCTGTAATTGGTCGAATTTGATGTTACAGTGAAGCCATGACAGATGGAGAGAGTTTAGTGGTTAAAATTCTCAATTCGTAAATTGAGTTTGGGAGAAATTTGTTCCAGAAATGTCAAACGACAAGGATTTGTCGTTGCATAGGTTGAACTGGTGTTATCGGGCTGAAATTGAACAAATTTCATTATTGTAGAATGTCTATGGTAAATTGGGGAAAAAATTAGAATAAAAAGCCTCAATTTCTAAAACGGAATTCGTGAGGAATTAATGTGCATAAAAATGTATGTTTACAGGTCGGTGCACTAAAAATGAATGATGCACAGTGAAAATCATGTGATTTGCGGAAAAACATTGGCATGCTAGTGTATGTGCAAAATTTTGGTGTCGCGCGGAAAAATGTTGGTGTGCGGGTGCACACGCTAAATTTTGGCACCACGCAAAAAAATGTTGGTGTGTGGGTGCGCGCACTAAATTTTGTTGTTGTGCAGAAAACTATTGGTGTCCGGGTGCATGCGGTAAATTTAGCATTGCACGGTGTGCACACACATAATAATGGTGTGCATGGTGTGGGTAGGATTGGCAGAGCGCAGAGGAGTTTGGTTGGTGTGTGTGTAATGCTGGGCTATATTGTCGCGTGACAATTTAGTTAATGGTGCGCACAGAGTATTGGTGCATGGTGGGGGCGTACTAAAATTTGGCATGGTGCAATGCATAGAGTGAAATGTGTGCAGAATATCAACGCGTGATATAAAAATTGTGATCAATAGGTAATAGTGCAAGAACCAAAATTTTGCGCAGTGGATATTGGTGCGCGACACAAAAGTAGTGCACTCCAGTTATTGGCGCGATAGAGAAGCAATGCACGGTATTTATGGATGAGCAGAGAATGAACTACCTTATGGTGTTGTTACGCATGCTATATATTGGTGTACGAGTTGGAATTTGTGTGTGCGAAGTCGTTGGATGGTGAACAACAAAAAACCAACGATTTTCTGCAACGTTTTATATCATTTGAACGTCATATTTTTGCATCACATTTTTTAGGCCCTTAACAATGTTTTTAGCTACTCAAAAACCACGAGAAGAGAGTGTACGAAGGTACACTCTATCTCTGTAGCTCAAATAAAATAGCCCATAGAGATATTTCTAATGGTGTAAATCGTTCATCAAATAGAGATTTTATGAGAAAGTTACAACACAAACAGTGGAGGGAAAATTTTAAGACCCAACTAACTTGAAAGAGCCATAACTTTCTTCTCCAAAATCTGATTGGGGAATAGGAGCATTCAATAGAAACCTATTGAACCATAGAATACATACCAAGAGCTGAATTAAAATTCTGGGCATGTTAAAAATGTTTAAAATGGCAAATAAGGTATCAGTAGAATTCCAGACCAAAAACACGAATTGGCCTAGAACTTTAGCAGGTTGTCACTAGCAGCCCGGAACCCAAAAAAAGGTGATACTTGGAAAGAGTGTCCATAATATTTATATGAAGAAACCTAATTGATATCCTACTAAAACTCCAATGGAGTAGGTGCAAAAATGCATAATTATAGCGCAGAGTTGCACCAAGTTGAAGGGTGAACAAAACAATTTATGGACAATTTTCAAATAACCATAACTTTTTGCTCAAGACTCGGAATTGAGAGTGGGAGTAGGTGTTGGAAAGGTGTTGGAAAGAGGAATATAAAATATCCACCCAGAAAATTGATATGGGCATTCAATTTTCTAGTAAATCAGAAGAAACAATTCTAATATATTATTGAACTAGAATGGTTCATATTTTCCATGATTTGTTGAAATAGTTATCCTGACAAAGTTTTGTTGGCTGCACATTTTGCAGAGTTCACAAAAAATAGATCAGATCAAGATCAACACAGATTCCAAAGGAATGCATGATGCACAAGGAAATTATAGCTAGGAAGATGATATTAGAGGGATGGATGTCAATTTGGGCATGGAAGGAACTAACTCCAATGGACATGGAGAAGGAAGGGATGAAAACATGAATATGGTGGATATCATTAAAAATTTGTAGAAGGATGTACAAATCCATAAAGCTGATAATGAAAGGATTATGAGATCCAAGGAGCAGCAAGAGGACTTCACATTAATTTAATGTAGATCTTGAACATAATAGAAAATAAATTGTATAAGAAGAGTGGTTCAATAAAATCAGGAAGTCCCAAGTCTCCTGATGAGAAAATAAGAAGAAGAAGTGTTAGCAGACATCATCGTCACTCCCCATGGAATTCCCATAAGACAGCACACAACAACTTAATTCCATCCCCTGTCAGGAATGAGAAGAGGTCTGGGGTGGATGAGCTACAAGGAGAAATGAACAAAATCAAACCTCCTACATTTGATGGTGAGCACAAGAAGGATGAAGATGCAGAGACATGGTTGTTGGGCTTGAGAAGGTATTTTCATTTGCATAATTATTCTTCTCGTGCAGAAGGTAGAATTTCCATCTATCAACTCAAGGGAAAGGCATCCATGTGGTGGGATCAACTTGTGTAGGTGCAAGATATTAAAGAGAAAAGTGTTACTTGAAGGGAATTCAAGAAGTATTTTGAGAAGAAATACTTGAGTAAGAGATACTATGACAAGAAAATGAAAGATTTATTTGAACTCAAGCTTGGGAGTATGACCATTGATGAATATGAAAGAAGGTTTTTAGAACTGTTGAAGTATGTCTCTTTCATCAAGGATGAGACAGTTAAGATTCAGAGGTATTTGAGTGTATTTTCAACATTCATTAGTGACAAAATACAATATGATGATCCCAAGACATTGGAGGAGACAATAAGGTGAGCTAAATGCCTATATGATCAACAAAAAGCAAGGCCAAATTTCCAAAACTCTTGGGAAGGGAAAAAGAAATTCCAGATGGATCTGAGAAAGAAGAGATCTAAGCCACCATTCTTCAGAAATAATACTCAGGGACAACCAAATTCTAGAGAAGCTAGAGTGATTGAGACATGGGGTCAAAGGCTAAGGCAACCACCTATTCAATGTTGGGGTTGTAAAGGAGATCATATGTTTAGAGATTTTCCTCACAAAGGTCAAAAAGTGAGGACTGTCCACAATGTACAACAAGATGAAACATTGGAGAACATGGGCAGAAATGTACCAAGGATCTACGCATTCATGGACAACAATCAAGAAAATTATCATTCACATATGATTGAAGTGGAAGGTATGATCAACAACCAAGCCATTACTATTTTAATTGATTCAGGAGCTAGTCATAGTTATATAGATCCTAAGATGGTGGAAATTTTTAATTTTCCAAGAAGCAAGCATGCAAAATCTTGGTCAGTGCAACTAGCTACTGGAGACAAAAGAAAATTTAATGAGATGGTTAAGTCATGTCTTACAGACATGAATGGACTGGACATCAGTGCAGATTTGAAAAAAATGCCTTTAGGTTCCTATGACTGTCTAATTGGGATGGATTGGTTGGAACAACATCATGCTATCCTAAACTATCATAAAAATGCATCTAATTGCTTGGATGAGGAAGGGAACCTAAGGAAAGTGTAGGAAATTCCCAGGGAAGCGACCATCAAAGAAATTTCATCATTGTAGATGAAGAAATGTTATAGAAAAGGGTGTCAAATATTTGCAGCTCATATGGAAGAGACACCTAACGATAAGGTTCGAAATTAGGAAGATCATGTAGTCTTGGAAGAGTTTTTGGATGTGTTCAAGGAGGTACCAGGACTACCCCCAAAGAGAGATATTGATTTATCTATAAATTTAATGCTTGGAGCAGCTCCGGTGTCAAAGACTTCTTACAGAATGAGTACACCAGAGTTGAAGGAGTTGCAAATGAAGCTTGAAGAACTTCTGAAGAAGGTGTATATGTGCCCAAGTGTGTCACCTTGGGGTGCCCCAGTCTTGTTCATGAAGAAGAAATATGGGACACTAATATTGTGCATTGATTTCAGAAAGTTGAATAAAGTGATTGTAAAGAACAAGTATCCTCTTCCAAGGATTGATGATCTCTTTGATCAATTGAAGCATGGAAATATATTTTGAAAGATAGATCTTAGGTCAAGATACCATCAAGTAAGGATTAAGGAGGAATATATAAACAAGATCACCTTCAAGACAAGGAATGGACATTATGATTTCACAGTGGTGCCATTTGGGTTGTCAAATGATCCAGTTGTTTTCATGTGCTTAATGAATGACGTTTTTCAAGAATATTTAGAAAAGTTTTTCATTGTCATTTTGGATGACATCATTGTATATTAAAATTCCAAAGAAGAGCATGAACATCATTTGAGGATGGTGTTGAAAGTATTAAGGGAGAATCAATTATATGCCAAATTGAGCAAGTGCTCATTTTATCAGAAGAAAAATCATTATTTGGGACATATCATTTCAGAGGATGGGATAGCACTAGATTCTGAAAAGATAGAATCCATTAGAGAATGGTCAATTCCAAGGAATGTGACAGAGTTTAGATCATTCATGGGCCTTGCGGGATACTATAAGAGATTTATTGAAGGTTTCTCAAATATTGCACACCCAATCACTTCATTGCAAAAGAAGGGTGTGAAGTTTTAGTGGACATTGGATTGTGAAAAGAGTTTCCAATACTTCAAAAAATTATTGACAAGTGATCCAATACTAAGGATTGCATATCCAAATGAAGACTTCATTGTATGCACAGATTCATGTAAAGAAGGACTAGGTGGAGTCCTCACTCAAAATGGGTTTGTTATATGTTATGAATCAAGGAAGTTGAAGGAGCATGAAAGACACTATGCCACTCATGATTTGGAGTTAGAAGCCATAGTGCATGTCTTGAGGAAATGGAGACACTACCTCATGGAGAAAAGGTTTGAGCTGAGGATAGACCATAATGGTCTGAAATATTTATTTGATAGGCCAACTCTAAATTCTAGGAAAAGAAGATGGCTATAATTTCTAAGTGAATATGACTTGGATATAAAGAATATCATGGGGAAAGAGAACAAAGTGGTTGATGCACTCAGCAGAAGAGTGCATGAATTACATGCTACAACCATTAGCATATACCAATCAGATTTGAAATACAAAATTATAGAGGTTGCCAAATCAGATTTTCAATACAAGGAATTAGTGGCTAAATTATAGCAAGGTATTTTGTAGCAGAAAATTGAAGAATACAAGCTATATAATGATTAAATTATCATGTACAGTGGCGGAATTTATGTACCAAATTCCCACAAATTGAAAAATCTGATATTGATAAAAATGCATAATGTACCTTATGTTGGGCACCCAGGTTATCAGAAAACTATTGCAGCTGTCAAGAGCCAATATTATTGGCTAGGAATGAAGAAAGAAGTTGATTTTATTGCCAAATGTTTGGAATGTCAAAAGGTAAAGGATTTTATTGATTTTGTTGACACCCAACTGGTTTTCTACATCCATTACCCATTCCTGAGTGGAAATGGGAAGTTGTAACCATGGACTTCATCACTAAACTACCCAGAATAAACAAGCAACATGATTCTATCATGGTAGTGGTGGATAAGCTTACTAAAGATTCCCATTTTATTCTAGTTAAGCTCACTCAGAAGGAAGCCAATATTTTTTATGTTTCTATGAGATAAATTTATAGATTACATGGCATACCCAAGACAATTGTTTCTGACAGAGATCCAAAATTTACCTCAAATTTTTGGAAGGGAATATTTAATGGATTTGTAAAAAAATTGAATTTTAGTACAACTTATCATCCATAATCAAATGGACGAACAAAGAGGGTGAATAAAGTGATTGAGGATATGTTGAATATCTATGTGATGGATAAATCATCAAAATGGGAAAACTACCTACACTTGGTAGATTTTTGTTATAACAATGGGTACCAAACATCTCAAGAGATGAGCCCATTTGAGGCACTTTATGGAATAAAGTGAAACACATCGGTAAGCTGGGATAACCTAGCAGATAGAGCAGTGGTTGGGCCATATTTACTCAGGGAAATGGAGGAGAAAATGTTGAAAATGAACAAAATTTAAAGACTGCCAAAGACAGGAATAAAATCTATGTTGATAGGGGAAGCACTCACTCAGAATTTAAAGTTGAGGGAGATTTGAAATCCTAGAGAGGATTGGTCTAGTAGTTTATATGATTGCATTGTCTGCATTTATGTCTGTTCATAATGTATTCCATGTATCATTGCTCAAGAAATATATACTTGATGCTAATCATGTTATTGATTGGAATGTGATTTAGGTGGAGCAAAAAGGCGCTTTCCAAGTGCATTTGGTATGCATTCTAGACCCAAAAATCAAACAGCTCCTGAATCGAGCCATAGGGCTTGTAAAGGTTCAATGGACTTGGTACGGTCTTGAGGACACTACTTGGGAGCATGAGGTTACAATGCGGACAAAATAACCGCATATTTTTGAGGATTTATGAAAATGTTGTTGTATATGTGTACATAATGCACTGAGGACAATGCATAAATAAGGAGAGGGGATTGTAATATCCCTAGGCCGAACCTGATTATAAATGTAAATGAAAATGTACTTAAGCTAGTGAGTTGTTTGATATCATGTTGTATGCACCTTTTATGGCATAGTGCATGCATGTACTACGCAGTAAAATGATGAAGTGTGCACATTCTAGGATACCGCGTGTAGCAACTTAAGTGCACCCAATTTTTAGGCTAGGGAACCTTTGTGTATATGTTTTGTTTTAGAGGTTGGTGATCAAGTTATTATAAGCTAGGATGCTTATGTTTTGTATTAGGCTAGAGATCCTAGATGATAAAGGCCAGAGTGCCTATTTATGTATATGTCCTATCATTAATATAAAATACATCGTTGTGCATAGACCGACCACGATAAAAGAGTATGGGGGACTAAAATCCACTAGTTAGGGAAAGGGGGGGCTAAAATTTAAGGAAAAGGGCTAATCTAGGGAGTTTAAGCCAAAAAAGAATATTATATTAATATTTCTTAAAGTATAAAGTATGGATAATTATTTTATCCTAAGTTCCAAAGTTGGGGACAAGTGGGCCAAAGTAGCTCCCAACGTGAAAAGTGTCAAGTTGGGGAGATGCATACATATTGTTGGGACTTAGTTCATTTTCTGGGGATTCATCCATCATTCCTCCCATCATGGATTCATCCATTCATCCATACCATGATCTTTTTCCTCACATAGTCAGCTATCCTCCATACTTTCCTGTCACTGTATTGGAGTCTGTATCCATAACCATACCTATTGGTGTAGCTGGTTAGCTTGGGAGCTCAATCGAAGAAGCAGGTTGTCAGGCCGATGGGATATTTAAGAGGTAGGTTTTCAGGCCCATGAGCAATTTCTCTCTGGGTGAGAGAAATCCCAAAAAGGAAGTGAGGAAGTTGAAGGACTATTGAGAAGAGAAGGGGAACACTTCCTGGGGTGGGACATGCATGTGGGGAATGAGGGACTATAGGCTGTGTGTTTGAGTTGGCACCTATGACATAGTCTTTCCCGTTGTCTATGAACCATTAGCATGGTTAGGAATCCCTTTATTCAGGTGGAGTTTAGTCCCAGATCGGGGGTGACCACTACTGAGAGTGATGAACAGTGTGGTCTAAGGCTGTGAGGTTCTTGGAAGGTCTGCACGTAGTTGGTGATATTCTTACCAAGATAAGTGTCAATTGTGGGATAAATTTACATGTTGCATTATTATTTACATGATTAATTTTAAGAGTTTATCCTATGTATGGTTTATAACTGTGTTTATATTTATGGGTATTTCTTACATATGCGGAATGGGAAAAATCATGAAGATGGGTATCACTTTTGCTTGTTTTATGACAATGTTTTTTTTAATTTTAATAGGTTCTTCAACTTCCGGTAAATAGAAGTATTTTTTTATTTAGAGTTTTACTTCACTATAAAAAAAAAACTTGTGAAGAATTTTGTTAGCTTTCTACTGACTATTTTTAATCTTTTTTTTATTGAGATTTGATATGTCAATTTGGCAATTGTTTGACAGTATGTTCCTTAAAAATGAAGGGAAAGATAATGAGTTATTTTTTCCCACAACAATGTATCCATTATTAAGATTTTGTTTTTGAAAAATGAAATATACTGCAACAATCTGCATAGACTCTATTTTGTGATGACTATAGTTTTGAATCTAATGGATGAATATTATAATTTCTAGAATTTTTTGAAGTTGACCAATCTGAAAAAGTTACAGATCTTAAACACGTGTTTTCCCACACCATGTATCGATCTTAATTTTTACTTAAAAGTAAAATCTAAAAATACACTTTTGAAGAGAAAAGTTTAAGGATTATGAATATAAATTTTCCATAATTTTCCATTGTGTATTTTTATAGATATGGATTTTTCATTTCACCAAATCATAATCTCGCCTAAAAATATTATGTGGTGATTTTTTATAAAATTAAATAAAATTAGATAAAAACAATGAAAATGAAAACAAATTATACCCAACAAAAGTAGATTCAATTTTAAAAATGTTGGTATCAATTCTGAAACTAAATTCTAAGTATTTGTAGGAGTCTGCTACGTCCAAAGATGAAGTAAGATGGAGAGAATTTGCAGTTTCCTACAAACAGTCCCATTTTCAGGTTTTCGGCCGAAATATTCTTTCGGTCAAAACCTAGTTTTTAACGAAATCCGTTAAAAATAAATGTTTTGGACGGAAACTCTTTCGACCGAAATATTCTTACTACAAGAAAATAATTCATCTAAAAAAAATTGTACACAAATTTCGAGGGCACCGTTAAATTTGATGTGCAAATTTTCAGCCAAAAAAATTCCTAGCAACATTTTTTCAGCCGAAAACTTGCCGCTAGGAATTTTGGAGACTCAATTGTCATGAAAGTGTTACCCATCTTCATGATTTTACCTGAATGTATATGTTTATTGTCATTTCTGTATGAATCTTTGTAATTATAGTATGTATTTTTTGTTTAATTTTTATATATATATAATTCTACAAGTGTTCTGTGTGTATATGTTTTAATTGCATGCAGTTCAAAAAATTTATGTGGCATAGCTCAGTTGGATACTGGGTATGTTACAGTATGTTCCATAGAGATATTGAAAGCGTTTTCTCGTGTAGCATGCCTTAGAGTGGGTGGTCAGGGATGTTACAAGTATGATTTGGAGATAAATCCCACTAATTTGGTAAAAGGACAAGGGCTATCCAAACTCATGGATGAATCAAATTACTACATCATTTATTTAAATTCTCTGACAGTAAACATCATGGAAATATAACAAGAAGGGGATGAAAAACAAGAACCATATTCTGAGGTAAGCCCTAAGTTAATCGAATATGATTGGTATACAGATGTGATTTTCTATATTCATAACCTAATTTTCTCACCAGCATGGGACAAATATAAGGTCAGGTCTATCAAGCTCAAAGTTGTGAAATACTGTATTCTAGGAGAAAATTCATTTTGGAATGACCCAATAGGAATATTGTTGAATTTTCTTATTGAGGAAGAAAATGAGGAAATTATGAATGGATTTCATAAAGTGATATGTGGGGGTCATCATGCATGGAGAGATATTGCATATAAAATCCTTAGACCTAGCTACTATTGGCCCTCAATATTTGTTTATGTGAACTACATGGTTGGATCCTATGTAGAGTGTCATATCTTTCCAGGGAAGCAAAAATTACATCCTCCCCCACTTAGACCTCTCAAAACAAAAGAACCTTTCCAACAATGGGGATTATATTTCATTGGTGAAATTGACCCAAATTCAAGTGGGTAGCACAAATGGATCCTGATGGTGATAGAATACTTAACCAAGTGTGTGGAGGAAATCCCCACTAGGGAAACAACTAATCCAATCATCATCAAGTTCCTGAACATAACATTTTATCAAGGTTTGGATGCCCCATAAAGATTATAATTAATAATGCCCAAGCATTTAAATCTACCCAACCGATGCAATTTTTTCAAAATCAGAACATATATCTAGGAAATTCCACTATATATTATCCATAGGGAGATGGTTTTGTCGAGTCATCCAACATGAACCTCATTAACATCATCAATAAAATGTTGTCGTAAAAAAATAAACCTTGCAATTCTCACCTAAATTATGCATTCTGGGAAGATAGAATGAGTATCAAAAGGTCTCTTGGCACTTATCCATTTCAATTGGTATATGGACTAGAAGCTATTTTTCCCATCCAAATCATCTTCCTATAATGAAAATTTTACAAGATAAAGAGGCAGAGTCAAATGATATGAAAAGAATAACCAACCAATTGTTTGAAGTCCAATAGGTAAGGGATTAGGTACAACTGAACTCTCAAGCTCACCAAGAAAGAATGAACAAAGTCTTTGATAAGAGGACCAAGGAGAGAAGCTTTATGATAGGAGATATTGTCTTAAACTGGGATTCCATAAGATAATGAAATGGAAAACATGGAAAATTTGACAACCTCTAGCTAGGGCCTTTTCATATCTTTCAAGATAACAACACATATGACTTAGCTAAATTGGATGGTGAGTTGTTTGGGGATCCTATTAATGGGAATTTACTCAAACATTTTATGCAGTACAGAGTGATTGCAAATTTTCTACCCTCTACATAAATAAATATTTTTCCATTCTTGTTATGTATTTTTAATTTTACTTCATTCACCATATCTTACGCAAACATGAAGTTAGCGATTTAACTTTAAGTTGTTGAGAAATTTTGTTTCACTTCTCAGATCAGTTTTTCAGGAGCACAAATAATAGTTTGTTCTAATGCAGTCTCCATAAAACAAAAAGAGAAGACACTTGGTCTACAGTTCTCAACATACCATAGATGTATGTTGTCCCCGTTGGAGCTGATGTTAGTACTATATTTGATCCAGTCATTAGTGTGAAAATTGATCAAGACTATAGGACCAAAGTTTAAGATATCTAGGAGAAAAGGGAGCTTACATATCTTTGGATCAAGGAGGAAAAGAATGTGGTCAAAATCCCAAGAATGTTTACAAAGAAAAATCCATCCCTAAGGGCTTGAGGCTCAGTTTCAAATACTTGGGCACTTATTGGGAGCATAAAAGAGATTATCATGCTCAATTAAAGTTTAATCTCATGCTCATGAGAGGCCATATCATATAACCAAGGCTTAAGGAGAAAGCATCGACGAAGGTGAGGGATCGATCATATGATGGCTATAAGCAAGAATGATCAAAGGATGAAGGTGCATGTCGCATCAAAATTATGTTTGGGAGTTAACGCAACATTGGGGTGGGACGACGGTTTTAAGGAGCTACGAGGAAAATAGAAGATGTTGTTGCATGGTAAGATATGGAAAAGTAAAACCAATCCCCTAGGGTGGTATTATGGTCCCTCTAGGTTGCATATATGCTAACTCTGTGTGTATCTTTTCATTCACTCAGTGACACCTGGAGCCAACATAGAAATCTGTGTGCACATTGAGGAAGTTGATGAGGACATGATAAGTCAATGACACATATTTTTGAGATTTTTTATGGATTCCATCTTTAATGATAAGTCCCACTAGGGTTTTGGTCACCATATCAATTTTAACTACACATATGTCAAGTCCCTATGAACATTTTAGTGCTAACTTGGACAAATTTGAATTTTCCATATGTCCATGGGTCTGTGGTGATGTTAGCATGACATCATCCAAATTTTTCATGTTCTTCAAAAATTTCAAATGGCTCGAACCATAGGTAAAAGGATGCATGTTTTGGAAAGAGGCATGAAGGAGGATATCTGAGGCAACTAAGGGATCCACTGACAACCCACCAAATTGTTTGGAAAATATGTGACGTATAACACAAAATCTAACATCACATTTTCCTCCCTTCAATAATCATCATATGCCTACCCTCAGTTGTCATAGGATAGTAATAATTACCATGACATGTGCATTCACATGATTCCTAGATATTCACATATCATACCAAGTGTGGTGAACTGTTATCTCTTGTCAACTGTTTGGATAAACATGTGTCAAACACTTATAAGGTAGAACCATATAAATCATTATACACTACTTTGTGATTAATATTGTTTCTAAATGTGAGTTACTCAAATGCCAGGTGTTTCAAATGATGACCCTCCTACGTTGACCCTCCATCCAGGAGTGGATATTGAGCCATCTTGGTTGTAGATGTTGGGAAAGTGTGTTCTACACATCATTAAGAAAGGAATTGTCTTCTCTGATATCATTATCCTGACCTTGAGGATAAAGGGAAATTCGATATTCTACCCTAAAGAGCATCGTCCAATATAATATGTGCATTGGAGAAGCTTGAAGTAGAGGATTCAAGGGATCGATAGATTATGCCATATGTTATTAGGTGTTTCCAGATAGAAGGAAACATTTAGCGTATCACCTGAGCATCTAGGAAAAATGTTCATGACGCAATAATGGGAATCAATTGAGCCTCCCGAGAAGACTCAAATTAAGACTAAATCAGATGAGAAGAACACACCTAACAATAGTATCAACAAGGCTCATCTAGTGGTATAAATATTTTTCATCCCATGAAAATCAGGTAAAATCAGCTACAAAGCTGGGAACAATTATAAAACCAAATGCAATATCAAGATTCTAATAAGCGAAAAACATTTTTGAGAACAAGTATTGGTCCGAGTAAGTGTTTTTTTTACAAATTGAAAGCTATAAATCAATGTAAGGAGATCATGTTTAGGTTCGACACTTTGTGGAATTTAAGAGTATCTTATACATGATGTAACATACTCATCCAGCCACAGGCCGGGCTATGCCACTTAAATAGGCTGCAACACACCCAACAACCAGTAGGCAGGGCACGTTGCAGTCCCAAGACTCGGTTCTCTGAATGGATCTTGAATTCTAACAAAATGTAATCTGAAATCAAGCATGAAAGGACCACATGCATAAGACAAGATCCATTCCACATCATAAAAGAGATAAAAAAATGTGCCATGCACAACAAATAGCCAGAAGACATGCACATTAAAAATACATATCTCATAGATAATTAAATACACAACGGAAATAAAAATTACACAGAAAATATAGAGAACACTTATCTTTGCAAGTAAACGTTCACCAACTGAATACAAACCAAGGAAGTTCCTCCTAACCATAGACATTGTTGTTCATTTACTCTCAAAAATAAGTCACCCCCGAGCAAGGGCTATGAATCCACAAGGATGGGTCCTAGGCCATGTCTAAACACACAACAAATGGATAACTAGCTCTCAGTTTTCCCAACCTCACAACAAATCCTAATTTCCATCTCTCTTTCCCCCTCAGCCTGCACAACCCCAAGAAATGAACACCTTTCTCTTCCATGCAGTCCCTAAGGTTGTTCAAGTTCTCTCTAGGGCTCCAGTGCTACTGGTCAAGAAATCTCCCTACTGGAAACTGCAAGGACTCGCAATTGTGGACAATTCCATATGATCTTGCATCAAGCTCATGCACATAGGCATCCATTCCCTCCTGGAATGATTAGTAAATCATTAGAACCATTCAACGATGGCTCTCCTCTTCCTTCCATTTATTTCCATGCTCAACCCAAGAGCACACGAACTAGCAGTAGTGTGTGAAGACGAAGAAAACAAGGGAACAAAGGGAAGAAGATGAACCAAGGGAAGAATGACCCCAAACTTCACCCAAAGACACCCTCACACAACCATTCATATCCATGCTCAGATCAAGATCATATGAATGTAGCAATAGTGAGGCTCCCAAAAAAAATGAAGAGTGGAAAATGTGCAACAATGAATGATTAAGAACAAGTGAATCCCCACCCAAACCAAAGATGGGTTTATATAATTACTTGGAAATTAATAAATAAATGGCCTCCCCCAAGAATCTCATGTAACCCTTTTCTCCATAAAATCAATTATGGGTAAATAAATAATAATAAAAAGACTTATCCCCTCAAGCCCCCTCTCTCTTGGAATCATAGCACCCTATCTCTTTTATCCTTGTTCGTCTTGTAACTAGTGGTGTCTTTTATTAATGTATATGAATTATTACATTTCCTAGGTGCTATGGCCCATTTTCAACTTTACCGTCTCACTAGCCTCAGTCATATTTACATAATACATTATATTTAATAAGGGTTAGAACCGGAATGTTACATCCCTCTCCCCTTATTTTGGCACTTTCCTTAGTGCACAACACCATTCCAGTGTTATTAACAATACAAATCCAGGCCCTCTGGCCTTAATCCTCATAGGAAATCTAGCCCAATCTTATATACATAGGCACTCTGGCCTAAAATTAGACATGTATGCATAGACATTCCGACCTAGAACATGTATAATGATCTTTAAAATTTATATTTCTTGCAGCAGTTCCAACCAACAAGCTCTCCTTCCCTCTCAACCCTACACAACCCTAAGAAATGAACCCATTTTCTCTGCCATGAAGTCCCTCAGGCGGTTTCACTTCTCTCCAGGGTTCCAATGCACTTAGCCAGGAAGTTTCATAGTTGTGGCTTTCAAAACCCCAACTGTAGAAAGTCCATTGGAATCTCTTCCTTCCATGCCTTTGTCATTTAGTTGCTCCAACACCACCTTATTTTCTCTCATAGTCTGGTACTTTTATAGATCTTCAACATTCATCGTTTTCCTACAACATTTCAAATCAACAAGCATATCAATTCACAATTTGTGCATATAATTTTCATTTTTGCTCATAATCTAAGAGTAAATTTTCATAATCCAGTAAAATACTTATCTGTGCAGTTCACAGATCTGCATCCATATGGTTGTCTCATTAACTTGGCTCACAGTTTTTCTTTGACATACCCATTGTGTGCATGACCCTAATCAAGAGTTATCAAAGTCTTCTCTTCCTTGTGGTCACTCACCTTCTAGGCCCAGGCTTACGCATCCCCTTTTCTGCTATACAGTCCCTTAGGAAATCCATCTTGCATGACCAAGGATTTATTGCACAAGAATATTTGTAGAGACTTTATCGAGTCTTATAGCCAAGGCAACTCTCTAGTGTGTGTTACCACAACACAACATATTCTAGGGTGATCATGTCTTACCGCAGGGTCCTCATGTCCCAACAATAGCATTTTCCATGATTTACAGCTTCCATATCCAACATCTCATCTGTATTATACACATACAGTCATCATGAGATATCATTATAACCATTTCCAATCATAAATGTCAAATCTTCTTTATATAGGAAAACAAAATTTTCCAAGCATGAGCTTTCTACTCATAATGGTTGTCTTTGTAGCTGTAGATATCAGTCTTCCTTATGGGATTTACATCCCTACCATATCCAAGAGAATTCTACCTGCAATTTCTTCAATTTACATTCATCCAAAAAAATTCGTTAGTAATTATCAAATCATAATTCCCAAAACTGTTTTATATAGGAAAAATAAAACTTCTAGACATGAGCTTCTGCTCATAACAATTTGGCTCTTTGCAACAATAGGCATTGGTATCCAAGACCCTTTCCTCCTGCAATTTCAACATTCCTCAGCCAAACAAATTGTCAATATCTCATGTACAAGATATATATATATATATATTCATGGAAATGATTCAAAAAAAAATCACAAAGTGATCTTAAAATTGTTTAAAACTACAATTCAATCACTTCCATCAATCCAAATATCAATTGGAGTGAACTCATCATTACCTATACATGTATTATTAGTAAATATTTTTCTTTCTTCTATCAAGAAATATTTTTATCACTATGCCCCCTCAACAGAGCTTTTCTGTAATTTATCATTATGTAGCTTCTTTGACCTGCAACTTTCTTGTTGTAATATCTAACAACTACTGAAGTGTTTTCAACTTCATGAGTTAGAAATACTCCCATCATTTCAATTGTTAGCATAATCATTTCTATGTTATATAATATATTCATGCATTCGCTAAAATGCATTCAATAATTCCACTTCTAACATTTTGTAATAGATCCAAAACAGATCTTGAAATTGTAACAACAACAATCCAATCACCTTAATCTAGTATTCATATTAAATATAATGCATCTATTGTAAGGTCCTATCTAACAGAACCTAAAATTGAATAAATTTAAACATAAAATTTCTTTCGACGTATAAGCAATTTCATTATTCAGCATATAAGCATATTCATCAGCATGATGATAACCACATAATACAGCATAATAATATTTACGAGAAGATTATAATCAATTTCATAACACAACAAAATAATGAAAATTCATACCTCTAACTGATGCTAATGTTGTCCCCAACTCAGCTTGATGCACTACCCAAAACCGTCTAACCACCCAGTTAGCTAGGAACAGAGCCTCTCTAGCTCCCTAGCTCCAGGATTCTATATGGATTCCTGGCCCCCGAGCCCAAAACTCCCAGCAACCGTTTCTCCCCTGTAACAGTCCAACAAATTCCTCCAGCCTAAAACCAGAAAATGCAGTTTTCTAATACAATCTCCCCCCCTCTCTCGAAAATTCTCCCTGCCCCAAAATCAAAAGTCCCTTGTCTTGAATGCCTCTACCCCCTCATATCCTCCTTCCCATTCACCGCCTCCTCCCTTCATTCAATGCCATCCACCTTAATCCTCCCTTTAATGCCAACCACCTTATCCCCTTCTCCTTAATGGTTCCCTCCTGTTTTCTTTTAATAAATTAAAATTTATTAAACTTTAATTCATTACCCAAATATTTAATGATTTAATTAATTAATTAATCAATTAATTAATATACATTAAACAATAAAAAATTAATTAATTAATATACATTAGGACAATTAATTATTTAATTAATTAAACTTAATAAACCTTAAACAATTATTTAACTTTGACAATTAGTTATTTAACTAGGGTTGTTACATACACCCACCCTTCAGGAAACTTCGTCCCGAAGTTTTAAAGTATTTTATGATACAAGGGAATAGACACATGGTTCACACATTCATAACAAATAACCAACATTATTAGTAAGTAAGCCAAGAAAACTCATACATACTAGTATATATGTGCAAGAAATGCATGTGTAGCTAGTACATACAAGTCTCGTGCATGTACTTGTTGGCAAATATTGAACAAGCAACGAATGTGTGTTGATGGTTGTTGTCATTGATGGTAACAGCGGAGATGGCAGGATATGAAGAATAAAATCCCTTGGGGATTCGGACGTAAGAGCTCAGGAGGTACAACAGTGAAGAAAACACGCGCAGCAAGAGCTTACAGAGAAGAAGGAAGACAAAGATCCAGTCACCGTTGGATTCCATTCAAATTTGCCGAAAGGTAGACAACCTTCAGATCTGCAGAAGTTGCGAAGGAGATAAGTCATCGGAGTTTCGGGGATCGGGGTTTCAACGTGCAAAGAAAACAATGCAACGAAAATCTCGATTTCGCGATATGCGAAATCCCAACTGAATCTGCACTGTCAGATCAACATGAGATTTAGACCGTCGATCTTATTCATGGCAGCAGTCCACGTCAGCTTGGGACACGTGGCACAACCAGGAAATGATAGGTGGCAGGAAGATTCAACAAGTCAGGAACAGGTAAGTCACGAATCAGAGTGACACGTGGCAGTATTTAACACGTGTCAAATCACGTGTGACGTCAATCCATATCAAAGAATCGGGAATCGGGGTTTCGCAGCTCCCGTGAACAAGTGCATCAGAAATCCCAAAATCACAAAATGAGATTTCCCTATACGAAAGATAGTGTGTGGGTCACCAAGAAAGATCAGAGCCGTCCATCTCGAAGGACGCGTGGCAAAGGATTGGGCGCCATTGGGAAATCAGAGATTCTGGTGACAAGGGATTTGCGCATTGTGAAATAGTGATGAAAGAAATCCTGATTGAATCTGGATTGTCAAATCCAGAAAGGATCAGGACCGTTGATCACATCTCTATACGGAATTTCGGGGATCGGGTGGAAGGAGTATGGAGGAATAGGGACCATCCATCAGCAGGGACAGGTGTCGAAGATCAAGGCACCGTCAGACATTGGGAAATCGGAGTTCCTGAGGTTGAAGGAAACGAGAGATCGAAAGTCTCAAAATCTCGACACAATTGGGACCGTCCATCTGAGAGGACGCATGGCAGGAGATTGGTGCCATCGGCAAAAGGCCCGACAGGAGGTCGTTCATCGGCTAATCGGAAATCGGGATATCAGAGATCTCGGGCACAAAGATTTTTTTGCATTTCGAAATAGCGATCCGCGAAATCTCGATGAGTGGGGTACAACTGTCATCACAGCAGCAAAGGAGGACAGAGGCGTAGTGGAGGCCAGCTGTTAGCATATGAATGGAGCGTCGGGATTTGAACGATCGGGAATCACCAGGTGAATGCATTGATGCATCACAAACCTCGTAGCCCCGACGGGGTTAGGTTGTGGTCATGGGTAATGGTCACATGGACCATTGTGTAGCCGGATGGGGCTAAAGCTCAGGAAAGGAGCAAATCGGGGATCGGGAATCCCGGAGGCATGTGCATGGTGACATCGAAAACGTCGAAACCTCGATGAGAGGTTTGAATAAGGTCATGTGTAGATGGCCATGTAGGCCAAGGCCTATAGCGAGCAGGGCTAGCGTATGGAAAGGGGAACGCATAAGTTTAATTCAAATTTTAAACAGGAGCCCGATTTCCTCCAGGCAATAAATATGGGACCCGATGAGCATTGAATAGGTCCTGGACCAATGGGTTTAAAAAGGGGTCGATGCTCTCGACAGAGATTGATGATGATAGGTCGCAGAGGTCCTTTTGGAGGATGCAGAGGCCATTTACTGACAGTAGGGATAGCTACTGGCAGGTGAGGTCATTTGTGCAGGCAGCATGGAAGGTTTGAAGAAAGAGGAACCTCCTTGTGGCAGTTGGGCGGCACATCTACATTGACAGAGAGATCTCAGCTGTGGGTTCAGAAAACACGAGATCAGAAGCATCATCTCCAGGTTTATTGAGTTGTTTAATATGTGTCCTTTGGTAACTGCCTGACAGTCTGTAGATCTGTGTTTACTCTTGAGATAATTTCTGTTACTGTCATAACCACTAGATGAAGCTGCCTGATTCAGTGTGAAAATTAATGAAACATGGTCAGCAGTGAGTATGAGGGTTAAACCCCTCAGTAGTAGAAATCTGCCAGTAGAAACTGGTGCTATCTTTAGGGGGTTGAAGCTCCCTTCCAGGAAACGCTGGTAAACGAGAGAAGGTTGTAGCCTTCTGCAGGTAGAAGCCTGTGTACTAGTATGAGCCTGCACTAGTACATTGTTGTAGAATGTTTTCTTAATAATAATCATTGAAGACAGAGACAATAGCAGTGGTGGTTTTCTCCCGATTTGGGTTTCCACCTTAAATCCTGGTGTGCATGTGTCCTATTCATCTGTGTTAGTTTATTTTGTTGAATTACTGTTTAAGAGACATCTGATGAATGAAGAAACCCATAATAAGATCTCTGGATGCACTACTGTTTTCATAAGAATATACAACAACTGATCTCTATAAAGTAGACTAAGATTTTTCAGAGAAAGAAAAGTTAAAAATTATTGATAGCTAAAATAATGATTCACCCCCCCCCCTCTCAGTATTTTCCAACAGTACTAATAACAGTAACTTTCATCTCTATAGTAATTTCTGTATGCATCCAATCCATTCCACAAGACTATTCATTTTATAAAAGACAATAAACCAATCAAATGTTTGCGAAATCCTTTAATTACAATTATCTAACTCAACAATGTTATTTAGACAATTGTATTTTAGTTACATAATTATGAATATCCATATATACCCATTTTCTTTTCAGAAGGAAAAACAATAAATTCCACCATAAGACAAATCTCCATACACTCTCAACTATTTCTACTCATCCTTCCTCCCTAACTTACTTCCATCTTCCATTCCTATCCTTCCTTTGTTGGACTATATTGGAGCATTAACTATATTGACCTAACTCCAAATAGAACCCGTAAGAAGAAGTGTCACTATCTTGACCAAGCTTCCCCAGCAGGCAATTGACAGTCATCATCACACATCTAGGGGAGCGTGAGCTAACACCGACCTCCCATGACTCCAGGTTTTGGAGGATACACGGTGGGAAATGCCTCCACCCCTCCTAATAGGACTAGTTCCACACCCTACAATGGAATATACAGTGGCATCATGTTGCTGGGAGTTTTGTCATCGTTTATTCGGTTTTGGGCAGTTTCACCTCTTGAAATCCTGCACTGGTCCACATATCATAGAAATGTATCCAAAACAATATAATTTCACATACAAAGATTCATACCATAATTTTTCTCGGCTAGTAGTCATGACATCCACTTTCATCATCATTATCCCTTGGCTATTTCATAGCCCATAACCTACAGATTAGTCTGTAACACAAACTCATACATTTCTATGCATCATCATCATGTAATTGCATACAACTAAAATCTCAATTCGGTATCCCCATACCAACAACTTTAACATCAAAGTTTTCAAGTTAGAAATAGATCTCATAATATCCCATAATTCAATTAACGTTACCCATTCATAGAATTATCATTCACATAATAGATTGCATCATATCCAACATCATCAATAACATTTAAACATTCATAAAATTTACATTCTCACAATATATCGCATCATATCCATCATTATTCAATTACATTTAAACATTCATAAAATTCACATTCTCACAATATATTGCATCATATCCATTATCATCAATAATATTTAAACATTCATAAAATTTACATTCTCACAATATATTGCATCATATCCATCATCATCAATAATATTTAAACATTCATAAAATTTACATTCTCACCATATATTGCATCATATCCATCATCATCAATAATATTTAAACATTCATAAAATTTACATTCTCACAATATATTGCATCACATCCATCATCATCAATAATATTTAAACATTCATAAAATTTACATTCTCACAATATATCGCATCATATCTATCATTATTCAAATACATTTAAACATTCATAAAGGTTCATACGTCTTAAAAGTTCAAAGGTATCATTTAATAGTTTCACTGTGAATAGAAAATAAAGGTGTTTAGGCCTTAGGTAATCCTGTTTGTCTAAGTCAAAAGGTGGTGTTAGATACACCCAACCTTCGAGAAACATATTCTCGAGGTGGTAAAAAAAGTGAGGGAAAATCGCGTCGTAACGTCTCGGCATCTTCCCAAGTAGTAGATCCTAGACTATACTTCTCCCACTGGACCTTAACTTGATCTACTAGACGGTTCCTGAGCTCTCAGACTCTATGGTCTAATATGCATAATGGTTCTACCATGAGGGTTCCCTTGTCTGATACCTACAATTCCTTCCAATTTAGTTTATGTGATTCATCAACAACATAATGATGTAGAACAGATACATGAAAAACATTATGAGTTTTATGCAAGTGGGGTGGAAGTACGAGACAATAGGCAATTGGTCCAATTTTCTCTTGGATTCTGAACAATCCTATAAATCGAGGTGACAACTTTGTCCCCTTCCCGAACCATATGGTACTTTTATTAGGCCTAATACGAATGAAAACCTGATCTCCCACTTCATAACTTCGATCAGTCCTGTGTGCATCCGCATAACTTTTCTGTCTATCCTGTGCTTCCTTTAGTCTTTGCCTAATCTGAATCACCTGTTCCTCCATCTCTTGAATCAATTATGGCCCAACTGTTATTCGATCTTCTAATCTTTCCCAACTCAATGGTGTTTTGCATGGCCTTCCATACAGAGCTTCGTAGGGTGGCATTCCCTTGGAGCTATGAAAACTGTTATTGTAGTCAAACTCTACCAAAGTTAGGTACTTCTCCCAATCGGTTTGATTATCCATAACATACACCCTAAGCATGTCTTCCATAACCTGATTTACTCTCTCAGTTTTCCCATTTGTTTTAGGGTGATAAGATGTACTTAAGTTCAACTGAGTCCCCAACGCTGACTACAAACTTTTCCAAAACCTAGAAGTGAATCTGGAGTCCCTATCTGAAATGATATTCTTAGGTATCCTGTGCAAATAGATGACCTCACTTACAAACACGTGTGACACATCAGTGACATCGCAAGTGTCTCTAACCAAAATAAAATGAGAACTCTTGGTTAACTTATCAACTACCACAAGAATGGCATTATGTCTATGATATGTGAGCGGCAACCCCACAACAAAATCCATAGAGATGACTTCCCACTTGGACATAGGAAAATCATGTGGTTGTAGGAGGCCTGCTGGGTGGTGGTGGTCGGCTTTCACTTTTTGACACTCTAGGCACTTGGTGATGAAATGGACTAAATCTCACTTCATGCCTACCCAGAAGAAGATCTTCCTCATGTCTGAGTACATTTTCTTTACCCCTGGATGTGCACAATAAAGTGCTCTATGGGCTTCCTTCAGTATGATGCTTCGAATATCCCCACTTTCGAGGATGTACATCCTTCCTTGATATCTTAATAATCCGTCTTCTTCCAGACTATATCCTTCATACTTTGGATCAAATTGCCTCCCACTCTAGAGGTTTGAGGTAACCTTTAAATACCAACTATCTCCATGGAGTTGCGTCAACACACATTCCCTCAGATTGACTTTTAAAGGTACCAAGGAGAAGACATGTGGTCTCCTACTCAAGGCATCTGCAACCACATTTTCCTTTCCTTTGATGTATGAAATAGCAAAATCGTACTCACTCATAAACTCACTCCATCGCCTTTGCCTGGCATTCATATCCCTTTGAGTGAAGAGATGTTTTAAACTTTGATGGTCCATTTTGAGATAAAACTTTCTCCCTACTAGATAGTGCCTCCAAAGTTTCATAGCTATCATTACCACTGCCAACTCTAAATCATGAGTAGCATAACGTTCCTCGTGTTTCTTCAGCTTCCTTGACACATAAGCTATCACACCTCCATCCTACATTAGCACGGCCCCCAAACCTTGCTTTGAGGCATCTGTATAGATCGTGAAGTCCTTTTCCATATCTGGCACTCGCAGAATTGGCGCACTAGTTAGTAACCTCTTAAGCTCAATGAATGCACTATCAAATTCTTCTGTTTAGTCATACCTGACCCCCTTGTGCTACAAAGTGGTGATGGGTTTCGCTATTTTAGATAACCCTTCCACAAATCTCCGATAATAACCTGCTAGCCCCATGAATCTTCTTACCTCGTGAGCATTTTTTGGCACTGGCCATTCCATAATGGCCTTTACCTTTTTTGGGTCCACAGAGATTCCTTCGCCGAAAATGATATTTTCTAAATAGTGAATTTCTTTATGGAAGAAGGAACACTTCGACAACTTCCCATACAATTTTTTCTCTCTAAGGCATGACAACACCACTCGTAAGTATTCCTCGTGTTCTCTTTCATTCTTGGAATAGATGAGGATATCATCTAAAAAGACTTGTACAAAATGGTCTAAGTACTTTCGGAATACGTCGTTCATGAGGCTCATGAATATTGCTGGTGCATTGGTCAATCTGAAAGGTACTACAACGAAATCGTAATGCCCAAACCGAGTTCAAAAAGCAGTTTTAGGAATATCTCCTTCCTTAATTCTTAACTGGTGATACCCTGATCACAAATCAATTTTTGACAATACCGCTGCTCCTTTCATCTGATCAAAGAGATCATCTATCCGTGGCATTGGGTACCTATTTTTCACTGTAGAATGCTTCAAGTCCCTGTAATCTATGCATAGTCGTAAGGAACCATCCTTCTTCTTTACAAAAATTGCTGGTGCACCCTAAGGTGAGACACTGGGCCTTATAGCCCTAAGTCCAGTAGCTCTTTCAACTGTATTTGCAACTCACAAAGTTTTGGTGTTGTCATCCAATATGGAGTCTTGGAAATTGGTTCTGCACTAGGTTTTAGCTCAATAGTAAAATTGAGCTCCCTCTTAGGAGGTAACCCTAGTAACTCGTTCGGAAAAACATCTTTAAACTCTGATAATATCGGGTACTGATCCAAGGAGGGTGTAGTGTCCCCAAGGCCGAGCCCCGTTGCAGATCGTGTATATGCAAAGAATTGTAAATATGTTCTATAGGCTGGTGAGCCAAGTTTTGTATAAGCTGTAGGCTTATGAGTTTTGTTAGGCCAGGGAGCCTAAGT
>JASDQU010102448.1:523760-610748 GCA_032191745.1 Picea mariana
GTTCTGGTCAATCCAGAAACGTATTCCTAAACTTGAATTCCCTATGCTGGATGCAAGGGGAAGCATCCTGTGAGTGTAGGGGAAAATGAGCTAGCCTGTTCGTGAATCCTGCTCCGAAAATCATCCCGTGAGATTATCCTGTGATAGCTGAACCTTTTTGGAAAGCCTTGTCTGTGTTTTCCCGTGGATTGTTGTGATTGCGCAGAACTGGACTGTGTGAGGCTTGTTGGCCTATGAGAAACTCCTCCAGGTGAGGGAGTATGCAGAGGGAGAAGAGAACTCCTGAGAGAAATCCCTGTAGCTGCCATAGAGCCCGGAGAATTCCGGTCCAGCCTGTTCCTGTAACCCAAGGTAAGGAAGACTGGCAGCCGAAGGACTGTCTAGGTGATAGAGAAGGTGCACTCTCCTGGGGTGGAACAGGCATGTGGGGAATGAGGGTCTGTGTGCAGTGAGCGTGGGAGATTCCTGGGAGAGCTTCTTCCTCTTGAATGTGTATGTGATTGTCTTCCCTGTAACCTCAGCCTGAGTCTAGATTCCTTGCCCGGTGGTGGAGCTCGGTCCCAGCTCGGGGGTGACCTAAGGCTGGGAGGTTCGTGGAAGGCATGCACTTGGTTGGTGAGTACTACAGCAGATAAAAGATAAGTAATCTGAGTTATGTTTTAACACATTTGACATGACTGTGCTGTTTTGTATCATGTTTTCTGCTGTGTAAATGAATTAATGATGAATGCTATGGAACATTTAATTATAGCAGTACCCATATATTTTACTCTGAGTTGTTAAGTGTGTTTAATTCTGGTTAAATGCATTTGTTTTTTTTTAAATCCATGTAATGGATGGTAAATCGAGAGGTTTGGGTGAACCTGGGTAGTGAATTGGTACACTACAAATTGGTATCAGAGCAATTGTTACACTACAGAGGGTCCCTTCCTTTCATTCACTGCTTCCACTACATACAGTCGACACCCTTGCCTCATGCACAGCTTAACCTTCATAGTTGAGATAAAGCATAGAGACACCCATCTCTGTACACCATGGATCTCTACTAGTCTTCCTTCATCATCGACATAAAGTACCCTTTTAGTGAAACAATCAACCAAAGCTCAATGAGATTCTAACCAATCCATTCCAATGATTAGGTCATACATCCCAAGAGTAGTGGCATATACCTTCAACCTAGTAGTACACACTCCCAGGTCTACTATACAATTATCAATGCTAGGTCCTATCCCTTGTTTTTCCCCCGAAGCCATCTCGACTTGCTTAAAGTCATCGTGCTTGTAGGCTGCCAACCCACTCTTTTCTAATGCAGATGGTGAATTGAAACTGTCTGTAGCACTAGAATCAAATAAAATATTAACATTGATATGATTTAGCGTACCTGATGACTCCACCAGCGTGTATTGATGTTCTGCCTAGCAATTATTAATCGTTACGTAAATCTAGTGGGTGCCACTTTCTCTTCCCATCGGGGTATTTCCTTCTCTGTGCACAAATTCTAATTGTAACTCTGGGTAGTCATGCTGGTAATGGGGTCCTCCACATCCCCAACAGGTAACACGAGATTGAACCTGCGCATTGTTCTATGATTGTCTCTAAAATGAGTTCCTTCCCCTAGAACCCCTACCCCTACTAGTTTCTCCCTGAGATGGTCGTGGACCTGCCTGTGTCATTGGTGATGAATGGGATCATGCACTTGCTGCCATTGAAATCCATGTGGCTACTGTCCTTGGTGTGACTCTATTACCATATGGAGGTGTCCTTGAGCCCCCTCCCCTGGGAAATTTCCTAGGGGCCTTCCCCACGAATCTAGGACGATGCAGAAAGGTCGGTCTCATACCTCCATTTAAGTTCATGTGTTCCTCCGCATAACGTGCATTTTCCATTTCTTCTTCTACTGAAGATAGTTTCCACATCCGTACCATATCCCTTATCTTAGGGTTTAACCCATAGACAAATCATTATGCTTATCATTGGTCATTATCCATGTATGAAACATATTTGACCAATTCCATAAACCTGATCTCATATTCTTCGACGGTCCTGTTTCCCTATACTAGAGCATGAAATGCTCCCACCTGTTGTTCCTCATAGAAAGATGGTAGATAATTCCTTCGAAACCTCTTCTCAAAAAGTTTCCAAGATATGGTGTCCGGAGTAAGATGCAGCTACCTTTCCAGGTTTCCCCACCAATTCAAGGCACTGTCTCTCAACTGAAAAATTGCTATCTTCACCTTTGAAGTTGACGCATAGTCTCTTAAGGAAAAACACCTTTTCATGCCTTCCAACCATGCCTCGACACATTCACTGGCAGGACCCCCGAAAAACTCCAGAAGTTTGATCTTCTGCAGTTCTCTAGTGATGTCTTTGGGTGGAGGTCCTCCCCTTAAATCCCTCGATGCTTCTGGAATACCCGTTCCAAATGGTGGGGGCTCCACTTCGATCCCTACTGGTTGATGCCCCTTTAAAGTCTCATTTATGGCCTCCAAAGAGTGCAGTATGAGAGCTAGTTCAGGCGATGGTGGTGGTGGCATTGGCGGTCACTGCGATGATGCCCCTCTACCTCGATTTCCTTGAGTCCTAACCATCTTGTATGATTTAATCTGCATCAACCAAAGTTGTCAAGGTGAGTTCAAGGACATTTCACATTTGCGCAACTTAGACTAGAAAACAGGGTTAGGCGTAAGTTTTTTTTTTACTTGTCTGTAAACAGACATTACTTTATTTAGGGGAGGTGTCTAGGTTAGGGTTAAAGCGTCTAAGCTTGATGTATTCACCTAAGGGAACTACTAATTCTCTCGCATGTGATCAACACATTTAACCTATCAATACTACCATGGCACAGTGGTGCATGGTCTTTGGTGAAATCTCTATACTCGGTGGATAGGTCATCGGTTAAAAACTCGTCCACTCCAACACATTTTAATCTAATCCAAAATAAATTTTATTAGCATCGTCATGTTATGTTAATTATTAAATATGTTAATGTTAATTACACATTTAATTAATTAATTACTATTATTAATTACTTTGAATAAAATTAAAAATTTAAAAATTAAAGTAATTAATTTCTATGATTAAAAACTGCTTTGAAATTCACTATGATTAGAAATTTAATTTAATTATTTAAAAAATAAGAATTAAAATTAAAATTAATCATTTAAAACATAATTGAAGTAATTTGAAATAAATAAAATAAGTAAAATAAAATAAAATAAAAATAATAATAATATAATAAAAAACATATCTATAGTCAGGCAGTGGGTCCTCGCATGAGGCCTACGTGCCCCCTCCTCCCTAGCGCTCATCCCATAACCCTAATATACTCCATCCTTATCTCTTCAAACCGTACCCTCTCTTCCTTTTCATTTCCTATTTTTTTTTTGTCAAAAGCTTAGGGTGAAAGATGAGGTCGGCCATGGTCATCTCTCTGCTCGGTCGACCTTGGTGTCCATGGTTTCAAGGTCTAGAGGGCACGCCATGTATATGGCACATTCCCTCTTTTATTTTATGGGCTTCTCCTCCATGGTTGGACATGTGCGCTGAGGTTGGTATGTTGGGAGGAGTTGGGCCTGCGACTATATATAATTTTTTTTTTTGTTTAGTATTAAACCTTATGCGTTGTGCAGTCTACCATGGATCCTTCCTGGTGGCTTGGCACTTGCTGTCATTCATAGAATTTGGGCGTATTTTTTTTGATGCTTGGTTGGCTCACGAACTTGGGGTTTTTGTGTTTTTTTTTTTTAATTTTTCGGTTGGCCCTGTGTAGTGCAACACCTGCGGCTTGGCGCTATCCTATTGGTTGTGTGCTAGTGTGCTGAATGCCTAGTGCATAAATGTTATCCCCTTGCGGGCTCCTTCTTTGGGCACCTTGTGTACGTTATCCTATGACTTGGTATGAGATTTGATTTCATTGGATGTTCGAGCCCTCGGTCGTATGCTTACTACTTGGCATGTGGAATGGAAGGGCTTGGTACTTAGTGTTGGGGTAGATAGATAATGTGTTTGAGCATAGCAGTGCTCCTCCTCCCTGTTACTTAGCACCTTTGCGCTATGATTTGGTGCAAAATAAAATTCCCATGATGGGATCCTCCTCATGGCTTGGTGTCCGGTCTTTGGTGCTGACCTGTGTGTTCGGTCTTTGGTGATGCGTGTTGTGTAAAAATAATACCTGTGTGTATTGTGTGTGGGTTGTCTCCTAATTGCCTCTTAGGCTTGTGCTGAGCTTTGCATTTTTGTGAGGCTCCATCCCTGGCTTGGGTTAGGAGGCCAGTGCGTAACAAATCTAGGGTTATGTTAGGAGACCAGTGCGTAACAAATCCAGGGTTGGGTGGATGCAATAGCAGACATTTCAATCCTTCAACATATCTAGGAAATGAGGTAGAGTCACTGCAGAACATGCATAATATGGGGTCTGAAGATCATAAATTTCATATTTATCATGGTTGGAATCACAATGATCTCGTATTCACTGTGGATGCTTAAGAGGTGGTATGATATCGAACAAAATCCAATGGCGCTGCACGGAGCTCCACCTTGTCCCTGGTTTATTTACACATTTTTATCAATGGGCATGATTTTATGTTTCATTACATTTGTTGGACATATTGCTATTGAATCTACAAATCGCAAATATCTTGCTATTTACATATTTTCTCTTTTGTTGTTGCTTATACTTCAGGGAGGAGCCATTGCCCATGTTTTGTTAGACAAGAAGTGGGAAGATGATATTCCTAAAGACCCTATTGGTCGATTTAAACAACTGAAGGAATTTATCAAACATAACCTTTCTATATGCCAATGTGTCAACTTAATTTCTCTTGTGGTGCTTGCTGCGACATTATTTTTGGCATTTATTCTTAGAATTTTTGGTCCAGATCCTAGAAGGTACCGTGATAGTGACTATGAGTATCGTCATTTTAGACGTGATCTACAACAATACTTTTTTATTCATTCGACTCCTCTATCAATGCTAATCCCGAGTCTCAATTGTCTTGGAACAATGTTGCCAATATGAGGACACAAGAGAATGGGTAAGAAACCCAATATATATATATATATATATATTCTTTATCTATTCTTCCTACACCTTATTTTTATTATATATTTTACATTATTTATAATAGATGATGGGTAGCGCACTTGGTGACCTGTGGGCTTCCTCATGGCTTCTCCTTATGGATTGGCTTGCAGGTTAGGTGGAGCTAGAGCTTGGCCCTCAGGCCCAGATTTATATCTAAATAAAGGGTTTCAGGGCCCCTCTCTCAAGGTTTTTAAGTTGTAGGTTTTCAGGGCTGATTTCAATATATATCTACCCTAAACAATTTATTCGGGGTTTCAATATAACTAAATAGAAGTTGTTTAAATTTTTGGGTGGGTAGGTAGGCCCTTGGCTCTAGATTTTAAACCAGGGCTCTGATACCATGTGTAAGGTCCTATCTAAGAGAACCTAAAGTTGAATAAATTTAAACATAAAATTTCTTTAGACGTATAAGCAATTTCATTATTCAACAGCATGATGATAACCACATGATACAACATAATATTATTTATGAGCAGATTATAATCAATTTCATAACACATCAGAATAATGAAAATTCATACCTCTAACTGATGCTACTATTGTCCCCAACTCTGTTGTCCCCAACTCAGCTTGATGCACTACCCAAAACCGTCTAACCACCCATCCAGCTAGGAACAGAGCCTCTTCGACTCCCTAGCTCCAGGATTCCATACAGATTCCTAGCCCCCGAGCCCAAAAATCTCAGCAACCGATGCTCCCCTGTAACAGTCCAACAAATTCCTCCAGCCTAAAACCAGAAAATGCAGTTTTCCAATACAATCTCCCCCCCTCTCTCGAAAATTCTCCCTGCCCCAAAATCAAAAGTACCTTGTCTCGAATGCCTCTGCCCCCTCATATCCTCCTTCCCATTCACCTTCTCCTCCCTTCATTCAATGCCATCCACATTATCCCTCCCTTTAATGCCAACCACCTTATCACGTTCTCCTTATTGGTTCCCTCCTTCATTACGTTATGTTTTTTTTAATAAATTAAAATTTATTAAACTTTAATTCATTACCCAAATATTTAATGAGTTAATCAATTAATTAATACACATTAAACAATAAAAAATTAATTAATTATTATTATTTTTAAATAATAATTAATTAATTAATACACATTAAACAATAAAAAATTAATTAATTATTATTATTTTTAAATAATAATTAATTAATTAATATACATTAGGACAATTAATTATTTAATTAATTAAAATTAATAAACCTTAAACAATTATTTAACTTTGAATATTAGTTATTTAACTAGGGTTGTTACATCTATCCATCATTATGTATTTTTAGCACCACGAGATTTTCATAATGCAATGAAATAACAATCAATGTGCCCATACCCATGGCCACATCTACACAATGAATTCATCCATTGACTACATAATACCACGTAACTATGTCATGAATTCTGCCACTATGAGTTGGAAGGTTTGGCTAACGACTCAACACATCATCCAGACACTTCCTACTGCTTGCCTAACTATTTGGATACCTTCCTTTCCAACCCAAACACAACACCAAGAATATAATCCTTAAGTGCTCTTCAGTGTCAGCAAAGAGGTTGTATTCCAAACATCAGATATACAGTAGATACCATTGAGCACTCACATAGCGCTATATCCCTTCCATATCCAACCATATTATGGTCTCACACATGACTAGCTCTATGGATATTCATTGTTATAGAAGGAGTATGTCTCCTGAAGTAACCCGATTATGATCCCATAACCAATCATAACATAATATGCAACCAACATTTTATCTAAATGCATTCTAGCATCAACAACATTTTCATACTCTATTCCTTTGGTCATTATGTATCAATTTAAATATTGAAATTAGCTGAGGGAATTCTTACCTCAATTCCCTTCAACATGTATGCATCAATAGAAAATAAATGCATACCTATCTAGTTGTTATCAACCTACTTGTTGCTATTTGACCAACTAATATTTTTAGAGGATCACAGACTTCCTCCTTCATCATTTGGATCACCATTGCTACCACCCTCATGGGCCTTCACCTAGATGGAATTCACAAGCAAAAACAACATCCACATCTTTAACCTTGCTATATCAGTTTTCCTAAATTCATAATTCATCATTAGTCATACTCAAACATTATCTCATAATAATAGACTATTATAAGTTCACAAGCATGTTATATGCATATCCAATCATGTACGTAAGCAAAATTACACTTCCATATGCACCAATAATTCACTGTCAACATGCCTACTAATGCACATGCATTTAAACTTCATTGTATGCCTCATGCACTCTAGTGCATTTGTGTTTTAATTCACTTATTTATTTATCTATTTATGTTGTAGTTGGTTGTTCTTGAATTCCTTCAGATTCTTACTGCCTTGCGTGCTCCCATTATGTTCATCTACACTATGGTTCCCTAGTCTCAACAATTTCCAGCCAAGTTTCACTTGGCCATTCTACAATCCAACCAATGTGTTCTATTTTTAGTAGCCTCTCCTAGGAATTCATATCCAACTTTACCTTTATGAAACATTCCAGCACCCTGGTGTTGGAGACGCCTTTTCAAATAGTTTAAATGTAATTTTGAAATCAAAAGTTGACCTTTAAACTGACTTTTACTTCATGATCTTTACCCACTGAAAACCTCAGTAATCCTGATATGTGAAGTGACGATGTCCATCGTACTCCTAAGCCATCGCCTTTTTACCGATAAACGATATTTTTCACTTTTATATACCTCGAAATATTGCACTTCAGGAGTTACAAGTCACACAATTTCCATGCCCCAATGCGCGAAGTCGCGAAACTACCTTGAAAGCTTACCCAGGTTAGCGTCGAGAGTAAAGTTCCTTAAACCTTAGTTAAATACTGTTGAGATTTCACATCTCGGTGATCGCTCTTCCAAGAAACTTTACCTTCGTATCCCTGAGTCATGAAGTCATGATATCAATTAAACACTATCGACATTTTGCGACTTGGTTTTCACTCTTCCAGGAAACTTTACCTTCGTAGCCCTGAGTCGCGAAGTCGCGATATCAATTACACACTTAATCCAGATTACGTTTTTTATTAAATTGATTGCATCATCGCGATCTTGGGTTTTAGAGGCTCAAAAGATATGAGTGAAATATCCCGATACGACGAACACCGAAAAGGTGCTTAAAGTTTAAAGAAAATCTAATTAAAGAACCTAAACTAGGTAAATCAGTGTTTTAATACAAATATTAATATGCACAGTCTACAAGGTAAATTTAAATGTTTCTTGCGCTAACTTGTGTCACGAATCATCGAAATTTATGGCATTAATTGGAAATGAGGTGAAGCAACAGGTAAGAATATGGTTTTTATTGCTAGATCTGTCTCTAAAAATGATTTGACCGTTCTATTCATAAGGACGTTGAGGTTTTAAATGGTCAAAAGATATAGATCTCTTTCTTTCAGTGTTTCAAAGCTCATTTCTATTTTGCGCAGAGAAGATTTTCTCAACAAGTTGATTTCTGTATGTATATGTATTTTTACTACAGGAGAGCTAAGTCAGAGTCCTCTATCATGGCCCCACGAAAAGCATCCAAGAAAAGTACTGAGAGTTCAAGGCAAGGCTTAGATAATGTTTCTGATACTTCACCCTGAAGTATTGATTCTGTCAGAACCTCGTCATACGTCTCTAAGGTTCTGCAGTTTGAATTAGTGAACTGTTCAGACGATTCTAGTGATAATGAGAAGGATGACTTGGCCACCAAATACACGATCGTTGTTCAAGCAGAGATGCATAAGGTAGCATCTAGGCCACGACTCCTTCCCTACTATGATATGATCCGATGGGCCCTATATCACGTGGATATACTGACCAAAACTATTATCAGCGAGTAGAAGGTGACCATTGGGACCTTTAGACCAGAACATTTGCAAGCGATGTATCAATTGTCACCCACACCAAACTTCTCACACGATGCCAAGTTTTTGGAAAGTTTTAAGCGGAAGGAATGCGAGCAATATGGAAGAAACTTGTCTGATCTGATCAAGGATTAGGTCTCACACCTCGCAAAGTTCAGGGCAGACGGTAATGGATTTTATTCAATCTCTTCTTTGGAACTACAATTCAAATACATAGCAATGATGAACTATAGATTGTATGGGAGGGAGGACACCACACATTTCTTTCTCCATTGGGTGCCTCTAATTCATACAGTCATTGAAATTTGTTCTTTCAACTGGTCCAAACTATTGTCAGACAGTCTAACTAGTCGGATTACAGAATATCGGATGCAGAGGGCAAGTGGGAAGGTCGCTTCATTTTTTTTGTTTGCATACATCATGGATGCCGTTTGTTTTCTAACACCTTTCCCCTAATGAGATGGAGTTGGAATCCATCTGATGCTAAGCCTATCCATGTATACCATTCAAAACTTTGGGAGGATAAGGCTGCAGACTTCATATATGAGATTTTAAATTGGGTAATGGTGTCGCTGCATGTCATCATCTTCAGTAATCCACCGCCCAGGATTTCAGATAGCATCATAGCAAAATTGAGCAGTGTGGTCGAATGGTACGTAGAGGCAGAATTTTCCTATATCAGGGTTTTCAACGCCTCTGTTCCTCCATATGCCCTACCATTATTTATACCAGATAGGTTGGTTTGTCGCAAAATCTCTAGGAAAACCGTGATTGGTGGCATAAGAAAAGAGCTTAAAGGATTTTCGAAAAAGGTATGGACACCTTTCCCCATTCATTTGAATACTTATTATTTATTATATTTCAGACATGCAAAGGCCAAGGCAACGGCCTTGGAAGATATTAAATTCGTCCACATTGAGTTCAAGAAACATGACCCACACAGGGTCGTGAGTAATCACATGGCTAGTTGTGTCCTTAAAAGATATGAACATGAGAATTCACCTCATGATGATATTTTCTCAGGCACAAGATTCTATGTAGAGGTCTTGAGTCGGATACAAGCCCTGTTTCCCAAAGAGATGGACGATTTTTTCAAATTCTAGGAACACCAGCGGAGCTGCCTTCCCCTAGTCTTACAGGGTAAGAACCCGACGACCCCAGATGTTCAACAAACGGAAGCCAAGGGCTCCAAAGATTCTACACCTAACCAAGAGGAACACCACGAAAAGAAGAAGCAAACTGGGGCCCCAAAACAGGAAGCTGAGACCCCCAACCCTACAAGCAAGCCAACCTCCGTTGTTACTCTAGGGAAATCATCCAAGTAGATCGGTAGTCCCATCATTTCTGTTACTCCCCTACAATCCAAAAAGGGAGTCCTAGACATTGGATGGATTTTCAGAGAGGAACTATCACCCATAACTGTGGAAGAGTTTCCTCCGAATGAATTTTTCTCGATAAGAAGAGAAAGGTCATTGTAAAACAAGAGATTTATCAAGAAGCAGGTAAGGTAGCCAAGAAATTTAAAATCTTAGTTGATGAAAAAGACATGAAGAAGCAAGAATTTGAAACTCAGATAGAAGGGACATTGGGGGATTTTTCTACGGCCAACCAATATTCTGTCGAGTCCCTAAAAGATCAGTTGAACCGAAATAACCGCTTAATCAAAACCTTGGAGGCTAAATTGGCTACAACAGAGGTAGCTGCCAGAGATCAGGCAAATTCAAGTATAGAGCAGGCTAGAGCAGATGATCTAAAGGAAATCGAACGGCTCAAAATCAATATCAAACAAACACAGCAGGTGGCCCAGACTAGCCAATCAAAGATAAGCCAGCAAGAAGAATTGATAGAGCAGCTACAGACCAATTTGAATCTCACCGAAAGCCAGGTGATAGATATTGGGATATTTCAATCCCAAGCCAAAGAAATTTGAAAAAGAGTATCGACAAATCAACAATATTTACTTGCTAAGGTGGAAACTATTCAAAACAACTGTCAACTCATTGATCAAGTACTGGAAAACATCTCTTTTAGAGAAAAAGAAGCTGGGGTAGCTTGGGTTGCTTTCCAAGAGGCTGTTATAGCCATGACAAAAAGGGAAACGGGCAGTAGTTTTAGGTTTTCCATCCCAGAGCAGACCTGAGGTAACATCTTGTTGAAGGAATGGGAGCGTAACATATCATAAGGTAGACAACAAGTTAAAGAGGTAAGAAAATCTTGCGAAGAAACTTTTGGCTTCATAGATGGGAGTTCGTTGGGTCTCTATAGTGAAAGTAGTACTAAGATGTTGGGCCAGATCAATATAGCTAAACCCTTGCTAAATATCAAGGAAAATGAGGAAAGAGAGTTGGTTGAAATATCACAAACAACCCAGAAAGATATAGTTTAAGTAGAGAGATGGCTAATCAAACCAAGTGTACTTTTATGTTCTATTAGCACCGAAGATCGACAGGTAGAAAGAAAGTTTCCACAATTAGTGAAGGATTGTTACACTTTTGAGGAAAATAATCAAGCAGAACCTTCCGGGGTGATAGCCTAGTTGGTGGAGAAGTGCATCACTTGCACACAGCACGTGAAGGGGCAGTCTTTGGGTACCAAATGATGACATGTGTCTACCTGTTCTATTTTTAGAACCTGAGTTTTAAAGAAAATAAGTTGATCCATCCACATGAAAGAAGACAAAAGAAAAGAATTGGAACACATGATTTTCCTTTTTGTAACCAAAAAATTGTTGTGACGATTGAGATCATAGCAAGCAAAAGTTGTATAAATATGTAGTTAGAAGAAAGAAAAATGGGCTAGACCTTTTTGGTCGATTGTAATAGAGACTATCTCCTTTTTGAGAATTAATACAAAGCAAATCCGAAGATTCCTGATTCCATCAAGACTATGTTATGAGTTTGTTTCCTCTATGATTTCATATTCAATTTCATTTCGCATATATATATCTGATGAATGTTTTTACTGCAATTTAGTAAAACATCTACTGTGGTGATCAATTTTTTAGTCGTCTATATCGTTTAAAGTTTTTCCTCTGTATCGGCTATTAGTAGGTACAAGACCTATGAACCCTTTAGATTGTCATATTTTATGCTTCGTCATATATCTTCTTATCTTATTTTCTTCTTCTGTTTACAGGGTGAGATTTTCCCTTGATAGGAGCCTCGCATTATAGACAGCTTAATGTTTTTATCACATTTCACACACCATTTATTAAAAATATAACTCAGTTACAGAAAAAGGCCTTTGGTTTGCATTTTATCTTTATTATTGGATTCAAAGTGATACAGCATAAAAACTTCGAACTCTCTTTTAAATTTTTTTGTTCCTCTATGACTGTCCCCGTTGTAAGACAACCTAATATTGAACCCGGCTTATCAGACCACACCCATGTCACTTTAAACCTCTTCAATATTATACTTAAAACAACCACCACCCGGGTAGAACTTGAACATTCATGGGTCGCGATTGAATGGGATATGAACATCCAGGAACAGTTGGAAGCGAGACAACGAAAACCTGGAAATCAACCTTAGCTTCCTTTCCCGAAGGTTGACTCTTCTCCCTTTTTTATCCTTTACTCACTTTCAGATGCCTAAAAACTGTACTTTCTAAGCCTTAAGTACAGACTTTGGAACAACAACTTTTTGGCGTCGTTTCCGGGGAACGAAATTACGAAACCTTTTCCCTAGGAAGAACGACATTTTTGCAAGTTTCACCCTTTGATAGTGAACAAAGAGTGAGCACCTTCTAAAGGATTTTATTATCTTTCACTTGGTGACTCCACGTTTAAATAATCTAGCATCCAGTCGAAGGAATACCAGACAAAACCCGAAGGGTAAACAAACCACGCCTATTTTCGATCCCGAAAAAATACTTAAAGCTAGAGGTTCCCTTAAGCCAAAGAATGCAGTCTACTAGCTTAAGTACCCACAATCCAATACCAATATTTCCTTAGAACCTTCAACTTCACACAATCCCCTCCCTAAAACCATCAACCCAACTTTAACTCTCTCTGAGGTTAAAAGTGAAATCCATTCGACAACCTCTGTCGTACACAAAGGTAAAAACCCCGCAGTGAATTTATCATCGGTCGATATTCCACCGACTCTTYAGTTAGATTTCATGACCCCACTAAGTATTGAAGAGTAAACTATATACTCAGATTCCACACCCATGGGTTCCCCTAATTTCATCTCTTGCAAATCCGAGGAGMCAAGTCCTCGCATCCATTTTCATACATCTTCTCTTTTCTTGTCTCTCGAAGAAGCTAGAAATTCGCTTTTAGTCTTCCAGAACCCTCTATATAACACACCTTTTCCCTATTTGGTAGTACCGATGGYGGCCGCCAGAGGAGTGGAGTCACTCCAGGAGGAGGAGTGGGGGGCCAAGGGCCTCCCCGACCTCCCAGAGTTTTCTCTAAATTAGTTGCGAGATATGCGCCTTTGGTCCTGCACGTCCCTCTCCATGACCTTTCAAAAAATTACATAAAAAAGTTACCTAAATTTACAGGGGAAGAGGACTTGACCGCAATCAAACATATAAACTTCTTTGATCAGTTCGCCGATATCGTAGGTCTCGAGCATGAAGAGGTGTATTCGAGGATATTTTTTCAAACTTTCGAAGGACAGGTACAAACCTGGTTTCGAAGCCTACCCGTAGGATCGATATTATCCTACAATGCCATAGAAGACTCCTTCCTCAGACAATGGGGTGAAAGGAAAGACCACTTGTATTATTTGACCGAGTTTGGCTCTTTAAAGAAAAAGAATTTGGAAACCATTATGGAATTCATTCAAAGATTTAACAAATTATATAATAAGATCATGGTCGAAGTTAAACCATCCCAACCTGCAGCCAAGGTAACCTTTGTGGGAGCCTTAGAACCTAATTTCCCACTCCTTTTGAGAGAAAGGAGGGGGGGCACCCTAACCCGAATGCAAGATGATGTCGTAGAAATTGAATCTAATATGATGGCTTCTGGCAAATTGAAAACCAAGGTAGAAATGGGAAACCAAGAAAACAAACGTTTTAGGGGAACAAGCAGGACCCTTAGGGTCAAATAGATCCACAGACGACAAAATGGATGATATGGATAGGATAATTAAGGAGTTATCGAGTAAGATTTCCAGAATGGAGCTAGATTAATCGAAGGTCGATCCTTTCATTAAGAGGGAATTCAAAAGAAACCCCAATCCTCAAAATCAACAAAGGCAGATTAAAAATGAAGAGCAGAAAATTGAAACCCCTTTAAAAAATGAAAATTTTATAGGAGGAGATGACCTGCAAGATTTCAAAGATTTGGATGAAGATGTGATGAATTTGGGTGACGACTGTACACAACCTTACTTAACGAAAGAAGATTACGAGAATTCCTTGAACATTCAACACCGTCAAATACATATGAGGACATAAACAACGCTGATTTTTCTATATGTCAAGAAACAAATGATTCTATAATGGCTGAGGTCCAACCGAGGTATAACTTGAGGTCTAAAAGGAAACTTGCGTTGAATCTTCAACCCAAGAAAATTCTCTCTAGAGGTGAAGTATACGAGCCTGCCCCGAAAGAGACTGATACACCTAATAGAAAAATGAAAGGGGAAAACTCGCTAGATCCCAAAGTAAAGGAGGTTGAGATCGAAACGAAGGAAACCAAGACAGCTGAAACACATATACTGGTAGGTAAACTCATGGGTGATAAATCAACACAAACAACTAAATTAGAAAAGAAGGAATCTGGGGTTTCAACCAAAGAAACAGACAAAGGTGGTGGAGGGTTCAGCCTCGAAAATGAGATAAATAAGATAAAAATACCAATCCATCTGGTGGAATTAGCGAAGAATTCTGTATATCTAAAGAAGATGACCAAAGTGATAGGTTTTGTGGAACTAGAAAGTAACTCTGACGTGATAAACCTGGAATATGATAAGCCCAATATCACTTTTGGTCCACATTTTGAAGGTGCCAGAGACACCATAGCTCCTTTCTATATCACTCTGAATGTACACGATTGACTGCTGCATAACTGCATGCTAGACTCTAGAGCTTCACATAATGTGATGCCCAAAACTATTATGGATAGACTAGGCCTCGAGATCACTAGGCCTTATGGAGATCTCTACTCTTTCAATTCGAGAAGAGTTAAGTGCATGGGTATGATAAAAGATTTAGTAGTCACCCTTGCACAGGTTCCAGTCAAAAGCATCCTGATGGATGTAGTTATTGCTGATATACCCCCAAAGTATGGCTTAGTGCTATCTAGGCCGTGGGGAGATAAACTTGGGGGGTCCCTTCAACTAGATATGACTTATGCCACAATTCCTATGTTTGGTGGACAACTTACTCGGTTATACAGAGAAACAAGGTTAGCCTACACAGTGAGCAATCCTCAGAATCCTAACAAATTTCCTGTTTATATTGTCGATCAAGATCTAGGGAATTGTATTTTGTCTTTTGATGATGGTATAGATAGTTTCACAGAAGAAACTTACATATATGAGAAAGAATCCGGAAGTATGAACGAAAATATGTATAGCACCGGGATCTGGAAATTTTTTTTTGATGGTGCCCGGTCATGTGAAGGAGCAGGTGTAGGAGTACTTTTTGTGGAACCTAAAAATGAATTCGTTGTCCCTTTCTCTTACAGGCTTCAGTGGGACGCAAACTACACCAATAATGTCTGTGAGTATGAAGCCTTAGTCTTAGGGTTGGAAGCTGCTAGGAAGTTGAACATAAAGAACCTGGAAGTTTACAGAGATGCAGAGTTGATAGTGAAGCAGATAAATTGGGACTACCAGGCCAGGCACCCAAGATTGAGATCTTACAGAAATTGCGCCTGGGATTTTATGGAAACTTTCTTTTCATCAGTAAAGGTACATTTTATCCCCTGGGTCGAAAACCAGCAAGCCGATTCGCTGGCCAAAGAGGGTTCAACTTTCGTACCTCCCACCGCTTTCAAATTAAAGTACCAAATAAAGGTAAGGCACAAACCATCCATATCGAACAATATACAACACTGGTAGGTTTTCGAGGATGAAGAACAGATCAAAAATTTCCTGGAAATGGTAGGCGATTTCTCTGAAACCCACATTGACCAAGAAGATCAAAATAATCATACCTGGATTATGCAAGAGGGAGAGGAGCCTCAGGAGTTTCGAGAAAAAATTGCTAACCATTGCATGCTGGTTTTAAATAATAATCAGATTTCAAAGGGGCTAATCCCCCTTGAGAGACTGTTTGATCAGAATGATATGCCCTTAAAATCCACTCTGCAACCCCAACCAGAAGAGGTTGAAAATTGCGACGTAGGGACCAAAGAGGAGCCTAGGATGGTAAAAATATCAAAGTATCTTCCTCCTGAGGTAAAGAGCAAGTATAAATATTTACTCGCGTGGTATAAAGACATTTTCGCTTGGTCTTACAAAGAACTAAGAACCTACAACACCACTGCGATTGAACACAAGATACCCCTGAAGCCTGGTGTCCAACCCTTTAGACAAAAGCCTAGACAAATCAACCCTATCTTACTGCCTGTGGTTGAAAGGGAAGTTAAGAAGCTCTTGGATGCAAAGATTATAGTACCACTGAGATACTCTGATTGGGTAGGAAACCTGGTCCCGGTTAGAAAGAAGAATGGGGAGATTAGACTGTGTGTCGATTTTAGAAATCTAAATAAGTCATCCCTCAAAGACAACTACCCTCTACACAAAATGGATCACGTTTTAGAAAAGGTAGTCGGGGCAAATAGGATGTTGATGATCGACGGGTTCTCTAGGTACAATCAAATTGTCGTAAATGAACATGATAAAGAAAAAATAGCCTTCACTACCCCTTGGGGTACATTCATGTATGATAAAATGCCTTTCGGTCTAATGAATGCAGGTGCCACCTTCCAACGTGCTATGGATATCACTTTCATCGACAAAAGAGACAAGTTTGTGGTTATCTATCTCGATGATCTAACCATTTTTTCTAAATCTGATGAAGATCATTTAATACATCTCAAGTAGACTTTTGAAAAATGCCGCAGGTTTGGTCTGTCTTTAAACCCCAAAAATTCTCACTTCGCCATGCAAGAAGGTAAACTCCTGGTCCATATTGTGTCTCGAGACAGAATTAAAATTTATCCTAGCAAGGTTGAAGCTATAGACACAATAAATATTTCTAGAAATGTAAAGGAAATTCAGTCATTCTTAGGAAAGATAAATTTTTTGAGGAGGTTTATCCCAAACTTTGCTAAAATTGTGAAATTGATCACAGATATGTTAAAGAAAACCAACGAAGTGAAATGGACAGCAGAGGCCAAAGAATCATTTGCATGCATCAAGAAGGTTATAAGTGAGGCACCTGTACTAGCAAGCCCTAACTATCTAAAAGATTTTCTTATTTTCTTGTTCGCCTCCGAATATACAATTTCCACAGTACTCCTCCAGAGAAATGAAGAAGGTTTCGAACAACTGACAGTTTTTTTCAGCAAAAGTCTCAGAGACGCTAAACTCAAATACAATATAATGGGAAAACAAGCATACACTATGGTGAAGGCATTAAAGGCTTTCAGAACTTACGTGTTGCATTCCAAGGTAATCGCGTACGTACCTACCAGCTCCGTAAAAGATATTTTGGTTCAGTCTGACAGTGATGGAAAAAGGGGATGGTGGCTGGAAAAAGTCCAAGAATTTGATCTGGAGATAAAGCCGACGAGACTGGTAAAGGGACAAGGTTTGGCTAAACTCTTAGCTAAATCAAATTTCAGAGCCCTCGGCATAAATAGCTTACAGGGATATGAAGAGGGTGAGGATATGAACGATCTTGATGAGCAAACAAGTGCAATCAAAATCAAAGAAAAGTTTGCATCCTCTGATTGGTACAAAAACATAGTGTCCTACCTACTGACTTTGAAATGCCCGAGTGATTTATCCCCATCCAAAGTTAGGACGCTAAAATTTCATGCGGTCAAGTGTTATATATCTGAAAGTCAATTGTATTGGAAGGATCCACTTGGATTCATGTTGGTTTGTTTGGTTGAATCGGAAACAGAGAAGGTCATAAGCGAATTTCATGAAGTAGTGTGTGGGGGACATCACGCTTGGAGGGCGACAACTTATAAAATCTTGAGGGTAGGGTATTATTGGCCAAAACTATTCTCATATGTCAATACCAAAGTTAGAACCTGCAACCCTTGCCAGCGCTACCATTAGTCCCATTCAAAATAGAGGCTCCTTTTCAGCAATGGGGACTAGATTTTATAGGCGAAATTAACCCCCATTATAGCACTCAACACAAATGGATCCTGACTGCCACAGATTACTTCACTAAATGGGTGGAGGCTATTCCAACCAGAAGGGCAACTGATTCGGTAGTAATAGATTTCCTAGAAGAGAACATTTTATCTAGATTTGGCTACCCTCGAAAGATAGTTAACGACAACGCCCAGGATTTTAAATCCATGGCTATGATCAGTTTTTGCCAAAAATACAATATCGTTCTTGGCCATTCCATGACATATTACCCCCAAGGAAATGGACTAGCTGAGTCTTCAAACAAGAGTCTAATCAATATAATTAAGAAAGTTTTGAACGAGAACAAAAAATATTGGCATGTGCATCTAAAATATGCTTTGTGGGCAAATCGGATAGGCACGAAGAAATCTATCGAAACTTCTCCTTTCTAGATGGTGTACGAGACCGACGTGGTATTACCCACAAACTTTGCACTTCCCGTAATGAAACTGTGGCAAGATGAGAAAGAAGAACCAAATCATGTCACAAGAAGGATAAATCAGCTGATCGAAGTACAACAACATAGGGTCAAAGTAGATGAAAGGTTGCAAAAATACCAAGACGACATGAAAACATTATTCGACCGTAAGACAAAAGACAAAGAGCTTCTCCCTGGCAATTTGGTCTTGAAATGGGATCCTAGAAAGGAAGATTCAACGAAACACGGTAAATTCGATCATATATGGTATGGACCATTCAAAGTCGCAGCTCCCGAAGGAAAAAATTCATTTCTATTAGAAAATATGGACGGTAAAATCTTCAACGCCCCTGTCAATGGGCATTATTTAAAACACTTTATGCAATAATTGGTTCCCCCAAAAAAATTTCCATTGTATATACCGGTTTTTGTTTTCTGTCTATTTCATAATTTCTCTTTGGTAAGTTTAATTTCACCTCTAATTAATTAGGTTAGTGATTTTTATAGAAATAGAGATACGAAATTTTCAATACATTCAGCTCTTTTAAAAAGAACTCTTCGTGTGTACAGAATTGCGGCTGTAGTCCACACGAGAAAAAGGAGAAAACATAAAGTCATATATCGGAGATTAAATTTGCCGAAAACAGGTGATAGAAAAAGTTTTCCGTTATTTTAAAAGAAAATGAAATGGTAAGGCAAAGGTATGAAATCCTGAGAACTTTTCTTTTCTTTTAACAAAGGTCTCTAAAGCGTCGTAATAATCTCATAAATATGATGTTTTCTCTTTGGGCCCTAAAAGTTTCACCTAGACAAAGACAGGAGGTAATTAAAGTAAGCAGAGAAAATAAAGCGTCTCCGGAAAAAGGTCCCAAAGGTCGGTTTTAGTCTATAATCCCTGTGTTTTGAATCCCAGATCTCTCTCCGTCATCTTTTTTCTGTCCGCTAACATGCCTTCTTAAAAAACCAAGCTTCTTTCTGGGTTGTATACATAGGGAGAGGAGATTACGTTTTAGCTTTGGAAGATGTAAAGAAAATTTTGGAAAGTAAGCTAGTCTTCACCACTCCTCAGTCTCTTACTAAACAAAGCTATGCATAGGTTGATCCTGACTCTTCTAAGTTTTTTAACAGTTTCGAAGGATTGAGGCTTACTCAAAAGAAGGTCCCTAGAATTAATCTTTTCCTTTTTCCCTACAGGCTAAGGTGTGTTGAAAGTGAAAGGAAGGTTGGTATCGAGTAATCAAAGTAAGTTGACAGACCTCCAATGCAAATATTACACAGATATCATCCCTCATACAAACTAATTTCCACCACTTCATGTTCTAAAAAGTAAATTATAAGACATATGGTGAAAGGAAAGTCATATTTAATTGCCCATGTAGTCCAAAGAGATGATGAAAGGAAATTCAGAAATGATTGCCCTCGTCTCAGCATTTAAATGCATAAATATATTTCGAAGTGGTGAAAGGAAATTCAGCAAAAAGGGCTAGATAACTTCACCGGGGTATTGAACAGGCTCGCTGGTAGTGAAGCAATATCTGAGATATCTTTAAGGTTGTTATACATGAATCTCACTCTACTCTAGTAATCAATTTTCTCGAAACCGGATCTACATCCTAAGTTCAGGAAAGGCTCCCCGATTAAAAACATGTAATAAACTTCGTTTGATGCAAACCAAAAGCCACAAGATCTGTTGGATTTCCTAGGACTGTTTTGATTTTCTTAATGCAGACCTAAATTCAATAATGAGAAAGAGAAAGTCATGAAAGAGACTGCAGCTGAGCTTGAAACACATTTAAGTATTGAAAATCTTTTCAGAAGTAAAAGATGAAATCTCTTCTTCCCTATGTATCGCCTTTCTTTAAGCACGTTTCGCAGAAGTAAAACCAATGACTCCATTTACCCAATACAGGCACGTGGTCTACTGTTCTTCCCATCTTGCAAGAAGATGGGATCCCTAGTTGGATCCTATGTTGAAGCCGCCTTTTCAAATAGTTTAAATTTAATTTTGAAATCAAAAGTTGACCTTTAAACTGACTTTTACTTTGTGATCTTTACCCACTGAAAACCTTAGTAATCCTGATATGTGAAGTGACGATGGTCATCGTACTCCTAAGCCATCGCCTTTTTACCGATAAGTGATATTTTTCACTTTTATATACCTCATAATATCGCACTTCGGGAGTTACAAGTCACACGGTTTCCAGGCCTCGATGCACGAAGTCATGAAACAACCTCGAAAGCTTACCCAGGTTAGTGTCGAGAGTAAAGTTCCTTAAACCTTAGTTAAGTTCTATCAGGATTTCGCATCTTGGTTATCGCTCTTCCAAGAAACTTTACCTTTGTAGCCCCAAGTCACGAAGTTGCGATATCAATTAAACACTATCGGGGTTTCGCAACTCAGCTTTCCCTCTTCCAAGAAACTTTACCTTCATAGCCCCGAGTCATGAAGTCACGATATCAATTAAACACTTAATCTGGATTACATTTTTTCTTAACTTGATCATGTCATTGCGATCTCAGGTTTTAGGGGCTTGAAAGATATGAGTGAAATCTCCCAATATGGTGAACGTCGAAAAGGTGCTTAAAGTTTAAAGAAAATCTAATTAAAGAACCTAACCAGATAAATCAGGGTTTTAATACAAATATTAATATGCACAGTCTACAAGGTAAATTTAAATGTTTCTTGCGCCAACTTGTGTCACGAACCGTCGAAATTTATGGCATTAATTGGAAATGAGGTGAAGTGACAGGTAAGGATATGGTTTTTATTGCTAGATATGCCTCTAAAAATGATTTGGCAGTTCTGTTCATAAGGACGTCGAGGTTTTAAATGGTTGAAGATATAGATCTCTTTCTTTCAGTGTTTCAAAGCTCATTTTTATTTTGCACAAAGAATCTTTTCTCAGCAAGTTGATTTTTGTATGTATACGTATTTTTACTACAGGAGAGCTAAGTCAGAGTCCTCTATCATGGCCCCATGAAAAGCATCCAAGGAAAGTGCTGAGGTTTCAGGGCAAGGCTCAGATAATGTTTATGATACTTCACCCCGAAATATTGATTCTGTCAGAACCTAGTCATACGTCTCTGAGGTTCTGCAGTTCGAATTAGTGAACTATTTAGATGATTCTAGTGATAATGAGAAGGATGACTTGGCCACCAAATACAAGATCGTTGTTGAAGAAAAGATGCATAAGGTAGCAGCTAGGCCATGACTCCTTCCCTACTATGATATGATTCGATGGGTGCTAGATCACGTGGATATACTGACTAGAACTATTATCAGTGAGCAGAAGGTGACCATTGGGACCTTTAGAATAGAACATTTGCAGGTGATGTATCAATTGTCACCCACACCAAACTTCTCACATGATGCTAATTTTCTAGAAATTTTTAAGTGGAAGGAATGTGAGCAATACGACAGGAACTTGTCTGATCTGATCAAGGATTGGGTTTCGCACCCCGCAAAGTTCAGGGCGGATGGTAATGGAGTTTATTCAATCTCTTCTTTGGAACTGCAATTCAAATACATAGCAATGATTACCTGTAGATTGTATGGGAGGGAGGACACCACACATTTCTTTCTCCCTTGGGTGCCTCTGATTCATACAATCGCTGAAGTTTGTCCTTTCGACTGGGCCAAACTGTTGTCAGACAGTCTAACCAGTCGGATTACAGAATATCGGACGCAGAGGGAAAGTGGGAAGGCTGCTTCATTTTTTATGTCCACATACATCATGGATGTCGTTTGTTTCCTAACACATTTTCCCCTAATGAGCTGGAGTTGGACTCCATCTGATTCTCAGCCTATCCATGTCCACCATTCAAAAATTTGGGAGGATAAGGCCGCAGACTTCATATACGAGATTTTCAATTGGGTAATGGTGTCGATGCATGTCATCATCTTCGGTAATCCACCACCCAGGATTTCAGATAGCATCGCAGCAAACTTGAGCAGCGTGGTCGACTAGTACATAGAGGTAGAATTTTCCTATATCAGGGTTTTTGGTGCCTCTGTTCCTCCATATGCACTACCATTATTTATACCAGATAGGTTGGTTTGTCGTGAAATCGCTAGGCAAACCATGATTGGTGGCATAAGAAAAGAGCTTAAAGGATTTTCGAAAAAGGTATGGCCACCTTTACCCATTTATTTGAATACTTATTCTTTATTATATTTCGGACACGCAAAGGCCGAGGCAATGGCCTTGGAAGATTTTAAATTCGTCCACATTCAGTTCAAGAAACATGACCGACACAGGGTCATGAGTAATCACATGGCTAGTTGTGGCCTTAAAAGATATGAACATGAGAATTCACCTCATGATGATATTTTATCAGGCGCGAGATCCTATGTAGAGGTCTTGAGTCGGATACAGGCCCTGTTGCCCAAAAAGATGGCCGATTTTTTCAAATTCTAGGAACACCGGCGGAGCTGCCTTCCCCTAGTCTTATAGGGTAAGAACCTGATGACCCAATATGTATAGAAAATGGAATCCAAGGGCTCCAAATATTCTGCACCTGACCAAGAATAATAACAGGAAAGGAAGAAGCAAACAGGGGCCCCGAAACAGGAAGCTGAGAGCCCCAACCCTACAAGCAAGACAACCTCGGTTGTTACTCCGGGGAAATCATCCAAGCAAATTGGTAGTCCCATCGTTTCTGTTACTCCCCTACAATCCACAAAGGGAGTCCCAGATGTTGGATGGATTTTCGAAGAAGAACTATCACCCATAACTGTGGAAGAGTTGCTTCCGAACGAATTTTTCTTCGATAAGAAGAGAAAATTCGTTGTAAAGCAAGAGCTTTATCAAGAAGAAATTTAAAATCTAAAAAATTTCCATCAGCTAAGAAATTTAAAATCTTAGCTGATGGAAAAGACATGAAGAAGAAAGAAGTTGCAACACAGATAGCAGGGACATTGGGGGATTTTACTACGGCCAACCAATATTCTGTCAAGTCCCTAAAAGATCAGGTGACGCGAAAAATCCACTTAAACAAAACCTTGGAGGCTAAACTGGCTACAATAGATGCAGCTATCAGAGATCAGGTGAATTCAGGTATAGAGCAAGCTAGAGCAACTGATCTAAAGGAAATCAAATGGCTCAAAATCGATCTCGAACAAACACAGCAGGTGGCCCAGACCAGCCAATCACAGATAAGCCAGCAAGAAGAATTGATAGAGTAGCTACAGGCCAATTTAAATCTCGTCGAAAGCCAGGTGATAGATATCAGGATATTTCAATCCCAAGCCAAAGAAATCTGAAAAAGAGTATCGACAGCTCAACAAGATTTACTTGCTAAGGTGGAAACTATTCAAAACAACTATCAATTCATTGATAAAGTACTGGAAAACATCTCTTTCATAGAAAAAGAAGCTAGGGCGGCTCAGGCTACTTTCCAAGAGGCTATTATAGCCACAAAAAAAAGGGAAATGGGCAGTAGTTTCATGTTTTCCATCCCAGAGCAGACCTGAGGTAACATCTTGTTGAAGGAATGGGAGCATAACATATTAGAAGGTAGACAACAAGCTAAAGAGGTAAGAAAATCTTGCGAATAAACTTTCTGCTTCATAGATGGGAGTTCATTGGGTCTCTATAGTGAAAGCAGTATTGAGATGCTGGGCCAGATCAATATATCTAAACACTTGCTAAATATCAAGGAAAATGAGGAAAGAGAGTTGGCTGAAATATCACAGACAACCCAGACAGATATAGTTCAAGTAGAAAGATGGCTAATCAAACCAAGTGTACTTTTATGTTCTATTAGCACTGAAGATCAATGGGTAGAAAGAAAGTTGCCACAATTAGTGAAGGATTGTTACACTTTTGAGGCAAATAATCAAGCAGAACCTTCCGGGGTGATAGCTCAGTTGGTGGAGAAGTGCATCACTTGCACACAACAGGCAAAGGGGAAGTCTTCGGGTACCAAATGATGACATATGTCTTCCTGTTCTATTTTTAGAACCTGAATTTTAAAGAAAAGAAGGTGATCCATCCGCCTGAAAGATGACAAAAGTAAAGAATTGGAACACATGAATTTCCTTTTTGTAACCAAAAAACTATTGTGATGATTGAGATCCTAGCATGCAGAAGTTGTATAAATATGTAGTTAGAAAAAAGAAAAAAGGGTTGGACCTTTTTGGTCAATTGTAATAGAGACTATCTCCTTTTTGAGAATTAATACAAAGCAAATTCGAAGATCCCTGATTCTGTCAAGACTGTGTTATGAGTTTGTTTCCTCTATGATTTCATATTCAATTTCATTTCGCATATATATATATCTGATGAATGTTTTTACTACAATTTAGTAAAACCTCTACTATGGTGATCAATTTTTTAGTCGTCTATATCATTTACAGTTTTTCCTCTGTATCGACTATTAGCAGGTACAAGACCTGTAAGACCTTTAGATTTTCATATTTTATGCTTCGTCAGATATCTTCTTATCTTATTTTCTTCTTCTGTTTATAGGGTGATATTCTTCCTTGATAGGAGCCTCGCATTATAGATAGCTTAATGTTTTTCTCACATTTCACACACCATTTATTAAAAATATAACTCAATTATGGAAAAAGGCCTTTGGTTTTCATTTTATCTTTATTATCGAATTCAAAGTTCTCTTTTATAAGATCAAATTGATACAACATAAAAACTTCGAACTCTCTTTTAAATTATTTTGTTCCTCTATGACTATCCCCATAGTAAGACAACCTAATATTGAACCCAACTTATCGGACCAAACCCATATCGCTTTAAACCTCTTCGATACTATACTTAAAACAACCACCACCCATGTAGAACTTGAACGTTCATGGGTTGCGATTGAACATGATATAAACATCCAAGAACAGATGGAAGTGAGACAACGACAACTTGGAAATCAACCTTAGCTTCCTTTCCCAAAGGTTGACTCTTCTCCCTTTTTTATCCTTTACTCACTTTCGGATGCCTAGACACTATACTTTCTAAGCCTTAAGTACAGACTCTGGAACAACACCTGGAATGAAGTATCTCAAACATTCCATCACTCTACTACAACATTCTTGAATCAAATATTATTACTCCTTAGTTTTCCATTAGGTTACTTCATTAACATTTCCGTATGAAACATACATTTCACACTTAAAACCATTCCCCAATGAAAATCGATTTCACTCAGTGACACTTTTCAAGTGAGAGAATTCCAATTTCTTTTCATTAACATCCTACTTCAACTGTGAACTCTGTTATCATAAGTGTATTTATTTCACACTTAATCTTTTCAACTGTCTACACATTTCTACCTTCACGGTTATGCCCTTTAATGAAATTTTTAACCTGCTAGATTCATATCCTATGTGAGAATTCATATCTAATTTCTATAAGCTTTGCCATTCTTTCATAACTCTAATATATGTTCTTTTTCTTCAATTGATCTGATTATACCTCTAATCCTACCAAAATTGGCAAGCAATCATCTGGTTAGAATTATACATATTATACAAAATTGTCAATTAAATTTAGAGGCACCTTTTCTGTTTAATTTAAGAAGAAAATTATATCAATTATAGAATTTATCCAAAAACAAAATGATTCCAGGTCATTCTCCCCTGAATCATCTTTCCAATGACTGAAATCTCACCCCAATCGGATATCAGAGTTGAAAGTTAGGGCTCCCTGAAAAACCACTTTCAACCCCCTGAGTTGATATGAGAAATAAAAAATTGCAAAGGCATTTCCTTCAAACCAAGTTCCACATGACCACGACTCGAAACCATGGGCTTAATCACCCTTTAACACCTTTCTCCATGTTCTTCCACATGGGAGCTTGCACGAACACCAAGTTCGAGGGATGGTTTACTTCCAAGCCCTTTTTACCTTAGCATGGGACCAACGCTGGGACCAAGTCCTCCGAACTTCGGCCTTTCGCTGTTTTCCCTTGTCAAATTTTGTTTTTCCCTGTTGTTACACTTGGTCAAAGCCTTTAATAACTCCACTAGCAAAAAAAAATGATCAATATTTAATATCCCATCGAATGGAAGGTCCTACCCCCATATTAAGGCTTCAATGAAATTAATGGCTACAACTTAATCAACCATTGAGACAGACAACTCTCAATCAATTTGGAAATTCGGTGCTCCGGGCCTTCGAGATATTTCCATTCCCGAGTCTTCTACTTCCCCAGAGTGATAATCCTTTGAAGTACTTATCTCTTCTCCCTCTTCTTGATCTAATGGTCAAGAGAGGTCCCGAAGGGCTCTTATATTGACTATTTGCATTCCTTCATGACTTTGAGACTCGACACACTTCACTGGTAGAAACTTGGAAACCCTCGTAGTACCAAGTCTCCAAACTACGAGATCTATTGTTGTGTGTCTTCTGGAATCAACGGTAGATATGTACTCCAGCCTTCGAGACTTTGTGATCCAGATTTTATGAGTAGAACGAAATTAATACATATTATTAACAGGTGCTTAACAAAAAATAACAGAGATATAGTAAAACTGGTTTTCTATTCAATAACAAAATAAGATGAAACTGTAAAATGTAGCGGAAACAAGCTTGTTGGAATGGTGGTGACTTATCTCTGAGAAGAGATGTGACGGATGTGCACATTCGCAAGAAGAAGATTACAATGAGGCTTTGGAGAATTTTTTACAATAAACAAGAATGAAAAAAACCCTATAAATACAAAAACCTAACCCTAGGAGATGAAGCACCAAAATTCATGTGGGCCCTGTTTGGGTAAGTTAGTACATCAACTTCCTGGGGTCATAACTTTTGCATACGATCTTCGTTTTAGGCATGTGATATCCTGTTGGAAAGGTATCATTGAGGAGATTCATTTTTTGGGCTTATTCATGCCTTCAACAATCATTGAGGAGCTTGATCCCAAAAAACCTTCATTTAGGCTCTCAAAATGGCCCCAGAAGTTAAAACTACTAAAAATAGTAAATTGCCAAAATTGTCAGAAAACTATTTTGAGCCAGTTGGAAAAGGTGGGTGGCGACCAATATCCATCTAGATAAATTCTACCTCCTTACAAAGCAATGGTATCCATTGCATTGAGGTCCCCCATCAAATGAGGAATTTTTCGCTGAATTTGGCCCCAGGTGAGCCACTTGCCTTGGTGTAGGAGCCGCCCTACTTTGACAACTCGATAAAGCTAGATCCTTTGTTGTCAATTTACCTTGATATGTGTGTCCACAATTTGATCATTGGATGCCTATTGTATGCATTCGGGGTTGATCTCTATTGGTGTCATTTGTTCTGCTACTTCTGAGGTGTCCAATAATGGTGGGAAATAAGGGCAAAGGAGATCCACATTGAACATTGGGTGCAGGCCAAGGAAAGGAGGAATGTTTAGCTCAAAAGAATTATCCCCCATGGTCTTGGTGATAGTGTACGGCCCATAACAGAGTGGGCAAAGCTTCTAATGGGGTCCTGTAAGGCATTGTTTCTGCTAGTCAAACCAAACTTTGTCACCCACCTGAAACTTATGTGGCACCCGATCTTGATCAAGGTGTTGTTTGTACTTGTCATTGGACTTTTGTAGGATATCCTAAACTTGTTGGCAAATGTGTTGGATCCTCAATGAACCGGGTGGCTTTGTCAGCTTCATTTGGAGCAGGAGATGAGTCGGTCGAGGTGACTGCAAGGAGAAGTGCAACATCTATGGGACCCAATGGCTGGAATCCCAACCCCACCTGAAAGGGGTTGTGGCCAGTTGAGATATGTAGGGCTCGATTGTAGCTATGTTGGACATAGGGAAGGCTCTCATTCCATGTGCAAGGGTTCTTTGAATTATACATGAAAAGGATATGCACAATCATTCGACTTACAACCTCGGTTTATCCATCTGTCTGGGGGTGGAAGGTCGTGGATTTGGTGAGCTTGGTGTCTAGTAGTGACCAGAGGCTCGACCATAATGTGCTAAGAAATAAATTGTCCTGATCTGAGACAATGGTTTTTGGGATTCAAAAATGTACCCAGACTCGTTCAAAGAAGAGATTGGTAGTGGCCTCTACTATGATGCTCTTCTTGCAGGCAACCAGAATTGCCATCTTAGAAAAATGATCAACAACCAAAAAAACACAGTCATTTCTCCTCTTGGTGGACGGGAGGCCCAACATGTAGTCCACTGAGATGGATTAACATGGCCTGTCAGGAGTAGGAAAAGGGGTGTACAGGCCCTGTTTCTTAGTAGTCGGTTTGGGAATAACACAGGTAGTGCAAGACCTGATATACTTGCTGACCTTCTGTCGAAGTTTCAGCTAGTAGAAATGTTTTTGTAACATCGCCACTGTATTTTAGATGCCAAAGTGTCCTTCCACCTGACTGTAGTGGGATTCCCATATCATCTTCACTCGTTCACTTGATGGAACACAAATATGGCCTAGACGACACAACAACCCATCCTGAAGATGGAAATTATTGACAATTGCATTTGCACCCAACATTTGGTAGGTGGTGTCAAAGTTAGGGTCTGTATCATAGAGTTGGGGCCATCCAGATGTCTCATGGCCGCAAGAGTCTAGCACCGTGGTGAGTGTCGTGATTGGTGGTCTTCTTAGGCAATCAACGACGCGATTGGTGCTTCATGTTTTATACTTGATGTTGAGGTGGAATTGCTACAAGTATGTGGACCACTTTTGATGGCGGTCATTCTGCAATTTTCCTTGTGTCTGCATGAACTGCAGTGGCTTATGATCAGTGTGTATGAATGTCTCCTTCCCAAGAATGTAATGTCTCCACTTGCGGCAGGCTTGCACAATGGAGTACATTTCTTTGTCGTAATTAGGGTACTTACGGACAGTATATGACTGTGTCTCACTATGATAGGCCACATGGTGGTCATGCTGAGTGATAACAACACCCACGACATAGTCTGAAGCATCTGTCTCAATATAAAAGGGATGTTGTAGGTCTGGTAGTGAAAGTATTGGGGCTGATCACAAGCACTACTTAAAATCATCGAACGCTTTTTGTTGGGACCGACCCCATGCAAATTTCTCCTTACCACCACCCCTGTTTATTTGGCTGAGGGCCCATGCAATATGGGAGAATCCCAACACGAACCTGTGGTAGAAATTGGCAAGGCCCAAGAAGCTCTGAAGCTCAGTGAGTGTTGTTGGGGCTAGCCAGTCACGAATGACTTGGATCTTGGTTGGATCCGCATGTTGGCCGAAGGAGAATTTTTCCAAGTTGACGTATAGCTTGTGCTACGGTAGGGTGTGTAGAACCTATTGAATCTGTTGCAAGTGTTGGACCCAAGTCTTGTTGTAAATTAGAATGTCGTCCAGATACACCACTACAAAAGTATTGGTGAATGGTTGCAGGATATCGTCCATCATCCTCATGAAAGTGGTTGGGGCCTTTGTCAAACCAAAGGGCATGACCAACCATTCAAAAAGGCCTTCCTTTGACTTGAAGATTTTCTTCCATACATCTAACTGTTCTATTGGGAACTGGTGGTAGCCAGACTTTAGATCAATCTTACTGAAGTATTTGGCCCCTGTGAGTTGATCAAGGAGGTTATCGATTTAGGGAATCAGGTACCGGTTTCTGACTGTGATTTTATTCAAAGCCCAATAATCAATATAGATTTGCCAGGTTCCATATTTCTTATGTACTAACACGATTGGGCTCCCACAAGGTGATGAGTTGGGGCGGATGTGCCCCTTGTGGAGAAGTTCTTAGATCTATTGCTTGATCTCCTCATTCTCTAACAAAGAGCGACGATAGACTGGCTCATTGGGCAGTGATGCGTCGGGGGTCAGATCGATGGGGTGCTTGACCTGGCAGTGCAGAGGTACCCCTATAGGTGAGGAGAAGATATTTAGGTATTCTTCCATGACCTTATCTACTTGCTTTTGCTGTGTGGAGAGGTTGGCCGTAGAAACCCTGGATGTGGCTATGATCTTTCGCTTATTCTAAGAGCGAACCACGAAGAAGAAAAAATTCCCTGTCTGAGATATGACCTTCCTGCATTGCTTAGCAGAGATCAAGGAAATAACACTAGGTGGGACTGCCTCAAGTATCCTGTACAATTTTCTGTTCAAAGTAATAATAACACTATGAGGCCTAGACTCATATATATCATGACGTTTCCATAAATAAGGTTGGCCAAAAAGAACATCACAAACTTTGAGAGGAGAAACATCACACAATACCTCATCTTTGAAGGGCTTGATGTCGTATGAAAGTCAACACTATTGGCTGACGTGGAGATCGCTTCCTTGGCGGAGCCATCCAATGGTGTAGGGTTGTAGGTGCGATGTTGTTGGCAGGGCCAGCCGCTTGAAAACCTCTATTGATATGAGGTTATTTTGGATACCACTATCAACGTTGAAGTGCAGTGGAGTGCATTTTACCCACATCTATGAATGGAAGAGGCGCTCTCCTTCTTATGGCTCGTCTGGTTCACCAGGCTAGAGCTTGGTGGTAGCAACGGTTGCACTGGGTTCCGCGTCAATGATCTATCTTCCCCTTTATGGTTCTGTCTCAAATTCAGAATCTACATCTGATTCAGAGGATTTCACTTTGGCCACCAATGACTATTTTGAGCGACAGTCAGCAGTGTTATGCCAAGGGCTCCTATGGAAGTTGCACCACTTCCTGGTATCTTTCTTTGCCTTTCTGGTGTCCTTATTTAATTGCAGCTTGGAATGGTAGTCCTGATACTATCCATATTTTCTCTGTCCTTTGTTCTCTGGGTTGGGGCTGCCCTTTCCTAGATTTTGTTGTGAGGGGTTCCCAGGCCCAAATTGTCGCATCTTTTGTTTAAGCTTCTGCTCAATTTTGATGACATATCGGTAGGTCGCGCCCAAGTATGAGATGTCCAAAAATTCCATTTTGGTCTGTATGTATATATGCAGAGAATTGCGATACTTAAGCACTAGATGTCACTCTGAATCTTTGATACCCATCTTGGTGCACAAGGTATGGAAGATATTTGTGAAATCTGGCACTGCTTGGTCTCTTTCTTTCCGCAGTGTGGTCCATTTGGTATACAAGTCATCATAACTTCTGACAGGGTAGTATTGTTCCTTAATAGCATCCCTGAAGGATTCCAACGTGAACTTAACTAAAAATAATGAGGTTTCCTCTGTTTCCTTTTGCTCATAGAAAGTTTCCCACCAATATTTGACATGGGGAACGACTTTGAGGAGTGCAAAAGTAATGTTTTCTCTATTCAAAAAGTTATGGATAGAAAAATACCCTTATAGTAGATCCAACCACTTGTCTACATCATCTGCATCTATCTAACCTTCAAATATAGGAATATCAAAGTTTATTTGCGTCGCCTGTTGGTAGTCACCAAAGGATTTACATGAAACTATCCATCATCTCGTTCCTCTCTTGCGTGATGGATTCCTCAATCAACAGTTTGAAAGAATATCCTGTCTCGTCATATTTATTTTCTCCTGCCATGAAAGGTCACTTTGGCATGCAAGAGCTTCTGTCCTCAAGAGAAACAAGCTCGATACCCAACTCTTTGTACTCCGACCTTGTTGGGGACATGCATTAAGACGACGAGGAGAAGACCACTTGGATACCACTGATCCAGATTTTATGAGTAGAACGAAATGAATATATATTATTAATAGGTTCTTAACACAAAATAACAGAGATACAGTAAAATTGGTTTTCTATTCAATAACGAAATAAGATGAAACTGTAAAATGCAGCAGAAACAAGCTTGTTGGAATGGTGGCGGATTATCTCTGAGAAGAGATGTGACGGCTGCGTGCATTTGCAAGAAGAAGATTACAATGAGAATCTGAATACCTTTTTTACAATAAAAAAGAATGCCAAAAACCCTAGACATCCAAAAACCTAACCCTAGGAGATGAAGCGCCAAAAGTCATGTGGGCCCCGTTTGGGTAAGTTAGTACATCAACTTCCCGGGGTCGTAACATTTGCATAAGATATTCGTTTTAGGCATGTGATAGACCATTGGAAAGGTATCATAGAGGAGATTCATTTTTGGGGCTCAATAATTCATTTGGATATCATTGAGGAGATCTATTCAGAAAAACCTTCAGTTAAGCCCTCAAAATGGCCCTAGAAGATAAAACTGCTAAAATTAGTAAATTGCCAAAATTGTCAGAAAACTATTTTGAGTGAGTTGGAAAAGGTGGGTGGCCATAGATATCCATATGGATCACTTTGGTAGTTATCGACCCAATGAAAACTGACACATCTTTTTCCTCTAGAGTGCCCAGTCTCCAAACTACATGATTTGTTGCCACATGGTGAAATACTAGAAGTGGAGACGTTGCCCAATCAGGCGGGTGACATGTGTCACATTATAACTGACATTTCAATCCTCCACAGGTTAAAAACTCACTAAAATGTGGGACACATCACATGTTTCCACGTCATCGCAGGTGATGTACGTGAGCCACGTCACTTTGGAATTTCAGGCTTCGGAAGATTTTATGCTTACACTCCTCAAGTCTCCCGAACTCCTAATTTCCAAACTACTTAACCTTCTGGGGTCCACATCACCTCCAGGTAAAGTCATCATGCCCTTCCACTTCGACTCTTCAGGATTTGAAACTTCAGCTTTCAAGAGTCCTTTACTCACTCATCTTCTTCTCGCTTCCTCCCGTAGTACGAGATCACTTGACACGTGGCCCCTTCTTGAATATCAACAGCCACGAGTGATTGTGGGGACCCAAATCACTCACTCTTTAATTTCCTTGTCGATATCCACAAAGATAATATCCTCATCCATAGTGGGATCGATATCCACTGTTGATCTATTGATATAGAAAGATCAATGATCCTGAATGATTGCAGGCTCACAAATTGCAGAAAATTTAATTTTCTTCCCGATCCCCGCAATGCCTCACCACCATCGATTTCTCTCCAATGAGATCTGATGGTTGTGACTTAACCTTTTCTTCACCTTCATTGTACGACCCTTTTTCACCTGCCCTCTGATCCAATTATTCTGGATCTCTCTTGATCCCATAATGGCGATCTCTCCTGAATTCGAAATGGAAGGTCACGATCCTTCAAACCCTTACAAAGGATCTCTGGCATTCTATCTCCTACACAGATTCTCCAATTCCATTCCTCTTGAGATTTTCAACTTCATGGCCAGAATTCGATCTCAACCAAGAGACTCTGACCAACCGACCTGGCCCATATCGGCCCGATATTTCAACCAGAATCTCTAATACCAATATGTAATGTACCCAACCACCCACTGGCTGGGCTGCACCACTTAAACAATATGCAACACACCCAACCACCAGTAGGCAAGGCATGTTGCAGTCCCAAGACTCAGTTCTCTGAATGGATCTTGAATTATAACAACATTTAATCCAAAATCAAGCATGAAATAACCACATGCATAATATAATATCCATTCCACAACATAAAACAGATAAACAACGTGCCATGAAAAACAAATAGCTAGAAGACAAGAACATTAAAAATACATATCTGAGAGATAATTAAATACATAGTGGAAATAAACATTACACATAAAACAAAGAGAGCACTTATCTTTGCAAGTAAACGTTCACCAACTGCCCGCAGACCAAGGACGTTCCTCCCAACCATAGACATCATTGTTCATTTACTCTCAACAACAGGTCAGCCCCAAACCAGGGCTATGAATCCACAAGTATGGGTACTAGGCCAAGTCTAAACACACAACAGATGTCTAACTAGCTCTCAGGTTTCCCAACCTTACAAGAAATCCTAATTTCTTTCTCTCTTTCCGCCTCAGCCTGCACAACATTAAGAAATGATCACCTTTCTCTGCCATGCAGTCCCTGAGGTTGTTCCATTTCTCTCCATGGCTCCAGTGCTAATGGTTAGGAAATCTCCCTACTAGAAACTCCAAGGACTCTAAGTTGTGGACAGTTCCATCTAAACTTCCATCAAGCTCATGCACACAGGCATCCATTCCCTCCTGGAATGATTAGAAAATCATTATAGCCATTCAACGATGGATCTCCTCTTCCTTCCATTTGTTTCCATGCTAAACCCAAGAGAACACGAACTATAATTAGTGAGTGAAGAGGAATAAAACAAGGGAACAAGGGGAAGAAGATGAACCAGGGGAAGAATGACCCCAAACTTCACCCCAAGCCACCCTCACTTAGACATTCATATCCATGCTCATACCAAGAGCATACGAATGCAGCAAGAGTGAGGCTCCCAAAAACATTGAAGAGCAGAAAAGGTGTAACATAGAATGATTAAGAACAAGTGAACCTCCACCCAAACCAAAGATGGGTTTATATAAATACTTGGAAACTAATAACCATATGGCCTCCACCAAGAAGGTCATGTAACGCTTTTCTTCATTAAATCAATTATGGGTAAATAAATAATAATAAAAATACTTAGCCCCTCAAGCCCCCTCTCTTGTGGAATCATATCCCCGTATCTCTTTTGTCCTTTTCGGTATTCGAGCTAGTGGTGTATTTTATTAATGTATATGAAATATTACATTTCCTAGGCAATATGGACCCTTTTCAACTTTACCGGCTCACCATCCTAAGTCATATTTACATAATAAATTATAGTTCATAAGGGTTAGAACCGAGATGTTACATCCCCCTCCCCTTATTTTGGCACTGTCCTCAGTGCACAACACCATTCCAATGTTATTAACATTACAAATCCAGGCCCTCTGGCCTTAATCCTCACAGGAAATCCAACCCAATATTATATACATAGGCACTCTGGCCTAAAATTAAACATGTATGCATAGGCATTCCAACCCAAAACATGTATAATGATCTTCAGAATTTATATTTATGGCAGAAATTCCAACCAACAAGCTCTCCTTCCCTCTTAGCCCTGCACAACCCCAAGAAATGAACCCCCTTTCTCTGCCATGTAGTCCCTTAGGCGGTTCCACTTCTCTTCAAGGATCTAGTGCACTCAGCCAAGAAGTTTTAGAGTTATGGCTTCCAGAACCACAATTGTAGCAAGTCCATTGGGATTTCTTCCTTCCATGCCTTTGTCATTTAGTTTCTCCAACACCACCTTCTTTTCTCTCATAGTATGATACTTTTCTATATCTTCAACATTCATCATTTTCCTACAAAATTTCAAATCAGCAAGCATATCAATTCACAATTTGTGCATAAAATTTTCATTTTTTCTCATAATCTAAGAGTAAATTTTCATAATTGAGTACAATACTTATCTGTGTGGTTCACGGATATGCATCTGTATGGTTGTCTCATTAAATTGGCTCAATGTTTTCCTTTGACATACCCATTATGTGCATGACCCCAATTAAGAACTATCAAAGTCTCCTCTTCCCTATGGTCACTCACCTTCCAGGCCCAAGCTTAGGCATCCCCTTCTCTGCTATGCAATCCCTCAGGAAATCCATCTTGCCTAACCAAGGATTTCTTGCATAAGAAGATTTCTAGAGACTTTATTGAGTCTTACAGCCAAGGCAACTCTTTGGTCTGTGTTACCACAACACAACGTATTCTAGGGGGATCATGGCTTACCACAGGGTCCTCATGTCCCAATTGTAAATGTAAATGAAAATGTACTTAAGATGGTGAGTTGTTTGATATCATTTTTCTATGCACCTTCCATGGTATAGTGCGCACATGTACTGTGTAGTAAAATGATTAATTCTGCACATTCCAAGATACCACATGCAACAAACTTAAGTGTGCGCGATGTTGAGTCCAGGGAGCCTTTTTGTATATGTTGTGTTTTATAGGCTGGTGAGCCAGTTTATTATAAGTTAGAAGGCTTATGTGATGATTAGGCTAGAGAGCCTAGATGCTAAAGTCCAGTGAGCCTATTTTTGTATATGTCATATCATTAATATAAAATTCATCGTTGCATGTGGACCGACCATGATAAAAGAGTTTGGGGGACTAAACTCCACTAGTTAGGGAAAGGGGGGGATAAAAGTTAAGGAAAAGGGCTAAGTGTAACACTCTTTTGTACTGTAACACTATGATACCATACTGTAACGCTCCCATTATGGGTCAGGCAAGTGCTACTTCGCAGAATAACAATCTCATACTTAATTCTATATATATAACATGCATTTAAGCAAATGAAACACATTTAAACTCAGAGTAATATAACAATAACTTCTATTATAAATAGTCAATGGATTTAACATTAATTCATATGCATAGAAAAATACATGATAAATATAAATACACAGACATGCAAAAACGTAATTAAAATATCATCTGGTACTTATCTTTGAAAACGGTGGTAATTCCACCAACCAAGTGCAGGCCTTCCACGAACCTCCCAGCCTTACACCACACTGCTCATCAAGCTCAGCAGTGGGTCACCCCCGAGCTAAGATTAATCTCCACCCCCAAGGCAAGGAATCCTAGGCTAGGCTGAGGTTACAGAGAAAACAACATAGAACAACTGGAAGGATTCTTCCCAGGATTTCATCTTACACCCACTACTCCCAGACTCTTATTCCCCACATGCCTATTCCGCCTGGGAGTATACACCTTCACAAGCACAGTCCATCTGTGATACACCTCCCTCTCTGGGTCTCAGCAACAGGCAAGATCAGGAAGTCTCAGAGCCTGAAGCTGGTGTTGGACACTCTCTGGAAGAAACCACTTCCCAACAAACTCTCTCACTTGGAGAGAGTTGCTCACAGGCCTGACAACCTGCCTCTTATAACAACAATCACCTGCCTCACCTGGAGAGAGGTTACACACAGGCTAAGCACGAACTCACACTGGCCAGTAAGCGACGCGCAGTCCAGCACTGTGTGGCCACAACAACCAATTGGGAAAATAGACATGGCTTCCCAAACAGGCTCAACAATCATGAAATAGACTCACGGTTTTGGTTTTAGGATTGCACAAGGTGTACAGAGATCCCACGCACAGGCTCAAACTATTCTGGCAAGGAATGTATCGGCTTTCTTAGGAATAAAAACATGCTTTTCGGCTTTCAGAGATGCATGGTTCAGAAGATGCATGAGGTATCTTATAGAGGTCAGACTGGTTCACGCTCACACGATCGCGTAGAATGGAGGAGGAACCCCCATCACGGCTCAATTTAGCAGTTTTAACTGCATGCAATTGGGTTGAAACTTGTCACACATGAAACTACATGTGTTCCATCAGCATGTGTTCCTCCCCACTTGGAAGTCACTTGTCATTCCAAAAGAACTTAGGATAAAACATATATTTCACATGGTCTTTTTAGAATAATATTAAAATATTATTCCCAAGGACTTAAGCCCCTAGGTTCAACACTTAGCCCCTCTTCCCACCTTCCAACCCCTAATCCCTTGCCCACTCTATGGAATCTCATTCCCCCCTCACTCATTCATCATGGTCGATTTGCACGCGATAATGTTTATATTTTATTAATGTTTTGCATTGATACATGTACAAAATCAGGCTCTTGGCCTTCAACCCTTAGGCTCTCTGGCCTAACAATGACATAATCCCACCAACTTATAAAAAATTGGCTCACTAGCCTATAAAACATATTTACAATTCATTTCATAACCAAGATTTACAACTGGGCTTGGCCTTGGGGACATTACAATCCCCCTCCCCTTATTTCTGCACTGTCCTCAGTGCAACTTTACACTGCATCTGCAAGATTTTTCAAAATTTTCAAAAAGATGCGGTTACTCTACCCACATAAAATCTTCATGCTCCCATCTTGCATCCTCAGGACCATACTAGGTCCACTAGACCTTTACAAGCCCTATAGCTCGATTCCGGAGATGTTTTTTTTTCCTATCCAATATGCGCACATGATGCACTTGCAGGACACCTTCGGTTTCCACCTGAATCACATTCCAATCAATAACATGATTAGCATCAGGTATATATTTCTTAAGAAATGAAACATGAAACACATTATGTACAGTCATAGATGCAAGTAATGAAAACTTATATGCAACTGGCCCAATCCTTTTCAGGATTTCAAATGGCCCACAAAATCTAGCTGCCAACTTTGCGCAACTTCCCAGCTTCAAGGAAATCCTTTTAGTTTTCACTTTCAGGAAAACATGATCACCCACTTTGAATTCTCTATGGGATCTATTCTTATCAGCATAGCTTTTCTACCTGTCCTGGGCAGCTTTCAAATTCTACTTGATTTTTATCATTTGTTCCTCCATCTCCTTGAGCAACTCTGGCCCAACTACTACTCTGTCAGCTAGATTATCCCAACTCACTAGAGTGTTGCACTTTCTTCCATAAAATGCTTCAAATGGGCTCATCTTCAAGGATGCATGATACCCATTATTGTAGGGGAATTCTACCAAATGCAGGTAGTCTTCCCATATTGATGGTTTGCACATCACGTACATTCTCAACATGTCCTCTATTACTCTGTTCACCCTCTTTGTCTGTCCATCAGACTCAGGATGATAAGTTGTACTAAAGTTCAGATTCGTTCCGAATCCTTTGAACAATCTTTTCCAAAAATTTGAGGTGAATTTCGGGTCTCTGTCGGACACAATCTTTTTAGGAATTCCATGAAATCGTGCCACTTCCTTTAAGAAGATATCAACAACATATGTTGCCTTGTGGGTGGTTTTCAGTGGAATAAAATGGGCATATTTTGTAATCTTGTCCACCACAACCATGATCGAATCATGCTGCTTGCTCATTCTGGGAAATCCTGTAATCAAATCCATGGTCACCACTTCCCACTTCCACTCAGGAATGGGCAAAGGCTGCATCAACCCCACTGGGTGCTTATGCTCAGCCTTAACTTTCTGGCACTCCATACATCTGGTGATGTATTCAGTGATCTCCCTCTTCATACCCAGCCAAAAGTAATGGCTTTTGATTGTTGCCACAATCTTTTGATATCTAGGGTGTCCATCATAAGTCACGTTATGCATTTCTTTTAGAATCACAAGTTTCAATTCCTGGACATTGGGTATATACACTCTGTCTTTATACAGAAGTAATCCATCAGCTTCCAAGGTGTAACTTTCCCTTTTCTGTGGCCTTTCACTCTGTTTTAGCTTTGCTACCAAATCTCTGTACTACAAATCTGCATTTGCAACTTCCAAAATTCTATCCTTAATATCAGTCCTGTACATGCTAATGGTTGTAGCATGTAAGTCATGCACTTTTCTGCTGAGTGCATCAACCACCTTATTTTCCTTCCCCTTGATATGCTTGATATCAAAGTCATATTCACATAGAAATTCCAACCACCTGCTTTGTCTAGCATTTAAGGTTGGCTAATCAAACAAATATTTCAGACCATTGTGGTCTGTTCTCAATTCAAATCTCCTTCCCATGAGGTAATGTCTCCATTTCCTTAGAGCGTGGACGATTGCTGCCAGCTCCAAATCATGAGTGTCATAATTCTTTTCATGCTCTTTCAGCTTCCTGGACTCATAACAGATTACAAATCTATCTTGTCTAAGAAATCCCCCCAACCCTTCCTTACACACATATGTGCACACCACAAAATCTATATTTGGATCTGCAATCCTCAAGATTGGAGCACCGGTTAATAGCTGCTTCAATCGCTAGAAACTGTTCTGACACTCTTCAGTCCACTAAAACTTTTTCTCCTTCCTTTGCATGGAAGTGATAAGATGAGATAACTTTGAGAACCCTACTATAAACCTTCTGTAATAGCCCGCTAGACCCATAAAGGATCTAACTTTTGTCACATTCCTTGGCGTTGACCATTCTTGGATGGCCTCAACCTTCGCAGGATCCACAGCGATCCCTTATTCTAAAATAATGTGCCCTAAGTAATGGATTTTCCTTTGGTAAAATGAGCATTTGCTCAATTTGGCATACATTTGGTGTCCTCTCAACACTTGCAGCACCATTCGTAGGTGTTGTTCATGCTCTTCCTCTGACTTGGAATACACAAAAATTTCATCCAAGAAGACTATGACAAACTTGTCTAATTAGTCCCTGCATACACCATTCATCAAGCACATAAAAACAGCAGGTGCGTTTGACAGCCCAAATGGTACCACTGTGAATTTGTAATGAGCATAACTTATTCTAAAGGCAGTCTTGCTGATGTCCTCATACTTTATTATTACCTGGTGATATCTCGATCTGAGATCTATCTTCCAAAATATTTTCGCATCCTTCAATTGATCAAAAATATCGTCGATCCTCGATAGAGGATACTTGTTCTTGACATTTACTTTGTTCAACTGTCTGAAATCAATGCATAGCCTCAACGTCCCATCCTTCTTCTTCATGAATAGGACTGGGGCACCCCAACGTGACAAGCTGGGGTGAATGTACCCCTTCTTTAGAATCTCTTCAAGATGCAATTGCAACTCTTTCATCTCTGGCGTACTCATTCTATAAAGAGCTTTCGACACTGGGGCTGCTCCAGGCATCAAATTTATAGAAAAGTCGATGTCTCTCTTTGGAGGCAGTCTAAGTACCTCCTAAAATATGTCCTTGAACTCTGTGAGTACCTCATGGTCTCTAATCCTTGAGACTTCATCTCTATATTCTTCCTCCACATGGGCCGCAAATAATTGATAGCCTTTTCTGTAGCACTTCTTCAGCTGCATTGCTGAGATTTCTCTAACCACCACAACTCTGGGAATCCCTTGGACTGTTTTCCCATTCCCTTCCTCATCTAGGTATGTAAACTTTTTGTTAYGACAGTCCATAAGGGCATGGTGTTGGTCCAACCAGTCCATCCCAATTAAGAAGTCATAAGAGCCTAAAGGCAGAATATTCAATTCAGCCTTAGTGCTCAATCCTTTCATGTCCATAGGACAAGACTTCACCAACTCAACAAATTTCCTCTTGGTTCATGTAGACAACTGTACTAAMCAAGAATTTTCATGATAAATGCAAACGTTCCACCACCCTGGGATCTACATAACTACAGCTAGCCCCTGAATCAATTAAAATAATAAATGGTCGGTTGTTAATCATACCTTCCACTTCAATCATGTGCGATTGAAATTCTTCTTTCTTGTTGTCCAGGGCTGCGTAGATCCTTGGCATTCTATTGCCCATATCCTCCACTATTTCAGCTTGCTGAACATTATGGACAGTTCTTGCTTTGCCATTTTTATGGGGACAATCTGTGTATTTGTGGTTCCCTTTACAGCCCCAACATTGAATGAGTGTCTGTGTCTACCTTTGTTCCCCCACTTCAACCATTCTCGGCTCTCTAAACGATAGATGTCCTTGAGGACTATTTCTGAAAAAGGGAGGTTTGTTTCCCTTCTACCTCTATTCCTTCTTAAACTTCCTCTGGTCATCCCAAGCCTTCCGAAAAGGAGGCTTTTCTCTTTGTTGTTCATATAAGCATTTATCCCTTCTTATTTTTTCTTCCATAGTCTTAGGATCATCATACTGAATCTTGTCACCAATGGTAGGTGGCAGTCCACTTAGATACCTCTGAATCTTGTCACCAATGATAGGTGGTAGTCCACTCAGATACCTCTGAATATTGACAGCCTCATCTTTGATGAACAGAACATACTTCAGTAGTTCCAAGAAACTTCATTCGTATTCATCAATGGTCATGTTGCCTAGCTTGAGTTTGAAGAAATCCTTCATCTTTCTGTCATAGTATCTTTTAGTCAGGTATTTATTCTCGAAATATCCCTTGAAATCCTTCCAAGTGACATCCTTCTCTCTGATGTGCTGCACCTGCACAAACTAATCCCACCACATGGATGTTTTTCCTTTCAATTGATAAATCGCAATTCTTCCTTCTGCATGAGTGGAATAATTCTACAGTTGGAAATATTTCCTCATGCCAAGAAACCATGTTTCAGCATCTTCCTCCTTCTTATGTTTTCCATCGAACGTTGGAGGCTTGATCTTGTTCATCTCTCCCTTCAATTCATCCACTCCAGATCTTTGGTGTTTTATGGTAGGCGACGGGCTTGAACTACTGTGTGCTTCTGTACTGGAATGATTTGGGGAGTGACGATGATGTCTGCTACCACTCCTCGATCTTCTTTTTCTCTCAGGGGTCCTGCAACTCCTTATTTTTCTTGTGTCACTCTCCTTTTCCAATTTCCTTTCTATTCTTTCCAGGCTCTTCAACATCTTTAAGTTGAATTCACCCTACCTATCCCTGACTTTCATGAGCTTTCAGCTATCAGCTCGGCGAGCCTGGGCATCTCTCTGCAATTCTTCAATGATTTTCATTATATATCCTTTCTTATCCAATTCTCTTTCGTGCCCATTGGAGTTTGATCCTTCGAATCCCAAGTTGACATCCCTTCCTACCCTTTCGTCCTATGTTTCAAAGGAAATTTGCACCTCTTCCATTTCTATACTCGGTTTTCCTAACACTCATTGAACTCTGCACACACAACGTGCAGTCAACCGAAGTTTTTCAGGCCTTAAACCCTTAATAAAAGCCACAACATTCATTAACCAATGTGAATAAGAAAACGTTTCAAATTCCCTAAGTTTTTTGAGCCCTGCTTGGCTCTAAAAATTTTCAGGACTTCGGGACATTGGTTTTTTGGGGTTTTTTGTCCACAAGGATCCAATAGTTAAATCCTCGACAATTCTTATGTCCTTCAAAAATTTCAGGATTTTGGCACTTCGTGTTTCAGGTTTCTGGTTTTTTGGTCCATGGAGGTTCTCGCACTTGCTTCCCTATTTGACTCTCGACTCCCAAAATTCCAACCTCTCTTCCCCTGGGCCCATAGCATAGCTTTCGCCAACCCCGGTAGGGATTTCAGGACTCGGCACTTCAGGTTTTCGGGTCTTCGGTACCCGGGAGTTCACGATGCAGTGACTTCCAGCCCCATGTCACTCCAACTCCTGAATTCTGAAATTCTGATTTACTTTACTCTCAGAGCCCACAGCACAGCTGTCGCCTTTAACCACGGTGGTGTGTGGTATGTTCAGGAGGGTCCACATCACCTTCGGTGACATCATTGGGTCCCACCATTCTCGCTTGTCTTCTCAACTCACTGGCACGTGGTACACACCCATGTGTCCACGTCCATTCCAAGGAAATCCAACGGTTACACTTCTCTCATATCTATGGCGCAGATATTTTTGACATTTCAGGGTTTTGGGCATTGGGAGTTCATGCATCCACACATATCGAACTTCCATTTGCCGAAATTCTAAAATTACTGTCTACTCTTCCACTTGATCAAATGGTCAAGTTCCTCTCTTACGATCTATAATTTAGATCGTTTCGGAATTTTGGGTTTCTCTATTTCACGACTTGCGAAAACAAATTTCTTCCCCTTTGGATTACCGGGTTCCGAAATGCCATCTGGAAGCCACGTGCCCCCCCCCAATGGATGGTCCTGACGAATTTGGGATTTCACGTATTGCAATTTCCACACTCCTGTGCAACTCGAAAGGGTTTTTAAACCTTGCGCACGATTTCCAGATCTGACGGTCACGAGGGTTCTCCTTTTCCCCGCATAGATCCTACAACTCCAACACTTCTGGTGTGGAGTCCTCTCTCCCTATGGCTAGATGCCACCCTGGTTGCAGTTTCATAACACTGCTACACCTCCTAATCTTTGTAATATGGTCAAGTAACTCCTTGACACTCAGGAACATTCAAAGGTCCGAAATTGGTCCCCCAGACACAATTTCTCCTCCAACCCTCAGCCCAAAGACCACTCAACTGGCCCATCTAGGCTTAGTGTCGAAACCTTGGCTCTGATACCATTCTGTAACACTCTTTCGTACTATAACACTCTGATACCATACTGTAACACCCCCATTCCGGCTACTTCGCGGAATAACAACCTCGTACTTAATTCTATATATATAACATGCATTTAAGCAAATGAAACACATTTAAACTCAGAGTAAATATAATAATTACTGTTATTATAAATAGTCAATGGATTTAACATTAATTTGTATGCACAACAGAATACATGATAAATATAAATACACATACATGCAGAAACGTAATTAAAATATCATCTGGTACTTATCTTTGAAAATGGTGGTAATTCCACCAACCAAGTGCAGGCTTTCCATGAACCTCCCAGCCTTAGACCACACTGCTCATCAAGCTCAACAGTGGGTCACCCCTGAGCTGAGACTAAGCTCCACCCCCAAGGAAAGGAATCCTAGGCTAGGTTGAGGTTACAGGGAAAACAACACAAAAAATATGGAAGGATTCTTCCCAAGATACCATCTTATGCCCACTACTCCCGGACTCTCATTCCCCACATGCCTGTTCCGTCAGTGAGTATAAACCTTCACAAGAATAGTCCATCGGTGCTACACCTCCCTCTCTAGGTCTCAGCAATAGGCCAGATCAGGAAGTCTCAGAGCCCGAAGCTGGTGCTGGACACTCTCTGGAAGAAACCACTTCCCAGCAAATTCTCTCACCTGGAGAGAGTTGCTCATAGGTCTAACAACCTGCCTCTTCTAACAACAATAACCTCACTCACCTGGAGAGAGGTTACACACAGGCTAAGCACGAACTCACACTGGCTAGGAAGCCATGCGCAGTCTAGCACTGTGTGGCCACAACAGCCAACTGGTAAAACAAACACGGCTTCCAAAACAGGCTCAGGAATCATGAAATAGACTCACGGTTTTAGTTTCAGGTTTTCACAAGGTGTACAGAGATCCCATGCATAGGCTCAAACTGTTCTAGCAAGGAATGTACTAGCTTCCTTAAGAATCAACACAGGCTTTTCGGCTTTCAGGGATGCACGGTTCAGAAGATGCATGAGGTCTCTTGTAGGGGTCGGACCGGTTCATGCTCAGACGGTCGCATAGAATGGAGGAGGAACCCCCATCATGGCTCAATTCAACAGTTTTAACTACATGCACTTTGGTTGACACTTTTCACCCATGAAACTGCATGCATTCCATCAACATGCATTCCTCCCCACTTGGAAGTCACTTGTCATTCCAAAAGAACTTAGGATAAAACATATATTTCACATGGTCTTTTTGGAATAATATTAAAATATTACTCCCAAGGACTTAAGCCCCTAGGCTCAACACTTAGCCCATCTTACCACCTTCCATCCCCTAATCCCTTGCCCACTCTACTGAAGCTTATTCCCCCATCACTTATTCATCGTGGTCGGTCTGCACGCGGTGGTGTTTATATTTTATTAATATTCTACATTGATACATGTACAAAATCAAGCTATTGGCCTTCAACCCTTAGGCTCTCTAGCCTAACAATCACATAAGCCCACCAGCTTATAAAAACTTGGCTCACCAGCCTATAAAACATATTTACAATTCATTTCATAACCAAGATTTACAACTGGGCTCGACCTTGGGGACATTACACTAAGCTAGGGATATTAAGCCAAAAAGGAATATTATATTAATATTTATTAAAGTATAAAGTAAGGATAATTATTTTATCCTAAGTTATAAGGATGGGGACAAGTGGGCCAAAGTAGCTCCCAACATGACAAGTGTCAAGTTGGGAACATGCAAACATATAGCTTAGACTTAGTTAATTTTGGGAGGATTCCATTATCATTGACTCACTCATTTAGCTGTCCTCGGTACCCTCCTATCACTGTACCTGAACCTATATCTATACCCATACATGTTTTTGTACTTGGTTAGATTGGGAGCTGGACTGAAGAAGCGAGTTATCAGGCCCATGGGATATTGAAGAGGCAGGTTATCAGGACCGTGAGAAATTTCTCTCTAGGTGAGAGAATTTTTGGGAATTGATTTCCTAAAGGTGCTAAACTATAGCTATAGGTCTCTGAGACTATTTGTTCGACCTATTTCTGAAGCCCCGGAAAGGAAGTGCGACAACTAAGAGACTGTTGACCAAAGAAGGGGCACACTTCTTAGGGTGGGACAAGCATGTGGGGAATGAGGGACTGTAGTTTGTTAGTTTGAGTTGGCACCTGTGTGGCATTATTTTTCAATATAAGTTGGTCATTTTGATGTAAACAAGGAGACCCTTTTTGGGAAAAGAGGAATATTGTACTGCATATTAAGACTTGTTTATTCCTTCGAAGTTAATGAAAATGTTTCCTCTTTCTGAGATTTTAGATTCATCACAGTGTTTATGTTCAGTATGTGTTTCTTGTATATCATTTCCATGATTAATTTTTTCTGCTAGCATTGTCTGAGAGTAAGTGGTAGGAATTCATCCATGTTTGATTCTCCTTTCACACTGATGATGCTTGTTATGTGTTAATGGTTACTTTTACATAATTCATCTTCATTTGATTCTCTGTTTAGTAATTAATCTTTGTGTCCTTTCTTCTAAATATGCATTGGAGATTCATCAATTGATAGATGCATGTAGTGTAGTGGGATTTATTATCCTTTCCATATCTCATTTCATATCATTTATTTGCTGAGAATAGCACCTATTTTTCCTTAGATCTGTAGAAAGAAACCAACTTGTTGTTGACTATAATAACATTGAAATTCAAGCCTTGAATCCATTGCCCAATGGTACATTGTCCTTGTTTGTCCTACCAAACCTTTTAAAACAAAAAATAAACCCATCCTATTACAGAATCTGACCTCTATTCATTTATTGATGAAATCTTTGAGTTATTACAAGTCATTAGACATATGAGAGAGCCCTATCTAGTTGTATAGGTCATAATACAATCTGAAGTTGGTTGAAACAGTTACCTTGGGTTTTTCTTTGATACAACCCAAATAAATTTCTGAGAGCTAACATTTTGGCGTCGTTGTCGGGGATCGAAAGTTGCATTTTCCCTAGGAGAAACGACAAGGTTTAGACCTGATTTATGATGGTGGACAAAGGTCAGACACAGAAAGGTTGTACATTTCCACCTGGTGACTCCAATCAAACTTCAAATGTGATTCAGAGACTTCACTAGAGGATGATATCCATTGAAAAGGGTATGAAAAAACATCATGGGAGAAAACAAGTACCTAAAGTTGAGTTTTTTCCAAGACATAATATTTTTTGGTATTAATTAACTTTTCTCCTTTCCTGAACATGATAAACAAATTTTTATTTACGTGCTGCATTCAAACAATGATCATGAGAATCTTTCACTTGCATATCCTCTTCTTAAAGTTGTATATATATCTTCTCATTGTATCACTAATTTTGATAGAAATCGTTCATCTGAGCCATGTGATGACCATATCCAACTTGATGAGCCTCATGAAATCAAGGATGATATATCACCTCTAGTACTTGATCCAACACCCTCCAATATTCATCAGAGATACAGACCTTTAAAATTACCTCACATCCTTCATAATTTTCCTCCAAATCACTATAATGACCTACCTGTGTTTGATGGAGAACCTAATACCATCACAGCTGAAAAACACATCCAAGATTTTGAACATTTTATAGATTTGTTTGAGATTGATGATGATGATATTTGTATGAGGGCCTTCTCTCAATCCTTGAAAGGCGATACCATATACTGGTTTAAACACTTGCAGCCAGAGACAATTAGCTCATGGGAGGAATTGAAGAATGTCTTTTTGAAATTTTGGGGAAAGAGGAAATATTTGGATGTACAACTTACATAGTTCTATGCCATGAAAAGGAAGAGAAGTGGAAATATTTCTACATTAAGTAGGAGGTTTTCCAGTATTTATTACAAGTTTCCCAAAGAAATTCAACCCACTAAAGTTGTTGCCATGCTCCATTATGAAACAACCTTCCCTCCAGATTTGTCTTTCTTTATGATGGAAAGAAGATCTAAGTCCTTACATCAAATGTTTAATGATACTCAGAAGATTCAACACAATATCAAGCATGTAAACAAATTCAAAATGAGGAGTTGGTTGCTAACGAACATGACAGTGAATATGGACAAAAATGAGTTGATTTGAATCTTGAGTAGAGGGTTATTAATATCATACGTTCTCTTCAAGTTTTTAATGCTGATGATTTTGCAAAGGATTATATTCCACTTATTGAAAAAGAAGGTGCTAATTTAGATTTCGATCCATCTCATGATAAGCATGGGGTTGATTGTTTTATTTATTCATTTGTAGACAATCAAGAAAATGAATTTGCAAATCAGCTTGTTGAAGAGTAGGTTGATGTCCCAATCTTTTTCGTGTTAGATGACATTGCAAATGTTGTTGATTTTCCTATATATGATGACTATGATGTTGAATTTCTAGAACAACTGGTTGCATGTTCTCTATCAAAAAATGTACCTTTTTAGCAGTGTAATGAGATCAATCATCCTGCATATCACAGTTACATAGAAGAATATCAAGAAAGTACAAAATCAACTGAAGGAAATTCTTTACCTTTATTCTTTTCTTCATTTAAATTGTTGAAAGAAAATTTTAATATCATCACTAAAGCAGAGGAATGTGTGTTGATGCAAAATCACACTGATTCAATGAAACAAATTGAAAACAAATTGCAACAATCTTCTCATGTGTTTGATGAGCCTATTGCTTCTTATATGGAGGGTTTTATCAATTCAAAATGCAGCCATTGGCCGAATATGAATTTGAAAATGTAAATGATGATGAGTTTTTGTCCAAATCAGCCATGTCCTTCTTTCCATCATGGGTTTCATTGCAACAATTTAATACATATTTTCATCCCTTTCATGATAGCCATCAGTTTGAGATTTATGGAAGCATAAATGTAGTTGGAGGGATGATATAAGATGACAGTCTTGTGCAATCTTCTAAAATCAGTTTCCTTTATTTTCAAGATTCTTTTGCAACATGTTTGGAAACAACGAATGGACCTAAGTTGTTAAATTTGGTCAATATTGAATTTGATGAGTTTCCATTGAGAGGGTTTTCCCTTTCAATACTGATCAAAGATATGCAAGGAATTCAACCTGTGGACAAGACATTTGCATGGTTGCACTGGATTTTTTATTTCACCTAATCAAATATCCCAGAGATTAGACAAGTGTAGGTAGCAGTTTGAATAAGCTCAACATGGTGAGCATTTCTTTCAACTTTTTTAGTTTGTATTTTCAGTTTGGGTTTAGTTCAGTCGCAACATAAGTTGGTGGTGAAATAGATTACAGATTGCATACCACATTATATGGATTGGGAACAGCCTAATGGATAAGGCACCTATTCTACTATTCTTTTCTACCTCACAGGGAAGATAGCATCCCCATTGGAGCCAGCTGTTAGCACCATGATTTTCATAGCTAGAGTTAGAGGTTTGTCCAAAATTTTCAAAGTCATCACATGATCTTGGGAAAATAAAGGAATTCCTAGATGAGTCATAGGTTAGGGTGAGTATCATTTCAAAAGGTATTATGGCTCATCATCACCCTTCATGAGGTTATAGAAGGAACAATCATGACACTCCATGTCATTGGTGTTGTTGCAAACTTCAAAAGCATACTTGTTGTGCATGTTCGTTGCACAAATGCCTTTGCTTATTTGATTTGTTGTGCACTGCGTAGAGGATTTTGTCGCACAGATTATTTTTTCGCACAGAGGATTTTGTCGCGTAGAGAATTTTGTCACACAAAGGATTTTTCTGTGCAGAGGGTTTTGTTGCAGAGGGGATTTTGTCATGCAGAGGGTTTTGTCATGCATGGGATTTTTTCGCGCAGAGTATTTTGTCGCGTAGGGTATTTTGTTGTGAAGAGGATTTTTTCACACAGAGGATTTTGTCGCACATAGGGTTTTTCCACATAGAGGAGTTTTCCACACAAAGGGTTTTTCCACGTAGAGGGTTTTACTGTGCACGGGCTACAGGGCATGCTACGTAAATGACTGGTTTGGTGGTCAAATTCAAGATCACTTTCTAACCAATTGGAGAGGAATTTTGAAAATCCCCAATAAATGTTTGTTGAGGACAAACCAAATAATAAAAACCTCTCTCATATTTGCAAAAAGTGTCATATTTGGGTATATTCGAATGAATCTTTACAACCTTTTTCTTCATATTTTGTTTTTGTCATCATCTTTGGGCACAGATCCCAAGAGACTGGAGAGGATTTTTTTTTAAATGAGAGACATGTTACTCAAGAACAGGTTCATTAACAAAAACCTCTCTTCATTTTGGAAAATATTTTTTTATTCGGGATATATGATGTCATATTTAACCCCTATTTTCTTAGATTGTTGTGTTGGTGCACTTTTTTTGTAGGTCATTGTTTCATAGTAGACTTGTTGTGCAAGGATGAAAGAGTGTTCAACAATGCACATGATGACTCATTAAAACCATATGGTCGAATTTTGATCATGATCAATGATTGTAAAGAATATTTCGGTTATGATTATGATTTGTAAAAGTTGGGTTTTCTATTTTTAGCAAATCCATTGAAGTTATTGTTCTCTTTCAAAGAAACCAGATCCATGATTCTAGGAGGTAGTAGTTCGAACCTAATGACCAAGTGTGGAATTATTTTTCAATACAAGTTGGTCCTTTTGATGTAAACAAGGGGAACCTTTTTGGGAAAAGAGGAATATTGTAGTACATATTACGATTTGTTTATTCCTTTGAAGTTAATGGAAACCTTTCCTCTTTTTGAGATTTTAGATTCATCACGGTGTTTATTGTATATCATTTCCATGATTAAGTTTTTTTGCTAGCATTTTCTGAGAGTAAGTGGTAGGAATTCATCCATGTTTGATTCTCCTTTCACACTGATGGTGCTTGTTATCTATTAATGGTTACTTTTACAAAATTCATCTTCATTTGATGCTCTGTTTAGTAATTAATATTTGTGTCCTTTCTTCTAAAGCTACATTGGAGATTCATCAATTGATAGATGCATGTAGTGTAGTGGGATTTATTCTCCTCTCCATCTCTCATTGCATATCATTTAATCGTTGATAATAACACCTATTTTTCCTTAGATCTACAGAAAGAAACCAACCTGTTGTTGACTATAATAACATTGAAATTCAGGCCTTGACTCCATTGCCCAATGGTACCTTTTCCTTGTTTGTCCTACCAAACCTTTTAAAACAAAAAATAAACTTGTCCTATTATAGAATCTGACCTCTATGCAATTATTGATGAAATCTTTGAGTTATTATAAGTCATTAGACATATGAGAGAGCCCTATATGGTTGTATAGGTTAGAATACAATATAAAGTTGGTTGAAATAGTTACCTTGGAGTTTTCTTTGATACAACCCAAAGAAAATTTTGAGTGCTAACAGGTACCTCCATGGATTTGAATATTTGAAAATGTTTATTGTTTGATGCATGATTGAATGATCTGGTACAACTGTTAGAATTGATAAATTCTTAGTTGTTCACTATGTTATATTTCCATAGAATTGAAGATTCACCATAAATATGCCTCACATGTCTATTTTCCATCTCTTCTGAATCCATCCCTTCTCAACTTTAACTCAAATTTTTTGAAGAAATCTTGGAGACATTCCTCTTGACATTGAACGTTTTGATATTGGTTCTTATATTGTTTGAGGGCCAAGAGTTTTGTAGAGTGAGAGAAAAACCTACCCACAATGTTTCACAATTTCTAATGTTATCAACATGGATTTAAGGCTCGCGTTGATCCTTAGCCCTTGGGAGGCCTTGGCATAGTTACATTGACAACTTGGAACATCTCTAGGGATAAAAATATGGAATCCAAGGTCTAAAAAATTCTTCGAGAAGAATAATGATGGAAAAATACCCTTTCATAAATAACACCACAATTTTGATCCCTAATGTATCATTGCATATTTGTGAGTATTATGAAAGGTTTTGGGCCAAGTGACATAATATATAAACATTATACACTGAAATTAATAAAATTAAACACACTATCAGTTGTAGACAAGTAAGGACCATATTAATTGGGGGCTATGATTCCACAAGAGAGGGGGATTAATGGGGGTTATGAGGGATTTTCATATGCCTTGATTCTTAATCCATCATCATTAATTTGTTTTTCATTTATCCATTTATCCATTTGACTTATTGTTGTGACTGTTTCGTCACTTGGGTGAGAAAACCAATGGCACTTACATGTCTAGTTGGGCCTGCTAGACAAGAAAGAGGTTAGTGCACGAGTTAAACAATCCAAGAACATGAAATAAAAAACTAAACAAACGAAAAAAAAATAAGGAAATAAAACTAGAATGCATAAGAAACTTTGAACCAAAAACAATCAACCAATGACCAAGATTATGCCACCAATGGATAACTATATTAGTTGGAAAAACACCATAGAGAAAGGAGGGATTATGAGTCCCTTCTTCCTCCTTGGGAGGGATCTTGAGTTCCCTAATGGAGAGATCTTCTTACAATGGTAGAAAAGAAAGAAAATGATGAAGAAATCAATGCCTATACCCTGAAGAGGTGAGTGGAATGGCCTATTGGAATGTTGCTAGAATGATCCAAGGAGAAAAGAGGATTCTCAAGGGAGGATTGAGGAAGCATAACAATACTATGAAATTCTTAATTTCTTAGTGCACCCATGGCCTCCATTTATAGCATGTCTTCAAGGAAATATTCAACTGGTTCTTTGTGTGAACAAGGGGCCCTTTAGGGCACCCTTTGGTCATTGAACAACCCCCCATTCGAATTCAGCTCATATTTGAGGGTCAAATCAAGTTGGGAGTTGGTCCATAAGTGGTTGAGTGGATGACAAGAACCATAAATGCGTCATTCACAGGGGTGCATGGCTTTTCTCATACACAGTCACACATATGGAACATTGTGCACTCCACAGGCTTCTTTGGTCCACACACTGTGTGTGCACTTCCTTTAGTGAGATGGAGCATGTGATTTTTTTCCCAATTGTATAGTTTTTGCCTCTTGGAAATGTATTTTGGTGCTCCAAGTGAACTAATAGTTGTTTGGCACTGTTGTATTTCTGTAACCATTTGTGTGCAATGTTTTGGATGAAATTCCAGTGATAACAAATGCCCCCTGATGTGTGAGGTTAGGAGCATACATATAGCCGAAATACATCAATTTTTATTCTACTGAGAGTGACATTGTAAGAAAGAGTGTTGATAGGAACTGCAAGAGAGATCCTTCAGAGGGAGAGGGGAAACTGTGCGGGGAAAACCTTTCTCTAGGGAGAACAAGAAAATCTATATACAAACGAGGTGAGCATGCCCCATGCTCATGTCATGTAAATAAAAATGTAAGACAATAACTAAAGTTGTATGTTGATGTAGATAACTGCAGCGCCCTCCGAGATGGTTTCATAATGACAGATGACAATTATGATGGTGAACATAATTTGAAAGGAGGCAAGGATGCCTATAATAAGTGTCGATGACTCGTAGGCATTGATGGCCTGACGAATTCAAAGGTCTTCGGCTGGTATAAAACAATTGCAATAGTCCCATAGTAAGACCCACCATAACATGATATTTTCATGAAGTCGAATGTTATGGGGGTCAAAAAAATTAGAGAGCAATGATGGTTCTCCCTATGCCATCAAAGAATCCTCATTGTAAAGGTAATGAGAGTCAAGATATTTTCGCCCTTCTAGAAATTGCGTTGATGTCAACAGAAAGGGAGACGCGACTCTGAGAAGCAAAAGGATTCATGAAATCTGTGGAGATAAGATCAAGAACTGATAGGGAACATGAATGAAGTCAAGATGCGGTGAGACTTAAGACCACCCTTAGTTGGGGGTAGGATTGAAGGATGATTGGCAACAACCTTGAAACTATATCTAGTGTCAGGGGGATGACTAGACATAGGGTTTATTTGTGCTAGAGGCGTGATAAAGTGGATAAACTTGGATATCAGGGGTACATGAACTATGGGATACTCAGGGTTTATGAATGATGTCAGGATGAGTAAAGGACAGTGGATGCCCCAACCAAGGGAGACATGGGTTGCGTTTCCATAAAAATAAGGTCGTCAAGGGTGATGAAAAAAATATGAGTAAATTATGGAAACAAAGGCTTTTTACAATTACCAAATAAATAAAGAATAATTTGGGATGAGTGTACAGATAAAAAAATTGGTGCCCTTGTGCAAGATGGCTTGGCCTGTGAGGGTGCAAGTTTCATGGAGAACTGGTGGAGAGTGAGGGCCCCATGGGTGGGTTTTTGTATGAGGTAAATGGATGGAGGGAAATCTGTAGATGGGAAAATTGATTGTGAATGAAATGGAGGGTTAGTGATACTGCAGAGGTGCAGTTAAATAGAAACGAGATGAGATAACCTATGAGTCCATTGGGAAAGCTATCAAAATGATGAGAAGGAGTATGTGGATTATTTTCGAAAATGCATGAGACTATCGGGACTCCCATCCCTAGGGGGTGAAAGAAGCACGAGGGTCAAAGTATCGATGGGAAATATGAATGGGACAAATCATGGGGGGGAGAGTGCTACCAGGTGATAGTAAAAAAATGTAGTAGAGGTGATAGTACTGCAAATCCGAGTGTAGGGACCCTAAAGGTGAATGTCGGAGGGTATGATTGGGAGATGCAATTGATATTCATAGGGAATGATTACATGCTAATGTCGAACATATACCTGAAGGGGATGTGGTTTTTGTGATGAACAAGTAACTACACACATGAAAACCAAATACCCGACGTGGACAGTATCTGAAGAAAAAGAACATATAACAGTTATTTCATAATTTTGAACATGAGCAGGCGTACCTGGACATGATGTGAGAAAAATTATCCCCAGGGGTCAAGCATGGATGGTGACCCAGGGAATGTGGCTATGTAGATGGAGGGATCCTGATCCCAGGGCTGAAGACAGATCGAGAAATAGAGGTTTTGGGATCCTGTAAATGAGTGTGGAAGTTTGGAAAAAGGGACTATATATGGTTGTGGGGCCCACAATGCCACCTCATTTGTACCCACTACTACAGTGAATTGATCAGAGTATTTGGAGGCGTTTCAAATATTAAGGGAGTTCAAGCTAACCAATCCATTATTTGTGAGAGTTAGTTTGGTGGTCCTATCCGCTTGCAAAGTAGATAATTTCTATTTGGTAGGTAGGGGTCATATGGATGGTCGTACTAGGGTAGGTTTAGGGGTGGGCCCACTAATGCATGGGAGAAGGAAGGATACCTGTGATGAGATGTGTGGGTACAATTATATCTCCCATGCATGATGTGCGGTTTTATTGAACATAGCCGCACATAGTGGTGTGTAGGTGAGAAAAATAGGTGCGCATGAGATGCACGGCTATTGGAATTACAACTACACATTGTGCGCATCTGTTTCTCAGACAGTTGTGCATCAGTGTGCAACTATGTAGAGAAAATTTGTGCATGGGTGCACACCAATGGGTGTGACAACTACGCATGGATGCATAGCTGTTTCACCGAAAGTTGTGCATGGATGCGCAGTTGTGTTAAAAAAAGGCACGCATATGTGCGAGCCTGTGGGAGTGAAATTCACACACTGGAGGCGAAGCTAAGGGGTTTTGAAAGTTTGAATTTTTTGGATACTTTTGATAAATGATGAGTGCTGACCAAGGGTTTCTGTGTGAATGTAGGTGATTAGTTTATCATGCCAGTCCACTAGAGGGAGCATGACTGGGAGCACCTCCAGGAGGGGGTGAGAGAGGAGCCTGGCATTCAAAGACTCTTGGAAGCCTATGGGCTACTCAAGTTCTTCGACTTCCCACTGATAAAGTCGCAGTAGTACCTAATTCAGTATCTTATATTGATGTGGAGAACTGATCTGCAGTGCTTCATTGTGCAAGTGAAACAACTGACATTCTGAGCTATTAAGGATGTGTATTTTTTGATGGGGCTCCTCTTTCGGGGAATGGCCCTGAATACTAAACCCCATTTGTCGGGGGATATGCGGTTGATAGATGTGGCACAACGTTATTAGATGGGGATGAACCTGATGTCAGGTTTGGTTTTCAGCATTGAGGTGATGGTTGTGCTCTTTCATCAGTGCATCATGACAATGATTGTGAGGATCTATGGATCCTTAGCTACTCACTAGGTCACTGGTGATCAACTGAGGATTATGGAGAGGGTCCTAGATGGTGAATTTTTCACCTGGGGTTTGATGTTGCATGCCAAGATGATGGGGAAGATTCACTGGTGTCGGACCACCGACTCCAGTGATTTTTTGTTTGGATCTATCCTAGTGGCATGGTTACTGGAGAGGGTTCCCATGTTGCACCCGAGGGTTTTGTTGCCACCTACAGGTTCGCAGGAGCCGCGATTGATGCGATGGTCTCAGATTTTGGCATGACATGGGGGGGGAGGGGAAGAGGGTGGCCACTACTTTACGGCCACATTGGTGCGTTTGTGTCGTCACATGCCACAGATCATACTTTGATTCCCATATGGTGGGATGGATTTCCAGCACAACCCAAACATGGATTTTCCTCTTGGAGAGTTCTGCGACTAGAGAGGTATGTTGGTGTATTTATGTTTTGTGATTTGGATAGTGTAGCATATGTTTATATGTATATGGATGTTGACTCTATATTTTTTTTGTGTTTGCAGATGTGGGGCCTCAAGGACGAGAGGTGGAGATGGTTGGAGAGTCATCTCACCAAGGGTTAGTGAGACCATCGTGGGCCGAGCCATAGGTAGGAGAGCGATGTCAAAGGGATGATGCTAGTGTGAGGCCGAAAGATGAGGTGAGGGTTGGATAGAGGCACAGTTTCGATGATCCAGGTGCGGGGCCATCACATGCGCCGCGGGTAGAGGTCATAAGGGGGGTGGAGGATATCCTTCACCAGTTTGAGGAGGTGTTGCAGGTTGTGCCGAAGGGCATGTGGTCCCACATTTAGGATGGGAAAGTCTTGGAGAAGTGTGTGGGTGTTTTGATAGAGTGGCGGACCTTCATCCTCCAATAATTTGTAGAGGGGGTACCAATGACTGGTCAAATGCCTCCTGGACCTAGAGGACCCCCAGCTGGTGGGGGTGATATGGGGACATCGAGAGTTTCGGTTCTATTTTTTGTATTTATATAGGCCTGCAAGCCCATTTTGTATAGGGTAGTTGATACCCATTATTTATAGGGTAGGAGGTACCCATTTTGTACCTATAGGGGTGAGGGGGCTCACTTGGCTACGAGCAATGTATATGTTGTACTTTTGTAAAACATTATGGTACTTTGATATATATATATGTGTGTGTGTGTGTGTGTGTGTGTTTGTGGATACACATTTTTGAGATCCTTGTGATGTTTACATGTGTGTATTTTTTTATGGTTTATGATGTCTAATCTATATATTGCGACTGATGTGTGATGATTTATGTATATGCAATGATTTCTTGATGTGATAAATGTCAATCTAACACTAGTTTAGCCATGTTATATTCTACTTGATTGAATTGTCATGGAATATGTGTAAATGTAATTGAATTAAAGTTTCGAGATAAGAGTCTAACTTGCAGGTATTTGCGAAAGAGGCAAGGATCACAGAAACAGTATACATTGTTGAGCTGTAGGAAAGCAAGATGGGAATCTAATAAGATGCTATTGTGATGATTGTGGCAGTGACTGGCCTCGATGAGGAGACCGATAACATATGCCTCTGGAGTGGAGCAGTGCATGTGAGGGGGTATAGAGGGCCCAAGCGGCCACAACGAGATTCTGTGTCCAGTGGCTAGCACTGTCAACGTAACTGATGTGGTAGGCCAATGGAGGATGAATTTTTCAATAAAATAGATGGTATATCAAAAATAAGGCATGGAGGTGAAAACAAAGAAGACTAAAAACTATACAAGTGTGTACAAAGAAAAGGCCTAGTGTAGGATGACTATGCTTAGGCGTAAAATTTCTTTAAGTATAACCCGTTGATGGGTTCTTTAAGAGGATAGCCTTTTGGATAGGCCATGATGTATGCACCTTTAGTGAGGCAGTGTTGGACAATGTAGGGCCTATGCCATAATGAATCAAATTTCCCATGACCGAGAGTATCATGAGCGATATCATAGGCTAGGACGAGATCTCCTTCATTGAATGAGTGAAGGTTGACATGGACGTCAACGATGGATTTGGACCATTTTTTAGCTGCCTCATTGTTCTGTAATGAACACGGATGATCCTCATCCAGTGAATCTAAGGTAAACAAGCACTACTCCATTGGATAAGTGTCAGGTAATATTTCGATGGTGGTGCGCAACGTGGGAATTTAACGCTTGGTGGGGAGGGTGGATTTGATCCCATGGAAGATATGAAATGGTGTAAAATTAGTGGTAGTTTTGATTGTCGTGTGATAGGACCATAATGATGAAAACAACATATGATGCCAGTTGGTCTTATGTTTGTTGACAGTGCATTGCAACATGGATTTGAGGACTTTGTTAACAACCTCGATCTGTCTGTTGGAATGAGGGTAGTATGGGGAGGTAAAATCATGGGATAAGCCTAACCTTGAGGAGAGTTTGGCAAAGAGCTCATTCTCAAAGTGCTTACCATGATTAGAGACTAATTGTAGTGAAACTCCAAAATGGGTGATTACGTGGTTGAAGAAAACATATTTGTGTCAGCGTTATTATTGAAGGTAGTAATGGATTCAACCCATTTGGTGAAGTAATCCCATGACGATGTACTTGTGTTCAATACTAGATGGAGGGTTTCAAGTCATGAAGTTTATGCCCCATTTTCGAAAGGGGTTGGCGGTGATGATTGGATGTAGAAGAGCGGGTGGTGCTTGTAATTTGTTTTCATAAAGATGGAATTTGTCGCATCGCTTGAAAACGTGGATGCAATAATGAAATAGTGTGGGTGAGAAGTATCATGCTCGAATGATTTTTTGGGTGGTGGACATACCTGAGAGGTGGCCACCGCAAGAACCAATATGAAAATAATTCATGACTCTGTCTACTTCCTCAATGGCCAGACATAGACGGAGTATGGTATCGACCCCACATCGGTACAACACATCACCGATGAGGAGGTACCGAGGGGCCTAATGGCGAATGCACCGATGATCATCTTGAAAGAGATGAGACCCAAACTTCTATGTATGAAAGTAGACGAGAAGGTCGTCGTACCATGGGTCATCTGAGGGGATCAAGAAGAGGTGTTCGTCTGGAAAATCTATATTGATGGGTGAACCTTTAGCGTCTGAGGGAAATGCCATGATGAGTTTGGAAAGAACAAGTGATTTCTTTATTTTGGGAGTTGAGAACTCTAGGTTGTATTTCTGAAGGATGACGATCCATTAGGAAAATTTTCCATTAATCTGTCATCGACTAAGTAAGTACTTCATGGGGTTGGAATCTGCTACGAATTTGGTAGTGCAAAGAAATATATAGTGACACAATTTTTGAAAGGTGAGGACAACTACGAGGGATGGTTTCTCATCATGATTTTATTTCAAGGGTGGTCCTAAAATATTTTTACTGATGTAGTAAATAACATTCTCTAGTCCATCATCCCCTAGTTGAATGAGGACTCCTGCTATTGAGACAGCTGAGGTTGACAAATAGAGGATGTAATCACGATCATAGTCTAGGGGAATAATCAAAGGGGTGTTGGATAGTGCCTCTTTTAAATCATCAAAAGAGGTATGGGCATGTTCATCCCATCAAAATGGGATATCATGGTGTAGTAAGCAAAGGAAACCATGTGTGCAAGTGGCGTAATATGGGACAAAGTGTTGTAAAAATTTGGCTTTTCCTTGTAGGCTCTGCAGTTGGCTCAAATTCCTAGGTGGTGGAATTTATGTGATAGCTTGGACCTTGAGGGGGTCCACTGTGATGCCGTGTTGGGAAATAATGAACCCAAGGAGGCATCTGATGGTGACGCAAAATACACACTTGAGGGGGTTCAAGAGGATATTGTACTGGCGACATCGTTGAAAGACAACTCGTAATTCACCTAAATGTTGAATTTGTTTCTTGGATCGAGTAGTGAGGTCGTCCAAGTAAGTGAGGATGATGCAAGCAAGATCATGGAAAACATAAGTCATGGCCCGTTGAAATGTGCCTGCATCATTGTTTAGTCCAAAAGGCATGAAACGATAATAAAAAGTACCCCATGGGGTAGTAAATGTGGTTTTATATTGATCTGCTGGATGGATTTGGATTTTATTGTAGTCGAAGAGCCCATCCATGAAGGACAATGCCTCATGGCCAGTGCAGTCATTGATAATTTGGTCGATGAAAGGGGTTGGAAAGTTGTCTTTGGGAAAATCATGGTTGATATCGTGAAAGTTAGTGCAGACACGAATAGTACCCTATTTGTTTTTAATGGGGACGAAGTTGGAAACCCATGAGGTATACACAATGGGGTATATGAACCCTGCGATACGTAACTTGTCATTTTTGTCTTTGATAGCCACAACATTGGATGGATGAAGTGGGCACTGCTTTTGATGGACTGGGGCGACATCTGGCCATGTGTCTATGCAATGTTCAAATATAGAGGGATCGAGGCCGGGCATCTCTGTATATGACCAACAAAAAAAAATCTCGGTATTCCTGAAAGAGAACTTTGTAAGCTGTGAGTTCTTCAGGGGAGCATGCAGTGCCAATGGTGATTTCCTCTATGATTTCTAGTTTGATGGAAATGTCGATTTTGACAGTGGGGGAAATGTTGGCCATGTTGCCTTCTTCAAAATCATCTGGGGTAAGGATAGGGTTATTGAACCAATATATATTCCTTGATGGAATAAAATCCTTGGTTTCGATTGTACATATGGAGGCTTGACTAGGAGCATCAAAGGCTTCCTGTGAGAGAAAAAGTGTTATGTGATGGACTGCATTCCATGGGAAATTGGGGGTAGTGAGTTCCTCCAGTATATCTTCGTCGTAGTGAAAAATGTGGGAATACAAGGGATCCGTGGAGGTGACATGGGTGAATGTCACAGTGTGATTGTCCTCAAGTGGTGAAGACGTAGAGGGGATATCACAACCATGTTGCGACACATCTCTTGGCATAAACCAAATGTCCAGATACTGTGGGGAGTAAACTGTGGTATGGGGTAAAATTTCCTGGGGGAAATGAACCAGAGAATTGGGAGGATTTGGGGGAATGTTCTCAAATATTCTATCCATGAACCATTGAGGGGTGGGAAGTGACTCAGGTTCAGGGGAGGTGATGTGAACAGTATTTGGAGAAGGGATAGGGGGAGTCACTTGCATGACATGAGGTGAGGTGGTCGAATAATTTTGAATAAGGGTTATTTGACAACACCTGTATTCAATGATCAAAGGAAACTAGTATGTGAAATGATCAAGGGAGTCACAAAGAGAGCAAGGGAATCTCATCCATTCGAGGACTGAGGTAGAGACATAATGGATGCTAGTGACATGGGTACCCGAAAGTGGTGGTGGATAGACATATTTTTGAAATGTTTGGCGTACTGTCTTTAGTGTTTGGCAAAACCGAGGTAGAGCTAGGAAATGATGAGTGTAATGGCCATACTATGAATAGATGGCACAAGCGAATTTGGTTTGTAGCCCTTTACTGCCAATCGTGGGGGACATTGTGGTAGTACTAGATGTGCTTGGTGAAGTGGTGAGTGATGTGGTTGCTTGAGGGAGTTGAATCAGATTGTGTAATTTAGGAAGAGAAGAACATTTGTTAGTCATGTGTCCCTCTCTTTCATAGAGTGCGCAAGGGGGTTGAACTTAGGGAGGAAATGGAGTGATGGGATCTTTCTTTTTCCATCTACCCCCAGTCATAGCAGTAGTGCTGGCAATTGGGGGTGAGGGTGGCATGGCCGGATTTAGTAGTGGAATATGCATTGGGATTTCCTATGATTGAGGAGGGAGGGATGGTTGAGGAACCATCGCAAGTGGGTGTATATACCATACAGGGATAGCGAGCACCATGTTGGGAAGGGTAAGAATCACGGCTACCTGAAATGCTTGTACTCGCGGTCGTGGGTAGAAGAAGGGAATTTGAGTGATGTCTTGGGGGATTGTCTCCCAAACTGAGATTTTCCCCTGGGGGAGGGGGGAATTGGGGATAAGTGGTGTAGTAGGGTTCTCAAGGAAATCCTGAGGTAAAATTTCTTCAACTGGTGGGATGTCGAGGTGAGGAGAGGACTCTATGGGAGGGATGGTGTCTCCAATGTTAGTTATGTTAGAAGATATGACACAGACTTGTGTTGAAGGGTGTATGAGAGGTGGTGCTCCATGGTATGCCCCTAACAAGGATGGGTATTTAAAAATTATGGGACCCATATCTATGAGTGAATAGGCATTGGAACTAGTGCAGGCAGGAGGTAGGATGTTATCTATGTTGGCGGAGTAGTTAGGCTCGTAATGTGAAACTTGGTCGATGGAGATGATTTTCCCATTATAGGGGAACATCATCATTCAAAACACAGAAGAGGCTATTGCCTTCATAGCGTACATGTAGATATGTCCAAAAAATATATTGTAATCGAGTGGGGTGTCGATAACCTCAATTTCGATGAGGATGGTTTTCCCCCCAAGTTCAACGAGGACATTCTGAAAGATCCCTTCAATGGAGAATGATCGACCATCATAATAGTTTAAAGTGATGGCGGATGGTACTAGCTCAGGTGAGACTAGCTTCTTCCATACAGTTTTGGAAATGATGCATGTGGATGCTCCTTCATCAATGATACACTGATGAACTGTGATGTTCTGAATCTTGACTAGTATCTAGAAATCTACCAAAACAGGGAGACGAGGTTCCCCACTATATATATCAAATATGATGAGTCTAGTATCACCTAGGTCGACTGCCCCCAATGCAGAAAGTAAGGATTTTCGTTGAGTTGGACAAGTTTGGAGGACCTTCAAAACAGACATGGCTACAGGAGACTATGCCAAATCATTGACCAAATTGTAATTCTGTCATAGCAAAATGTGAGGGATACGAATGGGTGGTTCAGTGTTAAGGCATGGAATCATCAAGGGTTTCCCATATGTAGTTGGATATTCTTATGAAGTGGTGGGAGTAGATTCAAGGGGTGCGTTGTATTGATGACCGTGTGTTTTTAGAATAATTTCTTCTTCTCTAGTGAGGAGGATATTGCGATCCGCTGGATTGTGAGGGTAGATGCACCCTGGGTTTTGATACTATCCCATTTGTGGTGGGGAAGGATGTACCTCATGTTGGGTATTCATAACACCTTGGTGTGGAATAGGGTTTTGCAACACGAATGGGGGTGGCTTTTGCAAATACTATTATGGGGCCTGCTGAGGGGCAGGTGGCGCTGGAGGACGTGGTGTGTTCATGGATTATTTTATCCATTTGAAGTCGAAAATTTGGGGGAAATGGTGAGTGTAATGGCCATGCTCACCACAAAGAGTGCAAGGGAAACTCATCTGAATGTTGTTGTTGTTGTTTCTTCCTTGTCGTTTGTTTTTATTGTCCCCTTGGGGGTTCAGGTTACCCTGATTTTGCTTTTCCCTAGCAGGTTGGTTTGGTTGGGGGTTATTTCTCCTTGGTCTTGGGTTATTGTTGTTTTAGTTTTTTCCTTTATTCTTGGCATTGTTCAACTCATGAGATGTATTTTCCATATTCAACTGTTCAAAAGTATGAAATTGTTGAATGGGAGAGGGTTGAACAAAGTTAACGTCGGCGTGTGGTTTCCCATGTGGAGGAGCAACCGGTTATGGAGGACTAGAAAATGGGAAACACATATTGTTTTGTGGTAATGATCCATAGGGCATATAGGAAGGTGAAGTCTTTCACTAGTGCCTAGGTTATACATTGAGGTAGAAGGGGAACTAGAAATTGGTTGAGAGGTTAGGTGCATCATGGGTTCCGGCAAGGGTCCACTCATGGGTGGAGGAGGAGCAACAATATATGGATGTTGGTAAGGGGGAGGAGGCTAATAAGATGAACCTCCATATATCGGTGTATATTGGGTGTTTCATACATAGTTTGTGGTTGAATGTACGAATTGGGGTGTGTCGTGGTACCAATCAATCCATTCGTTACGTGAGACATCCCATAGTTGTCTTGGCCAAATGGTATGAGTCTTGGCGCATCAGGTATTATTGTGTATAAGTAACCCGATTAAGCATAAATGAGGTCGAACTATTGAGTCTTGCTGATGGCTTCCTCTTCAGACTGGGGGAAGGTGGATGCTACATATTTGGCAAGTATAGAGATGAGTGACTTTATAAATCAATCGAGACGCTGTTCTTTGGTAGTTTCTACTTTACATAAACGGTGTCACTGACGCCAATCGTGAATGTCGTCGGAAATGTGTATATCTGAGGTTTGTTTACACTCATAGAGAAGTTCTATACCAGTGTCATGAAGAATTGGTAGTTGAAATATGACCAAGAATGCTTTGGCCAAAGATTCAAAAGTCATGTGAGACCTTGATTTTTCGTCCACGTACCATTTGGTTGATGGACCCATGAGTGTTCATTGAAATAACCTTAAGTGGATGGAGTCATCCATGATATTGTTTGAAGAGAACCATAAGTGGAAGGTCATGACCTGGTTAGTGAGATCTTTCCCCGATTTTCCTTCAAATTTGGGAATGTATGAAGGTAATTTGGTAGGCATATTAGGCCATGTGGGGTCAAGCAATATAGGATCATTAATGATTTTACTCAAATAAGGAATGTTAAGAGATGAAAAATATGGCATGGGGGTGATGGTGGAGGATTAGTTCTAGCCATGGTGTGAGAAGGTAGTGGACCTGACCCTTGAGGGGGATTTGGTGGGGTTGTACTTCTCCCTTGAGAAGAAGTTTCCCTCCGGCTTCCTTGTGAAGGAGAGATAGTGGATGGATGGCCTTGGGAATTGGACCCAAGTAAAGTGGAACCAAGAAAATACAATTCCAAAATAGTGGCACTCACAGGGGTGTCATACGGTTGGGCCGGTGAGTTGGCAAGACTAGGAAATCCTCCTAAAATAAGAGGGAGATTATGCAATCGTCTGGAATGATGGGGATTTTGTGGGTCCCCAATGATGTCCAACTAGCAAAGTGAATGTGTGAAAATGGTGATGAGAGAAATAAATGAACAATAAACTTGTATAATTTGGACCTTCACAATATATCTCACAATCACATGTAATCAAATGAGCATCATACACAAATCAACTATAAATAAGCATACATGTGGGTAGGTGGATCTTGTCCATGTGGGAGAACAAAGAAAACTAATTCTTGTGTCCTAAAAAGACATATCATATTTCCTCTCAAATAGTATTGGACCTTCCAAGAGAACTCAATAGTGGGTTCTGAAGCCACCAAAAGAGGAACTAGTGAATGATGAAATAATCAGTTATAATGAGGGGTAGAGGGTGCATATCCTGAAAGAGATGGCGATATTTACCATTAGCCACACAAAATATGATGAAGGTGCAATTGAAGCCCACAATTTCCACTTGGGTAGATGTCCTAAATTTGGCCACTAGGTACCTTAGTCAAAGTGAGACATTTAGACTTTTGGCCTCAGAAATGGGTCACGGGCTAGATCCCTTCCAAGAGTTGGGTGACTCAAGGGGGGACACACAGAATAACCGGACCTCTACCTTCAAACCTTCACTGTTATATCCCTGCCTTATGGTGTAGGAACACTTGACTTGGAGGATTTTAAAGTTCCCTATTTGTCAACTTCTAATGTTTGAAAATGTCAGAACCAGATGACGAGGGGTTATTTGGATGCCTACCCCTGAGATCCTACCTAGACTAAAAAAATTATTTTGGCACCTCTTGTGGAGGAAAACATAGTGAGTTTTTAGAAAAAATTAGATGTGGTGGGCTGAGAGATTGGGGGTGTGAACCAATCTCCTTTGAATTAAGTGGGTGTGGATAATTTCTTCAAGAAATAGTGGGGCATTTCGGAATTCCTTTGGAGAAAACCTACTTCAACCTCCACTATTCAAGATGGAAATTATGTGAGTGAGGAGTGACTTTGTGTGTGAGAAAGTGATAAAATGTGCCAAATTTTAATAATTTAGGGGTGAATTTTCAACATGTGTACTTCCTGTGGTCCTTACAAATCTTGGTTACCTATCTTACTAAGTGTCATTGGTACAACCTTGTGGAATTTTAAAATAACTAAAGAACTAGCATGTGGACATATGGGTCCTTACCAATCCTTTAAACTCCCTAATGTGGTTTACAGTAAGAAATCTTGAAAAAATATCCTATATTGCAAGAATGTGGGCATGTATGGGCCCATTACTTTGATCTTTAGACTCTCCTAGTGATGTAAACTAAGAAAGAAATTTTGAGAAACTATCCTAAGTTTCCAACATGTGGGCATGTATGGGCCCTTACAAATTTAATATGATTTCAAAAAGAAACTAAGAGGATCCCCAGGGGGGCTTTGTCCTCTCCTAAAGATTTTGTTAAGGGAGATGAAATGTCCCCTTAACCACCTTTCTGATTCTCAATATCTCTCTATGGTGCGAGAGAAGAGCATACTCAATGATTAAAGTTGATTGTTGGTCCCAATGGAAGTGTTTTTTTATGTGATAGAAAATAATATCAACTTATCCTTTACAACCTAAACAAGACATACATGTGGTAACCAAAGAAAAAGAGGATAAATATGGTTCTTTTTACCCCCTAAGTGCCTATGTTTAGCTAACCTTTCATATGGGAAAGGAGTCTAATTGGAGTGCATTTACAAATTGCATGAAAGCAACATTTTGAAGGCTAGGGACCTTCAAATCATCACAAAAAATATTACAATTTTGAAACTTTTGAAAGGTGCATGGGTTACAGTTGAGACAGATGTGCAATGGGTGCACAGTGCACAGAATGCGAAGAGAAGAGAAGCCCTTTGGCGCACAGTGCATAGAGAACATAAGTACTTTAGGCGCACAGTGCGCTGAGTGCACGTCTGTGGGATGAAATAGTTGTGGATGTTCTAATAGATGTCGAGGGGGAATTTTGAGTGAAATTCTCCTCCTCTAGATCCAAACATATCTCTTGACAGGTAAGGCTAGGCCATTTTTGGTACCTGCAAGGAAAATGGGTCAAAAATAAGTTCTCTCAAAGCCTAAATAGGGAGGAAATTGATACCTTATCCCCAGTATGGTCGCCAATCTGTTGTGTATGTTTCGTCACTTGGGTGAGAAAAACAAGGGTACTTTCATGTCTATTTGGGTCTTCTATACAAGACAGAGGTTAGTGCATGAGATAAACAATCCAAGCACATGAAATAAACAACTAAACAAACTAAAAATGACTTAGGAAATAAAACTAGAATGCATAAGAAACTTTGAACCAAAAATAATCAACCAATGACCAAGACTATGCCACCAATGAATAACTATATTAGTTGGCAAAAAATCTTAGAGAAAGGAGGGCTTATGAGTCCCCTCTTCCTCCTTTGGAGGGCTCTTGAGTTCCCTAATGGAGAGCTCTTCTTACAGTGGTATAAAAGAAATCAAATGATGAAGAAATCAATTCCTATTCCCTCAAGAGGTGAGTGGAATGGCCTATTGGAATGTTTCTAGAATGATCCAAGGAGAAAATAGGATTCTCAAAGGAGGATTGAGGCAACATAACAATACTATGAAATTCTTAATTTTTTAGTGCACCCATGGCCTCCATTTATAGCATGTCTTCAAGGCAATATTCAATTGGTTTTTGGTGTGAACAAGGGGCCCTTTAGGGCACCCTTTGGTCCTTTACCAGCCCCCCATTTAGATTCAGCTCAGACTTGAGGGTCAAATCAAGTTGTGAATTGGTCCATAAGTGGTTAAGGGGCCGACAAGAACCATAAATGTGTCATTCACAACAGTGCGCGACTTTTCTCATACACAGTCACACATATGGCGCATTGTGCGCTCCATGGGCTTCTTTGCCCCGTGCACTGTGCATGTGCTTCCTTTAGTAAGATGGTACATGTCAATGTTTTCCCAATTGTATATTTTTCTCCTCTTGGAAATGTGTTTTGGTGATGCAGGTGAATTAATAGTTGTTTGGCACTGTTGTATTTCTGTAACCATTTGCGTGCAATGTTGTGGATGAAATTTCAGTGATAACACATATTAAGAAATCAATATTCTGATTCATGTAAAATGTTGAGTGAGGAAGTAAACCCACTCAGTTATGAAAAAAGGGGTTAAGAGTAATCATCCTTTGGGGGAAAGTGAGAGTCAATAAATCAAGATAGAAGAGGAAATTAAAGTAGGAAGGAAAAAAAATTGTTGTTAGCAAGGAGTGAGAAAAACTAGGGCTTAGTGTTGGGGAAGAGGTTCCAACCATATTTTGTATTGAGGAAACTTTGTTGAGGCTAGAAATTATGCTGAGAATCAGGTTGTTATGCCCATGACTAATTGTATGTGAGAAAATTACCCAAGACAAAGTGAGATTGATGTGTGACCACCCTTATTGCATCTAGATTTCCTTGAGCCCCCAATAGACAGAGTCATCTCCAGTATATGTTGGAGCCCTAGAGGGCATGGAGATGGTATTAGGGACTATGGTGTAGAGAAGGAAATCTCATCCATTTGGTTGTGCAAGTTGATGGGGAAAAGAGATAGGTGGTTGGAATTATTGTAGGAGTCATGTCATTGTGTTTTTTTTGAGTTTTGAGTTGTTACAATGGACTATAGACACCCATAATATATTATCCATCCTTTTGGACTCATAGCCCCAACTCAGGGGTGACTTGTTGTGGAGGGAATTCAAAGAGTGGAGTCTCTGGTTGGGTGGAATGTCCTTCATATGTACTTGGTTGTGTAAAACATTTTTTTAAAGATAACTATTTTGATCACTTGATTGTTTATAGTTTTAATATTATGATTGAATGTTGCATTTACTCTATATGTTGTATGTTTGAATGATGTTATGTGTGATTCATTTCTTCTGTGCATTTTTAAATTGGTTTCATTCACGAGTTTAATTATTAATGATAATAACATCAGAATGTATGTCATGATGCACATATATTTTTCTCATTTGAATAGATGTCATTTAATTTGGTAGTAACACGACCGAAAAAGGGATATGAGTATGTTACATGTTGGTATTAGAGATTAAAATAATATTAAATGATCCTTCAAGAAGGTTGGGATTAATTAATTAAGTAATGGTATCAGAGAGATAATGATTTAAGTAAATGAAAATTTGAAAAGTTCAGTATGTGATAGAATTTTCATTTTAGTGACATATTCCTAGAAGTGAGACTGGAGTATGTGCCATGTTAGTTTCATATATTTTGGTTCAACACTAGACTCCTACAGGCCAAAGACTGGTGCATATTTAACAATTTTGGTGTTGCAAAGCATTAGTCTATCTCAAATGTGGGGGAAATGGGTGAAATTCCCAAATTATGGGTGAAATATGCATGTAATTTAGCAAAGGGATGTCAAATTGACACTCTTAGGATCAAGTTTGTACGTGTAAATCCAATTCCATATATCCCATGGTGACTGGAAAAGAAAAGAATGTTTTCGGCTAAAAAAATAAAATTTTGAAAAATTATTAATTTTTAGAATTTTTGGAAAATTAGGAAATTGTCTATACCTAGTAACATGGAGGCCACATGTCAAGTGGCATGGTGAAGTCCAAAGTGGTAATTTCTATGGTTCCAGGACATGGTGTTCATATTTTGGGTTTGTAGTGCCATGTGTTGGAAAATATACGGAGTCCCAAAACTTGTGGAGTACATAATGTGGGATGCATGATGACATGTGGGTGCAAGAGAATTTGTGAGCATTATTGGGTTGTTATATTATTTGCAGTGAAAGTCGAAGGTCAAGGTTGATTGACCATAAAAATTCAAATTTAAATTAATTGACATAAATTCTAAGTGTTCAACCAAGAATAGGTCAAAACAAGGTCATTTGGCAACCGAATGAAGACTGAATGAAGGTCGACTAATAATCTAACTTGGTAGTCGATTGTAACATGATCCCAATATTCAATCGATTTGTAACCAATGATCTGCATGGATCTCTAATTGTTTTTGGGTCCCTTTATTTAGGGTTTTTCCTACTATAAATCCTATAAATAAGGCATGTTGTAATGATGTAAAATATAATTTTTAGCCAATCTTTAACTGATTTTTAGATCAATCATTTTAGAAGTTGTTGGTCATGTAAATGTAAGGAGAATTGGCTACAGTGTTGTTCTTGTGTAAATCAATAAGGTATGATATTGATTGTGTCTTAGGTTTATACCAAGGTTAGGCATGTAACCTTTTATTCAGAATGAATAAGACAACAAGAGAGAAAGACACTCAAGGAATGTGGGCTTTCTTGTTTGGGTTTCCAGGGTAAAATATCTGTGTACTTTGTGTTTGCTTTGTCATTTATTTTATAGCTCAAATATTTCTTCCTCTCTTCTGTTAGGTTTAGCATGGAAGTTTTATATTTCTTAACATGTGGTATCAAAGCTTGGTTTATCCACCCCGGATCTGAGCTAAATCATAGGTCCAGTAAGAGTCGTAAGTCATAGATATTTAAATATTATGTTTAAAGAATGGTGAGTAGCTAGAGAATAGAGATCAAAAAATTCAATGGCTATAATTTTGATCTTTGAAAGATTAAAATGGAATATGTCCTTTTAGATCAAGAAAAATGGGTAGGAGTCTTTCTAGGTACCATTCTAACAGGTATGTTGAGGGAAGAATGGGAGAAACTTGAAAGAAGGGAAAGGAGTAGGATTTGACTTTGTCTTGTAAATTCGGTGCTAATGAATGTATCAAGAGAATATTTGGCCAAGAAAATGTGGGCCAAGTTGGGAAGATTGTACCAGTCGAAATATTTGGGAAATAAGTTTTTCCTTAGAAATAATTTGTATCTTCTGAGGATGAGTGATGTTATTTTAGTGACTAATCATTTAAATGAATTTAATACCATAATAAGTTGGTTATCGTTTTTAGATATCAATATCACCGAGGAGGAGAAATGCATTAGCCTTTTATGTTCTTTGAAAGACTCTTGGATAGATTAGTCATGGATATAGGGATTAATTCAACCAAATTAGTTCTAGAATAAGTGGTTGCATATATATTAATAGAAGAAATGAGAAGGAAGAACATGGAAGGATCGACAAAAGATGCCTTAGTGGTGAGAGTTTGACCGACTAATAGAGATAAAGGAAAATTCTCCGATAGAAATTCTAAGTCAAAGGGTAGATCTAAATCCCATATTCAATTGATGATAAGATGTTGGAAATGCAATCAATTCAGGAATTACAAAAGGGACTCCAAGTCGAAGGAAATGGAAGTCAGTACAAGATCCGATGAGAAGTAGTTGACTAAGAAAACGATGACTCCATATAAGGGAGGCAATGTGTATCTGGAATAGACTATTACACAATTGGATCAATATGTTTGGTTGACTGACTTAAGAGAATCCTATCATATGACACCACATAGACAATGGTTCTGTGAATATGAATGATATGAATGAGGAGATGTGTTCTTTGGGACGACTCCACAACCAAATTTGTTGGATGGGGAATAATGAGATTTATACTATAGGATGGGAGGACTAGAACCCTTTTAGGTGTGCTACATATTCCAAGTTTGGCAAGAAACATGATATATGCTAGCGATATGAGTGACGTAGGATTGCACACTCTATTTCATAAGGATTTTTGAAATATGGTTAGATGTGCGAGGTTCTTAATGAAAGGATTTCAGATTGGAATGTTACACAAGTTGTTAGGAAATTTATACTCAACTGGATACAATAGTATCATTTTTCCTTAAGTTGACTCGCTTTCGACTTGAATTGACTCAACATGGGCTGAGTCAGTTCAAACTGACTCGACAAGTCATTATCAACTCGACCTGACCATGTTATGTCATGAGACGATGGGACACATTGCATAAAAAAGACTTTGATCTATTCATAGTGGGAATACCCATGGTTAAACATTAAATCACCAAAAAATCCCAAGACACCGGCCATTTCGTCATAACTTGTGTAATATCCCAGTTTTGAGTCCCAATATTAAATAATGTATTTTGTTTACTTGATGAAATTTCATAGTTCTGAAACATTCAAAGAGGCCAGCATGCCTAGGAAATGTAATTTTTTGATCATTATTAATAATAAAATACATCATTGGCTACTAGAAGTACAAGGACAAGAGTTATAGGGGGTTATGATTACACAAGAGAGGGGGCTTAAGGGGCTAATTCATTTTATCATATTTTATTTACCCATAATTTTTTTAATGGAGAGAATTGGTTACATGTTCTTCTTGGGGAAAGGCCATGTGGTTCTTGATTTTCAAGTAAATATATAAACCCATTTTTGGGTTGTTTGGGGGTTCATTCATTGTTCATTTTTCACACTCTTCATTTTGTTCTCTCCATTTAAAATTTCACTCATTCATTATTTCTCATTCATCCTTGATCTTGGTGGGGGAAAGAAAAATCAAATTGTTGGGAGAGAATCCATGGTTGGCTAGCTGTAGTGACTACTGGTGTATTACAACCATGAATTAATGCCTGCATTCTTGATATGCATTGAAATGTACTAAATTTTATTCACAACTGCGAGTCCTGAGAGTCCCAGCATGGATATTCTTGACCCAATGCACTGGAGCCCTAGAAGGAGGTGGACATCCTGAGGGACTGTGTGGTATATAATGGGGTCCATTTCTTGGGTTGTGTAGGATGGAGAGAAGAGCTTTGATGTACTTTGGATTGTTTTGTGTTGAGGAACCTGTGAGAGCTTGAGTGTTGACTGGTTTGGGAAGTTGAGTGACACCCTAGAATTGTCATTATGGATTCATATCCCTGGATCAGGGGTGACCTATTGTTGAGACTTGGAACAATAGTGTCTATGGTTGGGTGGAACGTCCTTGGTCTACAACCAGTTGGTGAATATTTTTTATTAATATAAGTGCTCTCTATCATGTGTTTCTATTCTTATATATTTATTTTTGTTGTGTATTAATTATTGTCTCTTAGATTGTTATGTTATAATATGCATGATTGTTGGTTATTGTTGTGCATGGCATGTTTAAACATTCTTTTATGATTGTAGCATAAATATTGATTATTGCATGTGTTGTTATGGTGTTCTTTCATGATTCCTTATTAATTAAATGTTATTAGAATTCAAAATCAGTTTAAAAGTGAGTTTATGGAGTAGCGTGCCCGACCTGTGGGTGGTTGGGTACATTATAGATTGGTATCATAGTTTCTGGTTGAAACACTAGATTGGTATGGTAATGAACGAGTGCAAATTAGACAAATTCGCTATTGCATATTTTCAAACTGTGTGAATTTTGGGAAAAACAAATAGATTAGAGAGAAAAATCCCTGAATTTGTGGTAGATTTGAGTTTGACATAATTCAAAATTATTTGAGAAGTTAATGGATTCGATATACAGAATTGCAGAGCTGAATTTGAACTTGAAGGTTGAAAAATTCATGTTTTAGTGGTCCTTGTAGTGCAGGATAAAGTTCAAAGGATTGACGGTTGAGATCATGTTTGATATTGACATAAATAGCCCAAATTCATTCTTGAAAAATTTAAAAATTGTAATGTTTTCAAATTTTGACAAACTTAGCAAATCAATGGATGAGATTCATTTTGGCGGTTGGGAAAATAAGGTATATCGACGACCCAGATTTTTCGAGGAATTTTGTCGAAATCGCTAAGTGTTGAAATTTTTCAATAGAAACCTTCAATCGTCGATGGCCAATGGTCACGGATAGACAAGTTTTGGTGAAGTGTTGAAGTTCACCAGGAGAAATATTCTATCATCGATGGTTGATGTTCGAGGATCAACAAGTTTTGGTAAAGTGTTGAAGTTTTCCACAATAAATCTTTGATCGCCAATGACTGATGGTCAAGGATCGACAAGTTTTGGTAAAGTTTTGAGCTTCACCAAGAGATATCTTCGATCATCGATGGACAATGATCAGAAATCAAAAAAACTAGTGTGATGTCCATATTATTCCAAGAGAAATTATCGATGGTCGATGAAGAGAGGAAGGTGATGACATGTCAGTCCATGTCAACCCAGTTGATTCCTTAGAATGATGTGTCATGCCACGTCGACATATTTTATAAATCAGCAGAGGGATGGTTGATTGTCGATGGTTAGGGTTTGGCGATATTTGTGAGAAATATGGGTTTTTCATGGAATATCGTCAACGGTCAATGTGCGGGCATCAAAGAGGTTCATGGGCGACTTTTGGTTTCCAGAGAAAAATGGTCAATGATTGATGTTCGGTGATCGATCATATGGGATATTAGTGGGAAGGTTTGGTTGGAAAACGAAATCACATATCCTCAATATCTGATCACCAATAGAAAGAATATCAATGGTCCAAAATGCTTCCTATTTGAGATCGACGGTGCATATCAAATTTAGGAAAAATTATTCCATAGTGTCAAAAACAAAACAAAGTCTGGAGACATTTTCATATTTTTGGCCATCACAGGAGAAAATTAAGTCGGATTGATATCAAACATATGGGTTTTTTCCACAAAGGAGAGGTATACAATAGTGTCAGGGAGGGCCATTATCCAATTCTTCCTGGATTTGTTAGAAAATGATTTTCTTTTTAAAGATCTAGGTCCAGATCATTGACAAAGGTCCATATTAATATGAAACTCTTGGAGAGATTCCAAAAAGAAAACATGAAAATAACCCATGAAGGAACTGAAAAAACCCTAAGGGGATTGGAATGGGAATACTGAAATAGGCCAAAATCCACTATTCCGAGCCACTTTTGGGGGATTTTTGAGATTTTTAGAGGCAAAAGTGACCCTAGATCATAAAAATGGAAAATTTTATTTACTTGACATTTTATATAATCATTGAGGAAAATAAATTTGTTCTAGTTAAAGTTTTCCATAAGTGTACATATTGTGAGATAACCAGTTTTGCTAAAAATTCTAAGTCTGGAAAAAGGGTGAAAAGGGACAAAATTGTAGATTCCATATTGTTGTATTTTTTTGTTGGTGTATCAACTTGAAAATAAGAGAGTGTTTATAAATTCCTATAAATATTATTAACTATGTCTCATATAAAGTTTTCTCTAGTTTATGATATAGTTTATTCTATAGTTGACAGAAGTTGTCACTTCAATAAAATTACACCAATGGAGAAATGCACGAAAAGGGGGAAAGTGGTTTTTTTAGGAAGCCATTACTTTCAGCTCAGAGATTGAAACAAGGCATGAGTATAGTATTTGGAAATATTATTCAGAGGATAATAACCTTGAATTGTTATAAATTGGATAATTATGATATATTGATTCATGAATTGAGCAGAAAAAGGACCTGTAGTATTGTTTGACAAAAATTCTATAATATGCATAATTATAACAAAATGGTTGCTTGCACATTTTGAAATATTAGGGAGTATAGCCATACTAGTTCAATACAAGAATGCATATTCAAAAAATGGAGGAAGGAGATGGAGCCTTCATCCATGATAAATAAATCAAAGGTCAAAATATCAGTGTAGGTAATGCATAGATAGAATTAAATGGGAACAAGAGTAGAGGGGAACAAGAAACCTTGATAGAGATTGTGAGAAGCCTGAGAATAGAAGTGCATAGTTACAAGGAATACAATGAGAAGTTGGTGAGAGAAAAAAATAAGATAAATTCTCAAGTGATGCAAAGCCTAAATCAATTGCATAGGAAAGAAAAGAATGGATCAGACTTAGGGAAGGAGGAATAAGGAAGATATCATGAAAGAAGAGGTAACTACATAAGAGATGTTCATTCAAGAAGTTCTAGAAGAAATCATAGGCATTACTCACCTCCTTACTTAGCAAGAAAATTGTATGCATTTGAAGACTCCATAAGCAGTTCAAAAGTGTCTCTTGTTAGACACTAAAGAACAAGACTTGAATTGGACAATTTGCAAGGAGAGTTGAGGAAGCTTAAGCCACAATCCTTTGATGGTGAAAGAGAAAGTGAAGATGATGTTGAAGCATGGATTATTGGACTTAGGAGTCCTTTTCAATTTCATAATTACTCATCAAACCTAGAAGAGAAAATTTTTACATACCATTTACATGGAAAAGTTGCTATTTGGTGGGATGAACTAAAGCAAGTTGAGCGCATTAATGAGAGAAGGATCACTTGGAAGAAGTTCAAGTGATATTTTAAGAAGGATTAACTTTTAGAGCACTTCTATGACAAGAATATGCAAGAGTTATTTTAACTGAGGCTGGGAAGCATGACCGTGACATAATATGAGAAGCATTTGTTAGTATTGTTGATGTAGGATTTATAAAGAATGAAAATGTGAAGATACAGAGGTTTTTGAGTGGTCTTCCATCCTTTTATAAGGAAAACATTCAGTATGATGAGCCTAGTACTTTGACGAACACCATCAATAAGGATAAGTACCTATATGAGCAACGAAAGGGTAGATAATCCATGTAGAAATATTAGAAGGATAAGAAGAAGGAGAAATATAATCAGAGGAGGAAGGGATTCAAACCTCCTTTCAATAGAAACAACCCCAATGAAAATGAACAAGACTAGTCTACTAAAGATGAATCCAATAAAGAATATTCCTTGGGGAAAAGAGGAAGACCACCAATCCAATTTTGGGGGTGCAAAGAAAATCACTTACACAAGGATTTATCTTATAGAGGAGATAAAACGAAGACCATGCACAAAATCCAAGAGGAGACAAAGGTAGAATACATGGGAAGAATATATACAAACTTAGAACATCGAAAAGAAAAGCACCAATCCAATATGATCGAAGTGGAAGGTAAGATCATTAATCAACCTATTGTTATTTTGAATGATTCAGGAGCAAGACATTGTTACATTGACCCTAAAATAGAGGATATATTACATTTGGAGAAAAGTAATCTTGAAAATTCAAGTTTGATTCAACTATCCATTGGAACCAAAAGAAGCATCAAGAAGGTTGTTATAAGTTGTCCAATAAATCTGAATGGAGTGAGTACTAATTTTGATATGAATATAATACCATTAGGATCTTATGACATCCTAATTGGAATGGATTGGCTGGACCAACACCATACTATCATAGATTGTCATAACAAGACATTTACATGTCTTGATGAAGAAGGAAAATAGAGCAGTATGAAAGGAATTCCAGCACCCATTTCTATAAGGGAGATTTCATCCTTACAACTGCAGAGATGTTTAAGGAAAGGATGTCAATTGTATGCAACTCATGTGGAAGAGCCAAAAAATTCAAAGGGCCAAGCCTTGAATATTTTCTATAATTATAAGAGTTTGAATATGTATTCCAAGAAATATCAGGATTTCCACCAAAGAGGGAGATATATTTCTCTATTTAGTACCATGAGTTGCCCCAATATCAAAAAAACCTTACAAAATGAGTACACCTGAATTGAAAGAATTAAAAATGTAACTAGAAGAATTGTTGAAGAAGGGGTACATACACCCAATTATTTCACCTTGGGGAGAACCAGCACTCTTTGTCAAAAAGAAGGATGGAACATTGAGGTTTTGTATTGACTTTAGATAGATGAATAAATCCACTATGAAGAAAAAATGCCCTCTACCCAGAATTGATGACCTCTTTGATTAGAAAAGAGGAGAAAAGATATTTTCAAATATTTACTTGATATCTAGATACCATCAGGTAGGAATCAAGGAAGAAGACATTAATAATACATCCTTCATAACTAGGTATGGACATTATGAATTTGTATTGTTGCCATTTGGACTAGCCAATGCACCCATTGTCTTTATGTTCTTAATGAATGGAATATTTAGATATTATCTGGATAAGTTTTCATTGTGTTATTGGATGACATACTTATTTATTCTAAGTCCGAGGAAGATCATGAACATAACTTGAGGTTGGTGTTGCAAGTGTTGATGAAACATCAGTTGTATTCCAAGCTTAGTAAGTTTTATTTTTACCAACAACAAATCCATTATCCGGGGTATATTATTTCAAAACAAGGTATAGCAGTGGATCCATAGAATATTGAAGCCATTATAGGATGGACAACACACATGAATGTTTCATAAGTCATATCTTTTATGGGATTATATGGTTACTATAGAATATTTATAGCAGGGCTCTCTAAGATTTCTCATCCCATCACTTCTTTCCAAAAGAAGGGAATTAAATTTGAATGGACAATTGAGTGTGAAGAGAACTTTAATTTGTTGAAATAATTTCTTACTAGTGCACCTATTTTAAATATTTTTGACCCAAATGAGAATTTTTTGGTATGTACAGATGCATGCAAAGAAATACTCGGTGGAGTCCTCACTCAAAATGGACATGTAATTAGTTATGAGTCCAAAAAACTCAAAGAACATGAGAGGAATTATTCCACATGTGATTTGGAGCTTGATGCCATAGTTCATGAAATGAATACATGGAGGCATTATCTCATGGGAAAAATATTTGAATAAAGTACAGACCATAGTGGTATGAAATAACATTTTGAACATCCAACCTTGAATTCTAGGTAAACAAGATGGCTGGAATTTTTGAGTATGACTTTGACATCAAGCATATCAAGGGAAAAGAAAATAAAGGTTTTGATGCACTCAATAGAAGATTACACCTCATGCATGCTACAGTTGTTATTATGCATCAATCAGATTTAAAGAGAATAATTTTAGATGATGTTGTTACAGATCAGCGTTACCTACAGGTAAAGGAAAGTTTACATCAATAAAATGTACCGTAGAAAATTAAAGAGTGTGATATTAAGGAATATGGATTACTTATGCATAAGAATATAATTTATTTTCCCATTTCCATAGAACTTAGGGATTTGGTGTCAAAAGAAATGCATAATTTTCCATATCCCAGATATCCCGGTTACTAGAAAACAATTGCAGCAGTAAGAAGCCAATTATTTTTTCCTAGAATAAATAAGGATGTTGTTGATTACATTTCCAGATATATGGAGTGTCAGAGAGTAAAATCTAAGTATAGACACCCAACGGGTTTGCTTCATCCATTTCCAATTTCATAGAGGAAATGCGAAGTGGAAACCAATGATTTTATAACTAAATTGCCTAAGAGAACAAGGAAACATGATTACATAATGGTAGTTGTGGATGAATTGACAAAGGATGTTCATTTCTTTCTTGTTAAGATGACTCATACAACATCTATTATTGTAGAAATTTACTTGAGAGAAATTGATAGGTTGCATGGGATACCTAAGGCAATTATTTCAGACAGAGATACAAAGTTTACTTCAAATTTTGGAGGGGTTTATTTAAAGTATTTGGTACAAATATGAATTTTATCACAACGTAGCATCCACAACCAGATGGATAGGCTAAGAGATTCAACCAACTAATTGAAGACACATTGAGAATTTATGTGATGGATAAACCATCTAAGTGGGAAGATTACTTGCATTTGGTTTAGTTTTCTTATAATAATGGCTATCAAGATTCATTAGAGATGATCCCATTTGAAGCTTTGTATGGTATAAAACAAAATACTCTCATGAGTTGGGACAACCCAACAGATAGAGTAGTACTTGATCCAAAATTGCTCAAGGAGATGGAAGACAAGATGGTTAGAATTAAAAAAAATGTAAAGGAATCTCAAGATAGACATGAAATTTATGTATATAAGAATAGGAAAACTAGACAATATAAAGTGGGGGAGCATGTTCTTTTAAAAGTGACACCCAAGAAGATCTCATTGAAGTTGGGTAGTTGTACAAAGATAGAAGCCAGATTTTGTAGTCCATTTGAGATCTTGGGCATAATAGAGCCATTTTCATACATGCTTGCATTGTCTTATTCAATGAATGTGCATAATGCATTTCATGTCTCTTTGCTTAAAAAGTATATACATGATCCTAAACATGTTATTGATTTGAATTTGATCCGGGTAGAGACAGAGGGAGACTTTTACTTCTAGCCAGTGCACATATTAAAGAGAAAAATCAAAATTCTCTGGAATCAAGCTATAGAGCTGGTAAAATTTCAGTGGACTTGCTACGGTCCTAGAGATGCTACTTGGGAGTATGAATATGCCATGCAGATAGAGTACCCACAACTTTTTGAATAATTTTGAAATTTTGATTTATGTTTTGTATATGCATTGAGGACAGTTTCAAAATAAGGGGGAGGGGAATGTAATACCCCAATTTTGAGTCACTGTATTAAATAATGTATTTTTTTTTTTGATGAAAGGCCATAGTTCCCAAACAATTAAAGAGGCTAGTGTGCCTAGGAAATGTGATGTTTTAATCATTATTAGTAATAAAATACATCGTTGGCTGCTAGACAGACAAGTACAAGAGTTTTATGGGGATATGATTGCATGAGAGAGGGGACTTAAGGGGCTAATTCATTTATCATATTTTATTTACCTATAATTTTTTTAATGGAGAGAAGTAGCCACATGTGCTTCTTGGGGAAAGGCCATGTGGTTCTTGATTTTCAAGTAAATATATAAACCCATTTTTTGGTTGTTTGGGGGTTCATTCATTATTCATTGTTCACACTCTTCATTATATTCTCTCCATTCACACTTTCACTCATTCATTATTTTGAATTCATCTTTGATATTGGTGGAGGAAAGGAAAAAGAAATTGTTAGGAGAGAAGCCATGGTTGGCTAGTTGTAGTAACTACTAGTGTATTCCAGCCATGAATTAATGCCTGCATGCTTGATATGCATTGACATGTACTAAATTTTATTGAAAACTGTGAGTCTTGAGGATCCCAACATGGAGATTATTTACCAGATGCACTAGATCCATAGAAGGAGGTGGACAGACTGAGCGACTACATGGCAGAGAAGGGGTTCCATTCTCTTGGGTTATGCAGGCTAGAGAGAAGAGAGTTGGTGTAATTTGGATTGTTGTGTGTTGAGGAACTTGTGAGAGATTGAGTGTTGACTAGTTTGGGTAGTTGAGTGACACCCTAGAACCATCCCTATGGATTCATAGCCTTGGCTTGGGGGTGACCTATTATTGAGACTTGGAATAGTAGTGTCTATGGTTGGGTGGAACATCCTTGGTCTACATCCAGTTGCTGATTTTTTTTTATTAAGATAATTTCTCTTTGTCATGTGTTTCTCTACGTATAGATTTATTTTTGTTGTGTATTAATTATTGTCTCTGAGATTCATATGTTATAATATTCATTATTGTTGGTTATTGATGTGCATGGCATGTTTAAACATTCTTTTATTATTTTATCATAAATATTTATTATTGCATGTCATCAAGATGAAGAAGAATGAGGCTTAAAAATGTAATCATGGAGGGACTAAAAGGACTCCCAAGCCTAAGGAGAAGACTCACAACATGGAAAAAAAAATGTAGAAAAGGGTCTGCCTACGAAATACATGTAGAGGAAGGCTCTACCACCTAATTATGACACTTTTAGAGAAGACAAAAAGGTTATGTGTCACACTTTTGTGGCATCTATCCTATGGAAAAGAGAGAAAGTCAACAATATGCAAAATGAAGGGTGGTGAAATCCTAACTTATATGCAAATGTCGAAAAATGTCTTTTACCATGGGATGATATAAGTGTAACCCATCTCAAGAAAACACCAAACCAAAAGAACAAGTTCATTAGAATGACTCAAAGATCTCTCAAAAGGGAACTCAAGTAGTTACTGAGCCAAGAAAAGGGGAAAAGGAGACCAAAATGGGCCAAAAAAGGCCAAACAAATCTATAAATAGAGGTGGACAACTCATTTTAACCATTACAATTTTGAAAATAACCAAAAGGTCAAAAAATATCTTCCTCAAAACATGAATTCAAGGAGCAATGGTGGAAGGAATATCCTCACACTTGAACCAAGTAAGTACAAACAAATTTTCCTTTCATTTCAATTCATCTTTTATTGCTTAAATTATTTTTGTGAAGGCACGTTCCCTTGTAAAAGGGTTGGACCTTCATGTAACAATCCTGTAATAATCCACTCCATGTGTTGGTCATCTGGGATATGGAAGGTATGTTGATCCTTTAGTATATTGAACCTCTAATCATAGTCCCACACTGATTCATTTACTATCTAATTGATCTCCTTTAGCTTTGTAATGCACTATGACTAAGACTTAGGCTTCTGGAATTATTTCAACAAGGCTTGTCTTACCTCTAATAATGTTCTCATATGGCCCACATGTGTATTATTTTGATATTTCATATACCATAATAGTGCGTGATCCCTAAAGTTAGTTTCCAACTGTGCAATCTTCACACCATCATCCTAGGCATTCTTTACGGTCCATATTGTGTCACAAATGAAAAAATGTCATTATGGGTCTTCTAAACCAATCCCTTGAAAGAGAGTCATCCTTAAGGTAGGATCTACCCTTGCCATTGTATTCTGTGCAATATTATTTCTTGATAACACTAACTGATTCTAACTCGATGTACTAATTCCACTACTTTGATTACTTCTACTACTATATTTACTTCCTTCACTAACTACAATTGAAAAAACATATGATCTTACTTTAGTTCTTAGTGATGCACATAGGGTCGTGCATTCGACATAGAGTCCGATATGAGTGGGATATTCTTCTATTGGACTAAGCTTACGGATATTTTATTTTGTGCATAGATTCCCTTCGATCTATAATATTGCACCATTGTCTCTTTCCTCAATCTCACAGTGTTGGGCATATTTCGTAGCCACATTCCTCTTCTTATTCAGTCTAAATATCTTACCACTATGCAATACTCTGATCTCTTTGTTTGTCGCACACTCTTCTTCTCCTGGAATTCTCAGCCCATCCATTCCTCACTCCCTCTCTTCATCCCTGTCTACAGTAAGATCATTCTCTAGTCACAGGGAAAATTTTAGGGACTAAATTTCTCCCATGGGCTAATTTTCCATAATTTTTCCGAAAACAAGACTCGCCATTATAAAAATTATTCGCCCAAAATCTATAGGATAAAATTATTTTACCTTAAAAATCGCCAAAATGTTATAAAAACTAAAGAAAATACTTTGAAATTTTAATACTTTTACAAACATATCTCCAAACATTTAATAGTTGGCATATTAAGGACTAGTAAGATTCTCCAAGGTTTCTACATTTCAAAACAAATTTCCATCCTTAAATTTATCCATGTCTGGTCAGGACCGAGTTCCCCTATGTGTTCAAAGATGTTTAACAATCTGATTCCATGGTCATAACTCTTTTTTCACTCAAAAACATCTTAATCCACGTATATGGTGACTTTAGGTATCTTCCCCACAGTCCTTTAAAGAATTTTCTCTCAGTAGCACTATATGACTGAGTACAATCTATGGAAAATTCAATAATGTAACCTCCCAGCACACTATCTAGCTAGTAATCAATTGCATGTTATGTCTTATTTCCTACTACATTAACCTTTCATATCAATTTAGGGGTCTTGTTCCTCAGAACCGCAATTCAATATCTTCCAATATGTTCAACAAATCTATGGATCCATTCTACTAAAATATTTGGAAAGTCAATGAAGAAAATTTAATGTATATATATAAACACATACCTTTCTAACCATTCCCCTGCATTTATCCTTGAATTATTATTATGATCTACAAAAAACTTGATCTCCTTAGTATTCAACCAGTCTCTGATATCCTCTTTAGTAGGCCTCCACATCCCCCTCATTCATAGATCCCAGTCCTGACAACATAAACACCATTAAATCACCAAAATTAAACATTAAATCACTAACAAATCCTAAGATACCGACCTTTTTGGCATCACTCACAAGCAGGTGAAGTCTCACCCGAGATACCTATGGGGACTATAGGAATCAAGTTTTCACAGTCATGGGGGAATATGAGGCATTCATCCTTAATGCTTACTTAACATTCATTCATATATTTTGTGCGAAAAACCATATCAGTACCATAACATCTGACATAGTCATCCTACTTAACCATTCAACATATGTGCGAGACCATCCAATACATATTCATACTAACCATTAAGAATCTATTATATGTGCACAATGAACATCACAAAAAGAAAAAAAACATCATAACAACATACACATCAGAACACAAAGATTCAATTTGGTTCACCCCAAACTGAGCTACCTCCACAATGACTGACTTCTTTTATTATTCATTCATAGTCTTCCTTACAATGGTTGCGCATTGCATTCATACAATTATCTTCAGTAAAAACCAAAACCTTCCCAAGTCATTCTATGTTGGAGTGAACACATTCCTGATGGGTAAACTATATGTACTAATTACCTTAATTAAATTTTCAACCAGGGTAAGTAAACTTAGAGTTGTGACACAGTATGAGTCAATGAAGAAATAAAAGCTAATGGAAATATTAACTATCTAAGAGGATGGTTTACCCTAGGGATTAGTTATGTTTTCTATTTATAGTTCTAGTTTAAAATATGACTTTAAAATCCATTTAAACAACATATCCTATGTTAAATATACAAAGCAACCTTTAACTAATGATCTTTAAGCAATCTAGGACTATGAACTATTTAATTTAAGTAAGCAACTTTCTGAGTGAACAAGCAATCTTTGAATAAGTGAGCAATCTGTTGGAATTAGATTTACAAAGTGAACTATATTCTTACAGAAAGATATCTTCAAAAACTCATAATTACTTTTATCTTGTAGGAAATAAACCTTATCTTTACAATAATCTACCTAACCGAAAGCAAGAGTATTGTAATAGTATTAAAATATGATGATTGTGTCTACGGTGGAGAATCACATATTAGTGGAATCTAATCACTAGTGACAATTCAAGTGGAATCAACTCGATGTTAACTTCTACAGAGAAATGCAGAGTATGGATAAGGAAATCTATAGAAATATTTTCCATCATAAAAACAACATTAGATGTTCTTGTATCTGCATGGTCTATAAACATTGTGCAGAAGAGATTAAAAATCAATCACTTGTTCTATCACACTGATACTGGAAAATGCTTTGTACAGAATTGATAATTCATGAAAGCCTACAAACTCATAACTAGTACTAATTAAAAATCATAACTCAAAATCATAACTAGGATATAATTAAAAATCATAATTCCAAATCAACTTTGATCCTAGCATTCTAATGCTAAAAATAAAGTGAACAATTTATGTAAATCCACAAGAAGTAATTGACATAATATAATAAAGTATATGTGGCTAAAAGAAACATTGCATAAGTAACCAAACTATGGAATGATTTATTATTTTATAAACAAAAACAGAGAGTTATGATCGCATAGGTAAACAACTTATAAATAATTAAATTGCAACCTGCATAACAAAGTTTTAGGTATCAGAATACAAACAAGTAAATACAGATTATTATAAATGCTCTATAATACAGATACACTCTAGAAAGTGATCTTCAAAGTAGAAAAGATATACATAGTGATACGATTTCAACAACTAACTTGAAGCTAGCTAGTTATGAAATCCAAATAAGAAAATATGAATATACACTGATATGCACAAGCTACCCAGATCACTGGTGGGCCCCCCAGATGGTCATGGAACTACTTCAACATGAAAAAACAGTCACAAAATTAACATAGCATTGATATTTATCACTAAAACAAAGTTTATAGATAAATCAAGATAATGTCTATATGTATATAAAAAATCATCCTCTTGGTGGCACACACCAACTAGTATTTATAGAGTGCATACACAACTTGATAGGTCTACCATTGAAAGAGTTGACATTCTCTAAAAACATAAATTCATCAATTTTTCATCAACATAACACATCTCCTCCAACAACCTGGTGCACTCAAAATAACGGTCATTGTAACTACTCAAGTCTGAATGTGATGAGTTCCATAGCTGGAGGGTGTGAGTGGGCACAAAACCCATGTTTCTGAATATCCCATAGAATATTTTCGATATGATAACATCCAACTCCACTACACTCCAACTGTCGAATCACGTTTTGAATGAAGGTCTGGACAAAGGACTGGAGAGAAGGTCGGATCAAGTTTTTGGACTATTGCAAGAAAACAAGAAACGTTAGAAAATTGTAATTTCTCAATTGAAGATAAATTAACATAAAATCATTACAAAAAAATAATTACAAAAATATGATAATACCTTTAAAAAGAGCTAAATAAAAGTATAGAGCATATAACTTCCATGTGCAAAAAGAGGTTTGGTCATCGGAAAAATAGTCAAAACACCAAATCAACATTTATCCCACGCCTAAGAGTTTGCAGGTCCCTCTACAACAGAAATGGGTCACCCAACATAACTATACTCGTGAAGGAGGGGGTAGATTAGATTTAGAGGCCTCTCCCTCATTCTTTGGGGACTTTGGCTTAGGCCTTTTGTGAAGCTTCAACTTCTTTATGAGGATTGGTTGTAGTCATCTGATCAACCAATCAATGAAGAGATTTTACTTTTGCTTGCAAGACGTCATTGTCATGGTGCAAATGTCGATCCACAGTTCTCGTTCTTCCAGATGTTGGAACAACTAAGAATTATCTTTTTTCAATTTCTCAATAGTTGGGAATTGATCATATGGCTCAAGAGAGTAAGGCTTAGGCTCCTTGATAGATGTAGAAGGTATATCAATTTTAGAATAATGTGTAGGAATCTGGGAAGAGGGAGTAATAATTTCTTTGCAAGGAAGACTTGGTGTGATAAGTTCATGTTAAGCCCTAATATTGGCTCATTACCCCTTAATTGGGGCATATTATATTAGTAATGTTATTTTATTTATGTCGGCTTTAGGCCATTAGTTGTAATTATACCTCCTAGTCTCCTATATATACCAAGGAGACATTTTCATTTTGAATCATCTTGTACTTG
>JASDQU010102448.1:611598-636445 GCA_032191745.1 Picea mariana
AAAAGATAATTTTCCCGTCCTGAATACATGAGTCTCATCTATGTTATTTGATTTATGTTTTATCTCTAACCCCCTAGTAGATCAGTAGCATGCATGCATAGTATTGTCTTGATTGCAGGAATTTTTGTGGAAGGAGCAGCAGCAGCAAGGAGATAACAACTCAACGGAGGATCTACTTCAACCGTCAGAAAAAGGTTGGTTTATTCTTCTCGTGTTTTCTTGAGAAAAGGGATTGAGATTTTGGGTAGGAGGTTAAAAGTTAAATCTTAAGGGTCATGATCTGCGTATAATTTTAGAGCCCTAGCTTATTAGTCCGTAGGGTAGAATACCCCACAACACTTTGTTATCAATCTGTAACAATACAAATGACTATTTCTCTTCTAGTGTTTAGCATTTGTTATCGATTTGTAATTGTTACAAGGAACATTTAAGTGTAAGCAGTCTTTAATTACATTAGATATAAACATAAATAAAAATTCACAGCAGGTTTAAAACACACAAAGTTATTTCAGTAGTATAAAACTTATCATATCAATACAAATGGTTGTTGATATAATAGCCTGAGATATTGTAAAAAAACAATATGACAAAATTTGACAGAGATCCTACTTCCACTTCTCATGGATTGTAATACATATGGAAGTTTTTATCATTTTTCATCTTAGGAAACCCCTCCCCCACTCCCAAGTAGTGTGACACTTCACAATCAAATATATAGGAAACTGTTCAATCTTACCAATAGCCTAAGATTTATAGTTTCCAACTATAAAGATAAATTTCACACATTAGTCTGACAAGATGATTAAAAATATGGCCCCACCTATAGGACATAACATCCTACATATATTTAAGAATAGGTAGGCGAGGGAGTCTTAAGATTGTCTTAAAGTTAGTTCCCAATGGCATATGAATGGAGTTTATTTACCTTTGCTAAAACATGCATACTTCTTTTCAACTTTGCCTACAAGTAGTGTCGTACGTTAGGACAATTTTTTTTTTTTTTTTTACTGGGGGAATCAGCAACTGGCGGTTCTTGTACTTGCGTGACATGGGTTCGATCCCCATTGGCTACCACTATAACCCAAGGTGAAACCACCTAGCCCGCAAGAATGGCGCACGAGTAAATCCAGGTGAGAATCGAACACGAGACTTCATTTTACAAATTTCCTTCCATTTACACGGCACTTGCCAATCCGTCTACACCTGTGCGGGCTACATTAGGACAATTTTTAAGATTAGGAATTTTATTTATTGTTTGTCAAATCATCACCATCTCTAGGTAGAATGATCCGCTTCCAGAAAGCATGTTCAGTACTCTGACGAGTTTACCTAGTCATACCATAGGTTGATACCCACTGCCAATAGACCTTTTAAGTATCCCAACGGGTTATCCTCTTACACCCTTTTACAACAAAGACTCTTCCACCATCTGTTAATATTTGTGTATGAATATTTATTTTTTCAAGGATATGGGGAGGAAGCTCTGGCAATTTTTTGTTTTTTACTGGGATGGTATTTAATTTGGAGGATGACTCTTTCTTTATGTATTCCTTATAGATTGTCCTGATGTATGGGATACTCAAGAGGGCATAGCCAATATGAAGATATGGTATAGTCAATCATTTTTAATGTGTAGTGGATGGTACCATTGGAAAATAATAGAAAGGTATCTATAGTCCCTACTCACTTTCTTCTTTTTGAATTTTATTGATGTTTCCATGGTTAACCGCTAATCAGACCTTATTGCTACTCTTTCATAAATATACTTTACTCACTTACTCAGGGTTCTCTGGAAAATTGTACTAGTAACCTCTAGGTTTGATAAGAAAAAGTGTCACTTCCTTATGTCCTCTAGTGGTGGAGGTTATGAGAAGCTTCCATGAAATATTCCTTGAGAGAAACGAAGATAGAAATCTTGTAAAAAATGGCTAATTTAAAGAAGACAATGTCTAATCATTATAAAAATTCATTATCCAATTGGTGATTAAGAAAAAAACAGAGTTTAAATATAGAAACATCTTCTTTTGAAGTAAAATACTTCCCTTTATGTCTCCTTGGAGTTGTCCACTTGTTGTTAGATGAACACGTGCATAAATCTCTAAAATCGTTTATCAAAAGAAAAAAAAACACTCTAAAATATTTACATATGTATAATCAGAAATAAAACGTTTCAAGAACAGGGGGAGGGAGAAGAAACATCCCCATCCACCAAGGCCAATGGCTTGTCGCCTGACATGACCTTTATAAAATCTTCTTTAGAAATGGGTATGTGGTAAATTTTAATTCGGTGTCCATTCACTATGAAAGAGACTTGTCCATCATCAATTGTTTTTATCTTAACAACCCCATTATCATACATGGTAACTAACTCATAAGGACCCAACCATCGAGTGGTAATTTTTCCTTTAAAATATTTGAATCGGGAATCAAACAACAAATCCCAATCACTAGGTTGAAATTGTTTCATTTTAATAAATTTATCATGCCGCTTACTCCTCTGGTTTCAAACTAAAATTGTCCTTTGGATAGCATCTTCTCTAGGTTTCGAACTAAAATTGTCCTTTGGATAGCATCTTCTCTAATCTCATCCAATTCGTTCAATTGTAGGGCTCATTGTTTTTGTGCCTCATCTAGGTCTAATCCCAACTGTGCAACAATACAAAAAGTCCTTACTTGGAATTCAATTGGTAAAAGTACCTGTTTTCCATAAACTAGTTCGTATGGGGTATGCCCAGTGGTGTTTCTCCATGTGATACGATATGCCCAAAAAGCCTCTGGAAGTCTATCAGCCCAATCTCTATGGTGTAATTGGAAAAAAAAAATTAGGATAGTTTCCAATACTTTATTTGTTGATTCTACTTGGCCATTAGATTGTGGGTGGTATGGAGAGGACTTACGATGCTTTATCCCATATTTTTTTGTTAATTCCTTCATCAGCTTAGAAGTAAATTGTGTACCCTAGTATGTGAAAATCTCACAGGGAACACTAAAGTGGGTAAAAATATCTTCATAAATGAACTCAAAAAAATATTTTTCAGTAGCCCTAAACAAGGCTTTTGCCTCTACCCACTTGGTGACATAATCTGTGTAAACCAAAATATAATTCTTCTTAGGAGACATGGGGGAAATTGGTCCTACAAAATGAAGGGCCCATTTCTCAAAAGGTTCTATCATAACTTGGGAACATAAGGGAATTTCATCAGTTGATGTGGGTCTTCCTATCCTCTGACATCTATCGCAACTTCTCACACATTTGATAGCATCCTTAAAAATGTTAGGCCAATAGTAACTTGAATGTAAAACCTTATATCCTGTATGTTTATCGAAAAAATTCCCACCACATGGTCCATCATGACAACTTCGTAGTATTTATTCTATCTCATCTTCTCGGACACATCTAAGAATAATCAAGTCTAGCTCAATACAAAAAAGGTCATGGCCAACCCAGGAGTAGTTAACACTTTTGTTATAAGTCGACTCCTTTCATGAAGTGACAAATGAGCTGGTAATTTTCTAGTAGCCAAATAATTTTCCATGTATGCAAACCATGGAGTGTTTATGGAGATGGAAAAGAGATGATCATATGGAAAACTATCATCAACAGGAATATGGTCATCCTCATGATTAATGTGTGATAAAAAATCAACTACTAAGTTCTCTTTTCCTGGTCAGTCAAGGACAATGATATTGAACTCTTGTAATAAAAGGAGACACCTAGTTACTCGACCATTGGTAATAGGTTTGTTAAAGAGAAATCTAATGGTAGAGTGATATGTATGTACAAATACCTCATATCCTATGATATAATGGATAAATTTGTTGATGGCATGGATGACTGCCAAGAATTATTTTTCGGTGACTGTATAGTTTATCTCGACAGGGGTCAAGTTCTTACTCACAAAGTAAATGGCATAGGATTGTTGGTCTTATTTCAGTATCAGAGGCATCAATGGATATATGAAATGGAAGGGCCCAATTGGATCCCCTAAGAACTGGTGCAACAAATAATTTATCTTTTATAGTTTCAAAGGCGATTTGACAATGGTCAGTCCAAATAAAATCAACATCTTTTGTCAGCAATCTAAACATTGGTGCAACAATATTTGTAAAATTGTCAATAAATAACTGATAATATCCGGCATGTCCAAGAAATATTATTACCTCATTTTGAGTCTTTGGAGGTGGAATTTTGAATATTACCTCAATCTTAGTAGGATCCACTTTAATCCCTTCAGATGAAACATGATGCCCTAAGACTACTCCTTCAGTGAATAACATTTTACACTTCTCATGACTTAAGAATAAATTCATCTCTTAAAATCTAATAAGAACTTTCTTCAGATTATCTAGGGCTTCTTCACAAGTATTACCATATACTATAAAATATTCCATATACAACTCCACATAGTCATGAATGAGGTCAACAAATATCCCTAATACCGCTCGTTGGAATGTGGTAGGAGCATTACACAAACCAAATGGTAAGACTCTATAGGCATAGGTTCCCCAAGGATAAGTTAAATTAGTCTTTTCCTTATCCTCGGGTGTTATGATAATTTGGTTGTATCCGCTATATCCATCCAGGAAGGAAAAGTATCATTTCCCTGACAAGGTATCCAAGACTTGGTCGATGAAGGGAAGAGGAAAACAATCCTTAAGAGTGGCCTTATTAAGTTCCTGAAAGTCAACACAAATTCTCCATCTTTCGGTTACTTTCTTTGGAACCACTACAAGTGGGGATACCCATTTTCTTTCAGAGATTGGATAAATAAAACCGACATTCAAAAGTTTTTGTATTTCATCCTTCACTATATCCTTTAGTGTCATATTCATCCTTCTCTGAGGTTTCCTAACAGGTGTTACTTCTTCCTGGGTATATATGTGATGAATGCATGTGTCTAGGTGTATACCCTTCATATCGGTATATTCCCAGGTGAATTGTCCTAATTGGTTCATAAGGACATTCACTAATTGTTCTTGTTGATCTGCATCTAGTCCGAAATTTATATGTAGGAATTACCCAGGACTAATATCATAAAACATGGTATAAGATACGGAAGATTCATCTATATCAAAAATAAAATATGTTGAAGACAAAGTTGATGGGTCCAACTGTTCTTGAAATTCCTCACCAAACATATACTCAAATTGGGGAAAAGATTGTTGAAAATCAACACACGTGATTGCAGAAATAAATTAATTTAGCACATTTTTCATTGTTTTCTCCTGAAGTTCCCAGGAATGATCACTACACAACACAGGATCTTCCTAGTTCTCATTATAATATGGACATTCAAGTCACCATAGATTCTCTATAATAGGTTGAGTTGGTGGGTATATGGTAAGTTTCTGTATAGAAAGTCCATTAGAGATAGTCATTTCACCTTCTCTATAGCCAATAAATGCATTGGTTGTGGCCAACCAAGGTCTTCCCAAGATAACGAGATTCACTTTAGAAGGATCCTTTGAACAAATGACAAGGAAGACTATTGGATATTCCTATGATGCTAATGTGACTATGATATCATCCCAGATTCCTTCAGGTATAATTTTTGTCTTATCTACTAACTCAAAAATAGTTGAGGCAAGTCTAAAGAAGTGTTTCAAATGTAATTCTTCTAAGGTAGTAATAGTCATAACATTAATGACTGCCCCTAGGTATATGAGAGTATTTCCAATGGGAACCTTATTAATGGTTATTGTTACTATGATATTCTTTGGGTTTGCATACTTTTTGACCCTAGGTTACTCTGATATGTATTCATACAATTATCCTATCAATTGTACTATTGGAGGATCTTTCTATTTCCTACCTGGTTTCTTGATACAAAATTCCTTGATCACCTTACTGTAAATTGGAATTTCTTTTATGGCTTGTAACAGGGGAATTTTGACACAAATATTCTTCAATTCATTTAAAATGTCAAATTCCAGTCAAATCGTTGGTTTCTCAATTGTTAATCTCTCTGGATAAGGAGGAGATTTCATAATGTGTGAATATTCACTTTGGGGAAGCTTTTGTTCATGGTCTTTGGGAATAATAAAATCTTCCCACTTAGTTTCATCCGTTGGTTGTGTTATCACATGCTAATTTTCACTAATTTTTCCCAAAGCATCTTGTCCCTGTGCTATCTTTCCACTCAGATTTTAAATTTTTTTCACTAGCTCTGTCAAGATACCATCACCTAAATCCTTCACTCAACTGATCATCCAAAATAGTCATGTCCTCCATGAGTAAAAAATTGGCAAATATCCCAAACCTATACCTAGCCTTAATGCTTATCTAAATCCCTTAGTTCCATCACTTCATTCATTTTTACCTATTATTATCATATTCCCGTTGAAAATTACAAATATTCATTTTATTAATCTTAAGCACCCTTATCCTATCCACAAATTCATTTGATAAGCCTCATATGCCCAAATTCCTTAGAAAAAAAAAAAAAAGGTTTATTATTATAAATAATTTTATATTAAACTATTTATATTAATATTTGGTCCAATATTCAATTTATGGCATCACGTCAAATCATGGGCACAAATCTCAATTTATAATGTGGAAAAGACAAAGGGTGGATGGAGGGTGCACATACATATTGGGTGAAGAATTAGCGCAGAGGTTAATTCTGTGAAGGCGGGTCGATATGTAAACCGATGGTTTTTGGTCGGGGATACGTGTCCTTATGTGGTGAATATCAAGGGTAAAAGTGGTGTGGAGTAAACTACTCCATCCCAAGCCCAATATAATAAATTAAAGCATTTATCATATGGTTTAGGTGCGACATTTTTCCAGTAGTGTGATTCAATAATGATTATGGAATTTTCAATAATACAAATTCTTCCTCACGGTGAAATTGTTTTACAGAGGTAAAATTTAAATTTTACAATTCAAAGAGATTAATGTTTATTTCCATGGAAAAGAATTAAATGGGAAGATGAACGTGAAAGGAAGACTTGGGTAATTTTTTATCCAAAGGTTTTAGAGAAGTAAAAGAAGAAGATTAAAGATGGTAAACAAGACATGGTTTTCAAAACCATGGGAAACAAACCAGTAAATGGTTTTCACACTGAAACGGTAAATTGGAAAAAACAAGACACAGTAAATGTTTTCACATTGAAATGGTAAATTGGGAAAACAAGACATGGTTTTCAAAACCATGGAAATCAAGCAATAAATGGTTTTAAAAACCATGGGCATGAATTAAATTATGGAAATTTAATTCTACAGGATAGAAAAATATTTAGGAATTATTTTTATTCAAATATATTATTCCCAAATATTTAATGAGATTATGGATAGATGGAATTAGATTTGAAAGAATATAAGTGACATTTCAAAGAGAATGTAGCAGAGAAAGGATATGAAGTGTCAGAGGAATTGGTCGATGGATCATGAAGCGTTTTTTCTGAAAATTGTCATTTGTAATCATTGTACTTAGTTTTAGAAGTTGAAACGTTTCATTTCAGTTATTGTAATCGGTTGCACACCGAAGGAACTCGAAATTGTATAAATAATAGAGGTTCTGAATGTATTAAGGGTTGGCATAAGTGCAAGGGAACAATTCTATTTTTTTTGAACTCTATTGTAATTTTTTGGAGCTGAATTGAATACATATGCAAAAGCTTTTGAAGTCTCTATGAAAAGATTCTAATGGTGGTGATATGAGTTTTGTCTTTTCTCATTGTATGTATTTCCTATGTTATTTAATTCCATTTACACTGTCTTCTATTTAAATTGGATATTTAAAAGCTCAGAATTCATCTTATGATGCTCTCGGCTTAAACAATTTAAACCATGTGTATTTCTTCTTAACTAATTCAGAATTCATTTCAGTAATGCTCTGATGCAGTTATTTGTTTTCTCTTTCCTCTTGCACCCTACTTAAATACAATTTATAACTCAGACTCATTGCCTCATTTAGCCTTTATCCACTAGAGAGTTCTACCGGCCGGTAATTGTTTCATTCTCTTTCATAATTTTGAATCCATAGCCCTAAGTGTCCCTCCCCTTCCTTGCCAACAACTTTATAAAAAAACCCCCAAAAAAACTGAATCTAGCCATTGATTTCCAAAGAAATACCCAGTGACACAAGAGATCCCTCTATGAGCTAAGAAGGCTAGGGCCCAACTCTAAACTTGGTTGAAACAGTTACCTCTGTCGTTTATCTATCAACCAGACAAAATTTACAGAGTGCTAACATTCTGGTGTCATTGTCGGGGACGAAATTGAAATATTTTCCCCGGGAAAAAACGACATGGTTAAGTTCTAAGGTCTGAGAGCAGCAAACACTTAGGCACATATTCTTTTTATTCCTACTCTAGCGACTCTAGACATCGAAAAATATGTTTGAAGGTGATTCCACTGGTAGAAGAATCCATAAATTTAAATTTTCATTGGCGACTCCATTGTCCAAAGACTCAGTAGCCTAAAGATTTTATTGATGACTCCATTGCTTCAAGATGGATTACAGATTTGCAAGGTATGCTCCAATGAATCACTCTCATATTCCTTGCTTTCCAAATCGTATTCCTCTATTGTCACTCGACCAAGTTTTGAGGATTCTTGGTCATGTTTGACCTAATTTTGGGACTTCGACAGGCTGTCGAAGGTAGAGTGCAAGACGAAGTGGAGATCGTGGGATATCGGCCCCTCTTAGGGCCCTTTTGGGATTTTGGATTATGTAATGGGTATTGGAATGTCAGCCCATGGGTTCACCCATTCTTAGGCCTATTTTGTATGTATAAATAGATATCTAAGCAATGTAGGAAGAGGCCAGTGTGCTAAGTTGATGCAGGAGCATCTCTCCACGTCAGCCAGCCAGCCAACCAGCCACGTCAGCGCGTGCATTCAAAGCCGAAGAGAGGTGCATCCCTCGTCTTCAATTTTAAATTTGAATGTAATTAAATGTTGTAGGCTGTTGAGCCATGGAGCCATGCCTTTGTGCAGGCATTAGAGTAGGTAGGCCTTTAATGTTTGTATGGCTGAGATCTAGATCCGATTCTAGACTAGACAGCCCATTCAATTCTATTGAATAGGGTAGGTAGGTTGGAGGGAAGAGCTCAAAGAGCCCCTCTTGTAAAAGGTCAATTTCGATCTCATTTTGGGGGTTGTTTTAAGAGAAGAGAAGGAACCGAGGCTTTGATATAGTTCATGCTCAGGAACACCTTGTAAAAACAGGCATTTCCCATTTAATACAAACAACAGTTTTTCCTGCATATTTCCTGTGTTGAATGAATGTCTGTGTGTGTTCAATTTATGTTGTAGATGTATTCTAGACATTTGGAGGGAGTTGTTTTGATTTCAGGCTTGAGAGTTTCTTTGTGGTTTCATGCCAAGAGGGCATGACAGAGTACTATGGTCTTTGGATACCATTGCATAGATGCACTTTTGAACTCTGCGGATTCAGACAAAGACGTGCCAGGTGGGCATAAAAACTGGAATCATCAATTCAGAGGAAGACCTGTGAGGTTACTAAAGACCTTAGAGGCAAGGTTGTGGAGAAGAACACAGTTGGAGACAAAATTTCTGAGGAGTTTTGTGAAGCTCTGCCAAGTGGGCATTGAGCCAGTGCAAGGAGTGCACAGAAGAAGAACTCTGTTGTGAGTTCTTAAGAAGTTAGAATCATATGAGGATTATTGACACTCTTTCAGGAGGGCATTGAGACAGCGTGCATATAGGCACAGAGAAGAAGGGAACTCTGTTGAGTTTTATGATTGGAAGAGGAACGCACTGAGGGATCTTCACAGGGTTGTTGAACACCCTGAGCACTCAGCAAGAGGTTTCTTGAGTGAAGGATAGCCAGGAGGGCACCTAAGTTCTCCATCTGAAGGAGAAGGGAAAAAGGATAAAAAATCCCTTAGGGGTCTAAGTATTTGAAAAAGCTTAGAAGGGGTAGCACTTTCATGTGCATGAAGACTCTGCAAGGAGTGTAGAAGTCGTAGAATCCTTCAAGGATTCGGGAGAAAAGCTCAGGAGGAACAATGTTTTTATACGCGTCGACGAGGACTCAAGTTGCAGAGCTCACAGACAAAGGAGAACAAAGGGTCAAGGCCTTTGAGCATTTGAAATTCTTCCAAATCCGAAAGAAAAGCGCCAAGGCTCAGCAGGAGCAATAGCTACCGTCGGATCAGCTGAGAAGATCTGGACCATTGAAGGTTTCCACGTCCAGGAGGCAGTACAGGAAGAGCGCATAGGAGAGATTCTGAGCCATCAGATCTTAAGCTAAAACCTGACAGCCGTTGGATCTGTCAAGAGTTGCACGATATTTAAACCTTGCAAGCAGAAGCGAAAGTCCTGAAGGGTTTGTGTTGAGATATCGACGTTCGGGAGTTCGGGGATCCGGAGGATGAGAGTCCAGGCACTCGACCTCAGAAATCATGAAGTCGCGATAGAATCACAGCCGTCCATCTAAGGAGGACAGGTGGCAACAATCACAGAGTTGGTGAAGTGCCGAAGAGATCTAGGATTTGGGTCTCACGAACTCAAAAGTTTGTAGGGTGAGAGCCCAAGAGTCAGGCGCTCCAAGTCGCGAAGTTGTGAAATCATGAGGAGTGGAGACAACTGTTAGATCCAGAGAATGGGAGGACCATTGGATCAGGAACCCCATCGCCTATAGCGTGTTCGGGGGTTCGGAGGTTAAAAGAAGTCATTTTTACTTCACGAGTAGTGAAGTGCCAAGAGTCGGGCACGAGAGGACACATGGCAGAACCACAAGGTGGGCCCGGGTGATTGACAGGTGAATACACGTCGCTAGGAGGAAAGGAGTCAACTTGGCATTGAATTATCATGTATTGGAAGATCTCAATAGGAGGGCACGAGAGTTCAATCCACGAACTCACGAAGGTGCGAGTTGTGAGAGGCACTGGTATTTAATCCCTAGCCTATGGTTACGTGTGGAGGGAACTGACAAGAAAAGGAGTCAACACTCCGTTGACTTCTCGTGTCTCTTGGATTCATGAGATAAGATCATGGGAGCTCAACATTGAAACTCGCAAAGTGGCGAGTAGTGAGAGGTGTCAGCGATTGGCCTAGCCGGTGGTCACTCTCAGAAGGTGCTGACAAAAGAAGGGTTGTACCCATTTCATGATCTCGGATATCGCAGGATTGAGAAGGAAGAGTCGGGAGTCACGACTCATGAACTCGCGAGTTGTGACAAGCGCCTTTAGAATTGGGCCTTGGTCATAGCACTATGGTCGCATGAAAAGGTGGAGCTCGCGCCTAGTGTTGTTCGTGCAAGGGAGCTTCTGAAAGGACCTGTGGATCGATAATTTGTGATTCCAGCAGGGAATTGAAAGAGCCGATCCAACTCAAAGGGGTTAAAGAATGATCCTGTGAGTGGATCTCGGCCCAAGGGCCGATAGGTCTATGACAGTTTATGGTATCAGAGTAATAACTCTATTTGTATATTTCAAGCAGAGGGAGAAGACAAAGGAATACGGAGTGTTGGAGACTCTGTGGTGATTGCTTGCAGGTGAGCACCAGGTTTGCCAGGAGAGCAGATAGGGACAACAATATGGCTACTGAAGGCCGTAGATACTCTGGAAGGAAGAACCTAGAGCTGATGAGCAGATCTGAAATAGATGAAGAGCTCGCTGATATAAAGGAAGAGATAGAAAATCTTGCATTGTGAATGCAACAAAACGCCAAGTCGAGATGGGTATATGAATGGCCCATGAGGAAGCTAAAAGAAAAATGGCTAGTCAAGAAGTTGATGGCTAGAAGACAGCGTAGGCTATTAAGATGATGGTTGAGGCATGCCGAAAACCTCAACAGACCAAAAGAGAGGGTTCAGATATGTGAGCCAGAGACTGGGAGAAATCTCAGTGATGATGAGGATGAAATGGGATCAGCTGAAGATCTCAAGGACTGTTAGGAGGGNCTGAAATAGATGAAGAGCTCGCTGATATAAAGGAAGAGATAGAAAATCTTGCATTGTGAATGCAACAAAACGCCAAGTCGAGATGGGTATATGAATGGCCCATGAGGAAGCTAAAAGAAAAATGGCTAGTCAATAAGTTGATGGCTAGAAGACAGCGTAGGCTATTAAGATGATGGTTGAGGCATGCCGAAAACCTCAACAGACCAAAAGAGAGGGTTCAGATATGTGAGCCAGAGACTGGGAGAAATCTCAGTGATGATGAGGATGAAATGGGATCAGCTGAAGATCTCAAGGACTGTTAGGAGGGCAGCCCAGAAATTCCCAATTGCCAGGAGGGAAAAGAATTGAGATTTATGTAGGATCTCATAAACTGTCATGAGGATAGGCAAGGAATTTCACATTTCCAGGTGGGCAATGGATCGAGATCGTTGTGGGATCTCATAGACTGCTAGAAGGGCAGCCAAGAGTTTCCAGTTTGCCAGGTGGGCAAGGGAACAGAGATGGGAATGTTTGAAACTCTCATGGACTCAGAGGTGAGTTCAATTTAGCCTGAGGTGCTGATAAAGATGGGATCATTTGATCTCATAGTCTACCAAAAAAGCAACAGGAAAATCCCATATTGCTAGGTGGGCAGGGATAAGCAGGTGAGACTATGTGAGAGTCTCATGAACTCAGATGTGAGTTTGGATCAACAGATGTAGATGGAAAAGGAGGAATATCTGAGGAATTTTCTGATGATTGGAGGAATTCAGATATTCCTGCCACTTAGCCTAGAGGAGGCCAAAGTCTATGTTGCAGATGAAGTAGCAACAACAAGAGAAAGACAACCAGCTGAGACTGTCAAAGAAGAATTGGAGTAGGTATTTGAGACTGCCCAAGCAGAAAAGGAAGATGAGCATTCTGAGGAATGGCTAAATACTTTCATCCAGGTAGCTGAAAGGACTGCAACATGGGAGTTTGCGGAAGAAGAAGAAGAAGCAGACATCATTAGTTTGGCTAATCTGTATGAACAGATTGAAGCCCTAGAGAGAAGGGTGATAGTGCAGGGCATGCACATCCAACAGGTGAAGTTGGAAGAAGATGAAGAAGGAATGGGATATCACAGTGATCTACCCAATTGCAAAAAACTTTGCAGCTGAGGAGGCTGCATGAACAGAGCCAGCCACTGGAGCAGCTGGATGAAGTGATCTAGATGATCAGAAGGCTGATGATAGAATCAGTAGAAACTGTCAGCAAGGAGAAGCTGAGCAGAGAAGCAAAAGAAGAAGTAGCAGCAGCAACAGCAGGGAGATGGAGCAGATGAATAGCTCTAGAAATTTGTTTGGGATCCAAGAGGATTTCCAAAGCTGAGAGAGGAAGATCTTGATCAGGAGCTCATGAATTTTGTAGCTGAGGATTATGATGCAGGATCATCTCTCCACGTTAGCCAGCCAACCACATCAGTGCGTGCATTCAAGGCCGAAGAGAGGCGCAGCCCTCGTCTTCAATTTTAAATTTGAATGTAATTAAATGTTGTAGGCTGTTGAGCCATGGAGTCGTGCCTTTGTGCAGGAATTAGAGTAGGTAGGCCTTTAATGTTTGTATGGCTGAGATCTAGATCTGATTCTAGACTAGACAACCCATTCAATGCTATTAAATAGGGTAGGTAGGTTGGAGGGAATAGCTCGAAGAGACCCTCTTGTAAAAGATCAATTTCGATCTCATTTTGGGGGTTGTTGTAAGAGAAGAGAAGGAGATAAGAATTTGATATAGTTCATGCTCAAGAACACCTTGTAAAAACAATCATTTTCCATTTAATAAAAACAACAGTTTTTCCTGCATATTTCCTGTGTTGAATGAATGTCTATGTGTGTTCAATTTATGTTGTAGATGTATGCTAGACATTTGCAGGGAGTTGTTTTGATTTCAAGCTTGAGAGGTTCTTTGTGGTTTCATGCCAGGAGGGCGTGACAGAGTAGTGCGGTCTCTGGATACCAGTGCATAGATGCACTTCTGAACTCTGCGGATTCAGTCAAAGACGTGCCAGGTGGGCACAAAAACTAGAATCATCAATTCATAGGAAGACCTGTGAGGTTACTAAAGACCTTAGAGGCAAGGCTGTGGAAAAGAACACAGTTGCAGAAAGAATCTTTGAGGAGTTATGTGAATCTATGCCAAGTGGGCATTGAGCCAGTGAAAGGAGTGTAGAGAAGAAGAACTCTACTATGAGTTCTTAAGAAGTCAGAATCGTCTGAGGATTCTTGACACTCTACCAAGAGGGCATTGAGACAATGTGCATATAGGCACAGAGAAGAAGGGAACTCTATTAAGTTCTGTGATTGGAAGAGGAACTCACTGAGGGATCTTCGTAGGGTTGCTGAACACCCTGAGCACTCAGCAAGAGGTTGCTTGAGTGAAGGATATCCAGGAGGGAATCCAAGTTCTCCATCTAAAGGAGAAGGGAAAAAGGATAAAAAATCCCTTATCGGTCTGAGTATTTGAAAAATCTCAGAAGGGGTAGCACTTTTGTGTGTGTGAAGACTCTGCAAGGAGTACAGAAATTGCAGAATCCTTCAAGGATTCAGGAGAAAAGATTAGGAGGAACAACGTTTTTATACACGCTGGTGAGGACTCAATTTGCAGAGCTCGCAGGAAAAGGAGAAAAAAGGTTTGAGGCCTTTGAGCATTCAAAATTCTTCCAAATCCGGAAGAAAAGCACCAAGGCTCAGCAGGAGCAATAGCTGTCATCGGATCAGCTGAGAAGATTTGGACCATTAAAGGTTTCCACGTCCAGGAGGCAGTACAGAAAGAGCACACAGGAGATATTCTGAGCCGTTAGATCTTAAGCTAAAACCCGACAGCTATTGGATCTGTCAAGAGTTTCACAAGATTTAAACCTCGCAAGAAGAAGCGAAAGTCCTGAAGGGGTTGTGTCAGGATATCGACGTTCGGGAGTTCGGGGATCCAGAGGATGAGAGTCTGGGCACTCGACCTTAGAAATTGTGAAGTCACGAGAGAATCACATCCATCCATCTGAGGAGGACAGGTGGAAACAATCATGAAGTCAGAAAAGTGCCAGAGAGATCCAGGATTTGGGTGCTCCAAGTCATGCAGTTGCGAAATCGTGAGGAGCGGAGACAGCCGTTGCATCCAGAGAATGGGAGGACCTTTGGATCAGGAATCCCATCGCCTATCGTGCATTCGGGGGTTTGGAGGTTGAAAGAAGTCATTTTCGACTTCACGAGTAGTGAAGTTCCAAGAGCCAGGCATGAGAGGACACATGGAAGAACCACAAGGTGGGCCCGAGTGATTGATAGGTGAATACATGTCGCCAGGAGGAAAGGAGTCAAATCGGCATTGACTTATCGTGTCTTGAAAGATCGCAACAGAAGGGCACAAGAGTTTGACCCACGAACTCACGAAGGTGCGAGTTGCGAGAGGCACTGGTATTTAAGCCCTAGCCTACTGTTACATGTGGAAGGCGCTGACAAGGAAAGGAGTCAACACTCTGTTGACTTCTCGCGTCTCAAGGATTCACGAGATAAGAGCATGGGAGCTCAACGTTGAAACTCGTGAAGTGGCGAGTAGTGAGAGGTGCCAGCGCTTGGCCTAGCCGGCGGTCACACTCAAAAGGTGCTGACAAAAGAAGGGTTGTACGCATTTCGTGATATCAAATATCGCAAGATTGAGAAGGAAGAGTCGGGAGTCACGACTCATGAACTCACGAGTTGCAAGTTGCGACAAGTGCCTTTGGAATTGAGCCTTGGTCATAGCGCTATGGTCGCACGAAAAGGCAGAGCTCACGCCTAGTGTTGTTCATGCAGGGGAGCTTCCGAAAGGACCTTTGGATTGATAATTTGTGATTCCAGTAGGGAATCGAAAGAGCCGATCTAGCTCAAAGGGGTTAAAGAACGATCCTGTGAGAGGATCTTGGCCCGAGGGCCAAGAGGTCTGCGACATAAGTGCTAAAAAAATAGCTGAGTGCTAGAGATGGATCTGTGTGATCAAGAGTTGTAAGTTCTTTGATGCATATTGTATGAGACTTGCAGAGCTATGTGCAAGTCATTGTAAGAATTGTAAAAGGTTGTGTGCTTAGATCTACTCAGGGAAGGAGGATCTAGTGAGTTGTGAAAATCTCCTATCCTCTACAGAGTAAGGTTTTTGAGGCTCTGTGCATGTAACCTATTGAAGAAGATAATAAAGAAGAAAAAGAGTTGGTGGACGTAGCCCTAGGGTGGGGATGAACCACATATATTATGTGTTGCTCTACTTTGTTCAATGTGTTGATGTGTTTATATGTTAATGTTCTTAGTAATTTAATATAGATGAATGATCTGTCGATGCTTAGTGCTTAAGAATATGGATGGATGTTAGATCTGAATTATATACATGTGCTTAGTGATTGGATCTGTTAAGATATAATCTATTTCGTCATGATAAGTGCAGTTAGATGCTAGATCTAGTTGAGTATTGTGATGCTCTGTAATTAGGATTTAACTGTGCTATAACTAAGAATTGAATATCGATCAATGTTAACTGCTAAGTGCTTGTTGGCCCTTGACTAAGTTTTGGGAGATCCTTGGTCAAGATGACCTATTTTGGGACTTCAAAATCCTTTCGAAGGAGGAGCGCAAGACAAAGCGGAGATCGTAGGATCTCAACCCCTTTTTGGGTCCTTTTTGGGATTTGGGAATATGTAATAGGTATGGGAATGTCGGCCCATGGGTTTACCCATGTTTAGGCCTATTTTGTAATGTATAAATAGATGCTTAGTCTTTGTAGGAAAGATAAGAAGGGAAGAGTCATCTATGTGATGTGGTGCTAAGTGCAATTATGGATTTTAATTTCTTTGTGCAAATTGTGAGAGGCTTGCAGAACTGAGTGCAAGTGGTTGTGACAGATTGTGAAGGGATTTGTGTTGTAAATCAAGGAAGGAGGATCTAGTGAGGCACGTAGATATCCTGTCCTATGCGGAGTAAGGGTTTCAAGGCTTTGTGCATGTAACCTATTGAAGAGATAATAAAGAAGAATAGTTGGTGGACATAGCCCTAGGGTGGGGGTGAACCACGTAAATACTATGTTATTCTGCTCGGTGCAATGTTTTGATGTGTTTATATGTTAATTGTTAAGTTCTTTGAGATAGTTAGATAGATTTGTTTATACTTTGTGCTTATGATGAATCTGGATGTTAGATATGACATAGGTGAATGTGCTTAGTGCTTGAATATGCTAGATCTAGTCCATTTATTTAGGCTAAGTGTTTAATTACTTTAGCTCAGGGTGACTACTCTAACGCTTTGCTTTTCCTGCGAACTTAAGTTATGATGAACTAACAGTGTTGAGTGCTCTATTAAGTATTATAATCACAGACATGTGTCCCATATAAGGTTGCATACACCTGATTCCTGCAACCACCCCTGCCTCTACCTCGGGTGAGACTTCATCTTCTTTGCAGGTGTTTCCGAAATGGTCGGTAGTTAGAGTTTTGTTGGTGCGTTGTTGTAGCATTGAACCCTGGGTCTGCCCCTATGCCAACAAATGGTTCTGTTGATGGGACCTAAAACTGTGATTGATGGGAACTGAAGTAAAGAAAAGAGAAGCTCTGTGCGTAGATCTACTACTGAAGTGTGCAGTATCGGACCTGAAATTGTGATTGTTGGGAACTGAGACAGAAGAAGCTTTATGCAAAGATTCATCCTGAAATTGTGAAATCTTTGTGCATGGATCTATTTCCCTAGTGCGCAACATTCTACTTGAATTGTGAAGCTTTGTGCTATGAGAAAAGTAGAAGTGAGACTTTTTGAAGAAAAGAGGTAAGATCTGAAAGCTTTGTGCTCTGATAAAGGTAAGAATAGTGAAAAGTTTAGATCTGAAAGATTTGTGCTCTGTAGAAGTAAGACAAGTGGAAAATTTTGTTTCTAAAGCATGGATCTAGGTATGTTTGATAGATTTTTTCCTATCTCAAAAACTAGGGTACTGGTAGATGAAAGAAGGTTTGATATGAGTAGATCTAATAGGAATTGTGAAACATATGTTATACATATGCATAGAAAGAATGTTTGGACTAATAAGTGTATGCAAGATCCTAGAAAGAATTTTGTACAGCTTAGCCACCATGATCCTAGTGCACAGTACAAGAAGGATTGGGGATCATTTAAAATAAAGAGAGGATTAACCCTCTGTTACAGTTGTAGACGACCAGGACATCTTGCTAAGGAATGCCCTAGGAAGAGATCTAGTTTCCTTTGTTGTAAAGCTATGGACCATGAAGTATTGGATTTCCCTAGAATGATTGATAAGGTTGAAAGAATGAATATGAACCAAGAGAACCCCAAAGCAGATCCAGAAACTAAGACTATAACAGAAACCCAGGAAGAATCAGAAAAAGTATGGATACAAATGAAGGAAACTCTGAATGACCACCGACATGTCATATTATCAGAGGTATTTAAAGAAAAAGAATACCTTGAAAAAAGAATAGGAGACTTCGACAGTGACTGTGTTCTATATGAGGAAACCCGGGTGAATATCATGACAGAGAGGACTTGGGAAGCTATAGGGAGGCCCATTATGACTCCTTCACTAGGAGGAATCAGACTATTCAAAGGAAAGATGATACACCTATGTGGAAATCTCACCTGGATACCTATGAATGTCAATGGAACTTTGACAGAGGAAGATTTTGAGATTATTAAATTTATTGAGAACAACGCTCCTTTTACCATGTTACTAGGAAATCCTTGGATTGAAAGAGATCAAGCCAGAAGGAAGGAAGAAGAAGAAGTATTAAAGAAAAAGCAACAAGAGTTAAAATATTTTATAACTAGAAGGATCGCACACTTGATTGAAGAAAAAGAGAACAAATCATAGCCATTTAACAACAGCGACATAGATGTCGAAGTTGCAAGAATAGTAGAAGACCCACAGAAGACTAAAATATCTATCCCAGATAAAGAAATAATAGTACCCTTGAAAGAATTTGAACAGCGTGAAGTCACCATGTCAAAAGAAGATAAGAATCAGAATGGAAAAAGGAAGACCGAGACAAATCTCACTGGGAAGAAGGATAGAAAGCTAAGTAAGAAAAGGACTAAGATCGACAAGTTGCATCCATAATGTAGCCATTGGGGACATTATAACCGTTAGACCAACTCTCTGAATGGACAGAAAAATTGCCATATGACCGTTGGAACCATGCCACAATAGATAGAACAGAGTTAATGAAGGCTTCATACCCATTGCAAGTGACCCATTGCCAATTTACCTATTTATCCCGTCACGCCATGCACCGTGAACACTTTTTCCAATTGAGAGTTTGAGCTTGCAGACTTGTTGATTTTACAGAATGGTCATTGCGTTATTTCCCTCTATCCCATTCAAGTGTCTAAGTTACTCCCCGAACCCAAGATTGTTAAAGCTGAACATGTATGTTGGACGAGTTGAGCACTACAGAGAAAGTTGTTGAAGAAGTTCTGATAGAACTCATGACTGAGAGAGTCATGTCGATGTCTACAAGTGTACAAGCATCATGGATGAGAGGAATTCCAGCCTCTCCATCCACTGCTCATGGATCCAGACCATCCCAGCCATCATATGAAAAGAGAACCAAGCATAGGGATTATCTAGCAAATGCCACGTTGATCCTAGCTATATTACCCACCTATAGTCCACCTCTGAGTGGCACAATAAATTGAGACAGCATACCTAGATATTTTGAGTACAATTTGGTCACTACATACCTCTCGAAGGGGATCCACGTAGTTCGAGCAGACCAAGATAATCTTGTAGTGTTGAAGTTCAGTGACTTCAACTTGGGAGATTGCAAATTCTATAACATGCTCACCCCACATAAGTACCTGACTAGAACTAAAGGGAAAAACTCGAAGATCATCCCTCAGCAGTGGACTATGGACCTCAAACAGTCCACCCTGCTCAACGTCATGAAGATTCCCCACTTTGGACGACACCAAGAGGTGAATGCATGCGTCAAGATGTTGTTGTCTTGTTACCATGGTGGTTGTTTGTGGTTAAGGTTCCGTATAACAGTTGATCCGATGCTGATCAATCAGATCATAGGGTTAAGTATGCAAGGACCTGATCCCCAAGAGTTTTACCCCGGAAAAGCCATGGATCGCGCTCTTGCATAAATGATTAAGGACACTTATGGAAATGTTGAGAAGGTAACGAGAGGCTACAAGGTAGCTTCTATCTAGAGTGGTGCAGTGCGCCTCGCCTGTCAATTGATTGCAAGAAAGTTAGTACGAAATAAATACCCATCGAAGTCACCGGTTTTGTAGTCGACCTCGTAGGGAAGTGCGCAGAGGGTCTTCAGATGTGCTGGGCAAAGTACCTAGTGAACCAGTTAGAACTTGACTGCAGAGAGGCTCAGGATCAAGGGTACAAATTTCATTTCAGCTAGCTATTGATCCTGATTGCTTTTATTGCCTGGGAGATGCTGGAAGGTGCAACCTTCCCAAACATTGAGCCTTTCGAACCATTGGCTGCGAAGTTCAATACACTGTGGTATTCAAGCGATATGAATAAACAATGGCAATCCAATGTTGTCTTTTATACCTATTATAATCAGCTGAAAATAGCCATACAGTCTGAACCTCGCATGACTCTAAACACTCTACACTGGTTCAGGCCCTTGATGAAATTCAGCACAGACCGACATTTTATTTACATCACAGTGCACACTGACGAACACAAGAAACAACTCCAATCCTACTATAATTTGATGGAGGAGGACTTGGACGAGATCACCAAGGACTGGTCAGTGGACCTCCTCATTCCAGCAGACCCTGTGGAGATATCCAACATCGATAGTCCAGAAACTGCACAGGATACACCCGGACCTAGCAGAACAAAGTAGCTCGAAGAAGTCCAAGAATTAGACAGCACATCCATGAAGAATTCTTCTATGTCACCAGAGAAAGGAGGTGATGGCGAAGATTTGAATGACAAGGAAGTTGAACAGCATCAGGGAGACGAGGTTGATCCCCTGAAGAAGAGGAAAGGTTCACCTATGAAACCTTCCTCCCGGAAGAAATCAAAGGTCACCATGACCAATATGCAGACCATCCTCACCTCTGGTGACTTTGAATTCCTCATAGCAGTCATGCAATATTCTTCGATGGAAATAGTAGAAAAACAAGAAGCAAAGAAAGAGGAGATCTATGATCGAATCGAGACTGAACTTTGAGGGGTACAACAGGCCCTATAGTCCAGTCGTGCAGTCTCCACTATGCCAGGAGAACCAGACTTGGGAGATGAGTTAGCTCAACTCCACCTCCTAGTTGATACAGTCGAAGCTTGTCTTCGATGAGCACAAGAAGAAACCAAGAAAGCCACCCAGGCTTTGGCACAAGTATAGGGAGTACTTGTAGAGCAATGCAGTGCTTCATAAAAGGAAAGGCTTTCTCTCCAAGCGAAGTTTGATGAAGAAAAAGATCAACTACAACAAGAAAAGGAACAGTTGCTCATGGAGCAACTTGAGGTAAAAGAAGTAGTCAACAGAGCACTTCACTCTGTGACAGTTGTTGAAGTAAAGGTGGAAGATCGAGTTACACAACAAGTAGTGCAACTTTAAGAAGTGTTCTAGCAGATGCAGCAACACATCGCAGACTTAGAACTATGCACAGTACCCGAGNGTTGCTCATGGAGCAACTTGAGGTAAAAGAAGTAGTCAACAGAGCACTTCACTCTGTGACAGTTGTCGAAGTAAAGGTGGAAGATCGAGTTACACAACAAGTAGTGCAACTTTAAGAAGTGTTCTAGCAGATGCAGCAACACATCGCAGACTTAGAACTATGCACAGTACCCGAGACTCCACAAGATGTAAGAGACCAAAGAGAAGCAACCGCCAGGAGCGAAGTTGATAGGCTAAATTCTCTTACCCTGGAATGCAAGAAGCTCACTGATCACAATGCCCTAACATATGAGTGACTCATTGAGAGTCCAAAACTAAGAGCACTAGAGTCACAACTCCAGGAGGTGAAGTACCAAGCTGAAAATATACAGGCACAATTGAATCCCCTGTCAACTGTCGAAAGAATGAAGCGATCCCAAGAGCAGTGGACTGCCCAATAGCAGATTCATGCTATCCAGAGCAGAGTTATGGAGGTAACTCAGAAACTCCAACCCATACAAGAAAAGGATTACCAATTGTTTACACAGGTTGAAGGCCAAGGATCAGAGCTAGAACAAATTGTTAATGCAGCCGAATAGTGCCTGGAAGGACCTGTGAATGATGCAGTCATCCAAGAGTTTGTTGAACAAGAGGCCATCGCACAACAACAAGTTGAAGCAACTCAAGCCAAGCTCAATACGTTCGAAGAAGAACTAGTTGGACTAGAGTGACTCGGGACGAGTCACAGGTGAGTGTTGGGGGCTTGTTGGCCCTTGACTAAGTTTTGGGAGATCCTTGGTCAAGATGACTTATTTTGTGACTTCGACAACTTTTCGAAGGTAGAGCACAAGACCAAGTGGAGATCACAGGATCTTGACCCCTTTTTTGGGTCCTTTTTGGGATTTGGGAATATGTAACGGGTATGGGAATGTCGGCCCAAGGGTTTACCCATGTTTAGGCCTATTTTGTAATGTATAAATAGATGCTTATGCTATGTATGAGAGATAAGAAGGGAAGAGGCATCTATGTGATGTGGTTTTAAGTGCAAGTATGGATTGTAATTGCTTTGTGCATATTGTGAGAGGCTTGCAGAGCTGAGTGCAAGTGGTTGTGACAGATTGTGAAGGGCTTTGTGCTATAAACTAAGGAAGGAGGATATAGCGAGGCACGTAGATATCCTGTCCTATGCAGAGTAAGGGTTTCAAGGATCTGTGCATGTAACCTATTGAAGAGCTAATAAAGAATAAGATTTGGTGGACGTAGGCCTAGGGTGGGGGTGAACCACGTAAATATTGTGTTATTCTGCTCTGTGCAATGTTCTGATGTGTTTATATGTTACTTGCTAAGTGCTTTGAGATAGTTATATAGATATCTTTATGCTTTGTGTTTATGATGAATCTGGATGTTAGATACGACATAGGTGAATGTGCTTAGTGCTTGAATATGCTAGATTTGGTCCATTTATTTAGGCTAAGTGCTTAATTACTTTATCTCAGGGTGAATACTACGACGCTCTGTTTTTCCTACGAAGTTAAGTAATGATGAAATAACAGTGGTGATTTCTCTATTAAGTATTATAATCACAGATCTGTGTCCCAGATAAGATTGTAGACACCTGAGTCCTGCAACCACCCCTGCCTCTACCTCGGGTGAGACTTCATCTTCTTCCCAGGTGTTACCAAAAGGGACTGTAGTTAGGGTTTTGTTGGTGCATTGTTGTAGTGTTGAACCCTGGGTCTGCCCCTGTACCAACAATGCTCTATTAAGTGTCAGAATCATATATATGTGTCCCATCTAATGTTGCAGACACTAGAGTCCTGCAACCACCCCTGCCTCTACCTCAGTTGAGACTTCATCTACTTCGCAGGTGTTGTCAAAAGGGTTGGTAGTCAGGGCTTTGTTGGTGCGTTGTTGTAGCGTTGAACCTCGGGTTTTCCCCTGTGCCAAAAAATGGTTCCGTTGTTGGGACCTGAAACTGTGATTGCTGGGAAATAAGGAATAAGAAGCTTTGTGCAAAGATCCGACCTGAAACTGTGATTGTTGGGAATTGAGGAAAACAAAACTTTGTCTCTCTACTGCGCAGTATTCTAATTGATTTGTGAAGCTCTATGCTAAATAAAGAATTCCAATCTGAAGAAAAGAGGTAAGATCTGAACACTTTGTGCTCTGATAAAGGTAAGAATAGTGAAATTTTTTAAGATCTAGAAGCTTTGTGCTCTGCTGAAGATAAGATAAGTGGAATTTTTTTTTTCTAAAGTATTGATCTAGGTATGTTTGATAAGATTTATCCTAGCTTGAAAACTAGGGCACTGATAGAAGAAACAAGATTTGATATGAGTAGATCTGATAAGAATAGTGAAAGATATGTTATACCTATGCATAGAGAATGTTTGGACTAACAAATGGATGCAGGATCCTAGAAAGAATTTTTTGTAGGTTAGCTACCATGATCCTAGTGCGCAGTGCAGGAAAGGCTGGGGATCATTTAAGAGAAAGAGAGGATTAACCCTTTGTTACAGTTGCAAAAGACCTGGACATCTGGCTAAGGAATTCCCTGGTAGAAGACCTAGTTTCCTCTATTGCAAAGCTATGGACCATGAAGTATTGGATTTCCCTAGAATGATTTCTAAGGTTGAAAGTATGAATATGAGACAAGAAGACCATGAGAAAGATATAACAAATGAGATTATGAAAGAACCCCAGAAAGAATCAGAAAAAGTATTGCTATAGATGAAATAAACCCTGAATGACCACCGACATATCATCTTATCAGAGATCTTCAAAGAAAAATAATGGATAGAAGAAAGAATAGGACACTTCGACATTGACTGTGTTCTGGATGAGAAATGTAGGTGAATATCTTGACCGAAAGAACTTGGGAAATTATAGGAAAGCCTACTATGATTCCTTCATTGGGAGGAATAGGATTATTCAGAGGAAAGTTGATAAACCTATGTGGAAATCTCACCTAGATATCTATGAGTGCCAATGGAACTTCGACAGAGGAATAATTTGAAGTTGTTAAATTTATTGAGGACAACGCTCCATTTTCTATATTACTAGGAAAACCTTGGATTGAGAGAGATCAGACTAGAAGGAAAGAAGAAGAAATCTTAGAACAAAAGAAGCAAGAGTTAAAATATTTCATGACTAGGAGGATCGCACACTTGATTGAAGAACAAGAGAACTGAGTGAATGTTAAGAACCAAACATCAATATAGCATAGAAAAACCTCAGGAAAAGTACTCAACGCCTTGAAAAAGAGATAATTTCAGATAATAAGCCTCTTCGAGGGGGAAACCTCCTTTTACCCCACTTAAATGTTCAAGTACAAGATGATTCAAAATGAAAATGTCTC
>JASDQU010102448.1:636545-677676 GCA_032191745.1 Picea mariana
AACATTTCTTGCCACCTTAAATGCATTCTCCAATGATTCCCAAAGGCGAACCTCATGTTGAATGTTATCCTTTAAAGTTCCTATGAATACATCAATCAAGTGCTCATCTGGAATATCGGTTACCTTTATATTCAATCTTTGGAAGTTCTCAATGTGCTCAGTAATAGAACCCTTTTGCTTGAGATTTATCAATTGGCTAAAAAAGGTATTGCTCCTTGTATCCTCATAGTGTGCTATCATTTCTTCCATGAAAATTGTCCAAGTGACAAGTGATTTGCGAGAACAAAGCCATCTATACCAAACAAATTCATTAGGTTCTAAATATAAAGAAGCAATTCGTACCTTTTGTGTATGTGGCACACTATGGAGATCAAAGAATTGCTCCATCTGAAGTATCCATGTGATTGGGTCCTTGCCATCAAACTTCCTCATATCAATATTAGGAACGTGGTTGGTCTTCAAACCAAAGTTGGAGTTTCTCCATTCTTGATTCACCTTCCTTGTGTGCTCATCATGAATTTCATGGGATGCATTTTCACTTTCAGGTGTCTTCTCTGTTACAAAATTTTTCATTACTTCCATGATCTTAGCTTTCATTGAATCCATCTTAGTATCCAACTTAGCTTCTATTGAAGACATCAACTTAGCTTCCATCGAATCCATCTTCTTTTGTAGTTCATTTATGTCCCTACGCATTTCTTCACCTTCATCAAGAGTCCAATTAGGATTTTCTGGAGGCTTATTTCGTGTAGAAGGTCCTTTTTTTGGTGGCATGTTGGCCAAGTATCACTTTTGAATCTTGATTTTGACACTATTTATTATGTTCTATCTCCCAAGTTTCGGCCCTTCTAGGTATGAAACTTTCTTTTATGTAGTTCTCTGATATTTCTTCTCTGTAATGCCATAGGTTTGATCAAAATTGGATGTGCCAAGTGGAATTTATGGTAACTTCCTCACAACTTGCCGATTTTTGGCCTTTCCAGAAGATCTCACTTGTATAGCATGCCCCGCACAAAATAATTGATATCAAATTCTGAAACTCGCACCCAAAATACTACAAACTGTCCAATATCCAATGAAACTAGTCCCACTCAATTTGGATACTCTAGAAAGATGTTATGATTTTTTTACCTAGAACACCTTCTTGAGACTAGTCAATAGGACTAGTCAGATACCTTATCTTACACAAGGTGTATATACAAATTTAAGATGACCCAGAAGTTGAAATTTTTACCACAGATACCTTACTAATTTCTGTAAATATCCTTTGGATTTCAGGGTCTCAAACATTACAGAAATTTTTTTATGGTGAAAATTCCGCAATGACTCATTTCAGGATGATTCCAAAACCCTATCTTTTACAGGCTGTATCTCCGAAAGTATAAGGCCTCGGGAGCTGAATTTTGAACCCAACGTACCTTGATCCATCTACTAAATATCCTCCAATACGTTCCTTCTAAAACGTTGTATAAAAAAAGTTATAGCAAAAATTCCACGGTGTCTCAGATGTAGCAGCAAAACCCCAAGACCTTGAGCTCTGATACCATATGTTAAGAACCAAACATCAATATAGCATAGAAAAACCTCAGGAAAAGTACTCAACACCTTGAAAAAGAGATAATTTCAGATAATAAGCCTCTTCAAGAAGGCAACCTCCTTTTACCCCACTTAAATGTTCAAGTACAAGATGATTCAAAATGAAAATGTCTCCTTGGTATATATAGGAGACTAGGAGGTATAATTACAACTAATGGCCTAAAGCCGACATAAATAAAATAAAATTACTAATATAATATACCCCAATTAAGGGGTAATTATCCAATATTAGGGCTTAACAGTGAAGCTATTTAAAACCATATACTTGGATGTCAAAGCTGGAAGAACACTAGAAGACCCATAGAAGACTAAAGTACCTACCTCAGATAAGGAAGAAGTATTACCCTTGAATTTTAGGAAAGAATCTCAACAATGTGAAGGTACTCTGCCAGAAGGAGATAATAATTAGAATGGAAAAAGGAATACTGAGATGAATACCACTGGAAAGAAGGCCCGAAAACTTAGTAAGAAGAGAGCTAAGACCGAAAAGTTACAGAAAGTTCCACAAGGAACTTCACAGAAGGAAAATTTGCAAAATTGTAACTTCGTCAGAATATCAGAACAACGTCACATGGCACCTCGCCATGGCAAAGAAATATATTCGTTGGGAACAGTATAACCATTAGACTGATGCCCTAAATAAGAAGAAAGGCATTTATGGTTAGACATCTCGCCAAAAGACCATTTGGACTGTGCCGTAACAGACAAAACTGAGTTAATGAAATCTTCTCTTCCGTGGAGAGACCCATTGCCGAGTATTTATTTATCCCATCAATCCATGCACCAAGAAACATTTTGCTAACCGAGAATTTGATCCTGTAGATTAGTTGATTCTCACACAGTGATGATCGCACTATTTCTATCTATCCCATTTCATTGAGAGATTACTCTTTGAACCTGATATTTTCAACCCCGAGTGTGTATGTTGGACGAGTTTAGTGCTGCAGAGAAAATTGTCAAAGAAGTTCCCATTGAAATAATGACCGAAAGAGTAATGTTGATGTCTGCACATATACAAGCATCATCGAAGAGAGGATTGCAAGCCTCTCTATCAACTTCTCATGGATCAAGGCCATCTTGACCGACAACAGAGAAGAGAACCAAGCACATAGACGACTTAGCCAATGCGAAGTTGATCCTGTCCATACTGCCCGACTACATCTCGCCTCTCATTGGTGTGGTGAGTTGAGATAGTGTGCCAAGAGAATTCGAGTACACCATGGTTACTGTGTACCTCCTGAAGGGGATACGTGCAGTTCGAGCACAACAGGATAAGACCGCGGCGTTGAAGTTCAGTGACTTCAACCTCGGGGATCACAAGAACTATAATATGCTTGCCCCATATAAGTACATGACCAAGACGAAGGGGAAGAATTCAAAGATAATCACTCAACTATGGACGATGAACCTTTCACAATCCACTCTATTGAATGTAATGAAAATCCCACACTTCGAAAGGCACCAGGAAGTCAATGCCTGTGTCAAGCTACTACTATCATGTTACCATGGTAGCTACTTATGGATAGACCATCGTATCATAGTCGATATGACACTGATCCATAGGATCACAAGGTTGAGTATGCAAGGACTTGATCCGCAAGAGTTCTATCTGGGAAAAGCCACAGATCGTGCACTAGCACAAAATATCAAGGATACATATGGCAATGTGGAGAAGGAGATGCGAGGCTACAAGGTAGCCTCCATATAGAATGGCACAGTGTGCCTAGCATGTCATTTAATAGCTGGAAATTTGGTACAAAAGAACATACCCACACAGGTCACGGGCTTTGTCGTTGACCTCACGAGGAAGTGTGTAGAAGGTCTACAAATGAACTGGGCAAAGTACCTGGTGAATCAACTGGAGCTATATTGTCGTGAAGCACAGGATCAGGGCTACAAGTTCCACTTCAGCTTTCTCCTGATCCTTATCACCTTTGCGGCTTGGGAGATGCCAGAAGGTGCAACCTTCCTGGATATTGAACCATTTGAGCCGCTCCCCGCGAAGTTAACTACGTTGTGGTATTATAGTGATATGAACAAGCAGTGGAAGTCGAACGATGTTTTTCATACATACTACCTTCAGCTGAAGAGAGCTATTGAATATGAACCTCACATGACCCCGAACACTTTACAGAGATTCCAACCCCTGATGAATTTAAATGTAGATCAACATTTCATCTATATTACAGCATGAGACGATGAACATAAGGATCATCTCTAGCCATACTATAAACTCACAGAAGAAGACCTCGAGGATATCACTAAGGACTGGTCTGAAGACCTCCTTATCCCTGCTAACCCTGCAAGGATGTGTGACCCTGAACTGGACATCCTGGAGACCGCTCACAAAGGACATGACACTTCTGGAACCAACAGAAGAAATAATACTAAAGAGGTCCAAGACTTAAGCATCACCTTAGAAAAGACTGCTTCTGTATCACTTGAATGAGGGGGTGATGTCGAAGAAGAAGATATAAAGAACAAAGAATATAAAAAAAAATAAAGGAGAAGTAACACCGCATAGAGACGAGGTTGACCCCTTGAAGAAGCAGAAGGTTTCTCCCCTGAAACCTTCTTCCTAGAAGAAATTGAGAGCCATCGTGACCAAGATGCAGAATACACTCACTCCTGATGATTTTGACTTCATCATAGCAGCTCTAAATGAAGCTTCAATAGAAATAGCAGATAAACAAGAATCCAAGAAGGAGGAAATGTATAATAGAATTGAGGTCAAACTCTGAGGGGTATAGCATGCCCTGCAGTCCAGTTGCGCAGACTCCATTGCACCCCTACTATTGGGAGAACCATAGTTGGGAGATGAGCTATCCCAACTCTACTGACTAGAAGATGCAACCAAAGCTTGCCTTTGATGAGCACAAGAAGAAACAGAAAAAGCCACCCAGGCCTTGAAGCAAGTGCAAGGAGTACTTGTAGAAAAACACTGAGTTGCAGAGCAGGAGAAGATTTCTCTCTAGACAAAGTTTGATGAAGAGAAAATGCATATGAAACAAGAAAAAGAATAGTTTCTCACAGGGAAACTCGAAGTAAAAGAAGCAGTCAAAAAGGAACTTCTCTCTATGACAGGCTTATAGCCACAAGAAGATGACTGAGTTGAGCATCAATTAGAGAAGCTCACAGAGGTCATCCAATAGCTACAAAAAAGAATAGCATATCTAGAGCTCTGCACAGTGCCCATCACCCCGTAGGATGTAAGAGGTCAAAGAGAAGCAACTTCATGGAGTGCAGTTGAGAGAATAAAGGCCCTTGCTAATGAAAGAAACTCAGTGATCACAGTGCCCAGACGTATGAACAACTCACTAAGGATCCATAATTGAAGGCACTGGAGTCGCAGCTCCAAGAGGCGAAGTATCAAGCATAGAAAATACAAGCACAGTTGAAGCCCCTGTCAGCTATTTAAAGAATGAAGCAATCCCAAGAGAAGCACACTACCCAACAGCAGGTTCACACCGTTCAGATCAAAGTCATAGAAGTGACTTAGAGGCTCCAACCTGTACAGGATGAGGCTTACCAACTATTCAAAGAGATAGAAGGTCAAGGAGAAGAACTGGAGCAAGTTGTTACTGCAGTTGAACAACACCTAGAAGGACCCATGAACAAGGCAGTCATCCAAGAATTCGCTCAACAAGAAGCTGCAGCAAAGAAACAAGTCAAAGCAGCTCGAGCCAAGCTCAAGGATTTCGAAGAAGAACTACCCAGATCAGAGTGACTCAGGACGAGTCACAGGTGAGTGTTGGGGGCCTGTTGTCCCTTGACCAAGTTTTGAGAATTATTGGTCATGTTTGACCTAATTTTGGGACTTTGACAGTCTGTCGAAGGAAGAACACAAGATGAAGCAGAGATCATGGGATCTCAGCCCCTCTTAGGGCCCTTTTTGGATTTGGGATTATTTAAGGGGTATGGGAATGTCGACCCATGGGTTCACCCATGATTAGGCCATTTTGTATTTATAAATAGATATCTAGGTGATGTAGGAAGAGGCCAGTGTGCTAAGTGATAAAAAAATAGCTAAGTGCTAGAGTTGGATCTATGTGATCAAGAGTTGTAATTGCTTTGATGCATACTATATGAGACTTGCAGAGCTAAGTGCAAGTCATTGTAAGAGATTGTAGAAGGCTACGTGATTAGATCTACTCAGGGAAGGAGGATCTAGTGAGCTGTGTAGATCTCTTGTCCTCTGTGGAGTAGGGTTATTGAGGCTCTGTGCATGTAACCTATTGAAGAAGCTAATAAATAAGACAAAGAGTTGGTGGGCATAGCCAGGGTGGGGGTGAACCACATATATGTTGTGTTGCTCTGCTTTCTGCAATGTGTTGATGTGATTATATGTTAATGTGCTTAGTGCTTTAATATAGATGAATGATCTGTCTATGCTTAATGCTTAAGAACATGGATAGATGTTATATATGACTTATATACATGTGCTTAGTGCTTGGATCTGTTAAGATCTAATCTGTTTTGTCATGCTAAGTGAAGTTAGATGCTAGATCTGGTTGAGTACTGTGATGCTCTGCAATTAGGATTTAACTACGCTGTAACTAAGAACTGAATATCAATTAATTTTAACCGCTAAGTGCTCTATTAAGTTTCAAAATCATAGATCTATGTCCCAGCTAAGGTTGCAGACACTGGAGTCCTACAACCACCCCTGCCTCTACCTTAGGTGAGACTTCATCTGCTTCGCAGGTGTTGCCGAAAGGGCTGGTAGTTAGGGTTTTTTTGGTGCGTTGTTGTAGTGTTGAACCCTGGTTCTTCCCCTGTGCCAACATCCTCACACAGGTTGGAAAAAATATTTACCTAAATTCGAATATGGGAAAGGAAATGATGTTGCCTTGCACATGATTAGATTTTACATGCACATATGTAAGTTGGGGGTTGAATTTCATTAGGATTGTTTGATGAAAATTTTTATGGATACTCTAGAGGGGAAAGAAAGATTATGGTATGAAGGTTTAAAACCAGGTAGATTATACTCTCTTAAATATTTCCATATAACATTCTTTAAGCATTATGGAGAATCTAATCCTTCATTCTTGGTGTTTGAAGATTGTTGTGAATTTTGTGAACATTTCAATAAGTACCTTGAAAATGTTTTTGGTGATGAGGAGTGTATGAATGATGAAATCATATAAGCCTTTTATTAATATTCATCCTAACAAAAAATAGTATCCCCTCCTTTGGTTGAAGATGAAGCTGATCAAGAAATTGTTGCTAAAAGTCATTTTCCTTCCCCTGAACTTGATGAAGATATTCAACAAGATTTACAGCAAGACAAAGTGTTTCAAAGTTGTCTTTCTTCCCCTGTGAATGATGTGGTTGCTCAAATTCTAAGTGGCATAGACATGTATGAGGAATTTGAAACCACATCTATAGAGACTTCAAGTAGTGAAAAAACAACTGACATAGAATTTCAGGAAAGCAACAAAACAATGTATGCCACTTTTCAATCAGAAATACAGAAAGATAATGAAGAGGAAGTTTTTTTATTTCATTCCTTTGAAAATCATGGTTTTTTAAATCCATCCATGGGAACTCAATACTGTGAAATAGTTCATGACGTTATATTTTCACATTTGCAAGAAGATTATGAACAAGAACCTATTCCCCTTCATTCATTTTAAATTCAAAATGACAGTCCTCAAACAAATTTCTAGAAGTTTAATAAAACCAAATCATAATTGTTTGATGAACAAGAGGATAGCCTTGATACACATAATATGGCTGTCATATTCGAAGATGATTAAGAATGTATGCATATTTTTGTGATATGCATAGAAGAGTAGACAAACCTATTTCTTCCATTTCATTTGAAAATGTTCTCAGAACTGGAGAAATAGAGAAAGAGAAACAAACACTTATGAATGAGGATTGTCTTCTTGTTTTTGTTCATAAAGAAGAAATGACTTTTTCATGGTTTTCAAGATCCTGTGGCCATCCTATTATAGTCATCCATTAAGGAGGAATTTGTTTCATTCATAAGCTCAAATTTTGGATGCAATTTTTGTTTTCAGTTGCCATCTTTTACATTTGTCTGCCTACTTAAGAAAAATGTGAGCAGAGGACAATCGGGGAGCCAATTGCTTGATTGGATGCATTGGCATTATGATATCACTTGATTGAGTATTCATTTCATCATTTTTAGATTAGATTGGAGTGTGTGAATAAGCTTGTTGGTCAATCACTTTTCAGTTTGGATTTCCAGTAGTGTGTATAGTCAGATTTTAATGGTGTATTCAATGTTTAGTATCCAGTTGAGAGCAGTGTGAATAATTTGGTTTTCAACAGACACTAGTGACAGGTCGGAGCAGGGTAGACACACATGTTTTGGGAGAATCCCAAGTGATGAGGCATCGAGTCTATGAGTTCTTTGCTACCTCACTAGGAGGATAGCATCCCCATTCAGAGCCAATGTTATCACATGCTAATTTGAATTAATTTTTCCCAAAGCATCATGTCCTTGTGCTATCTTTACACTCAGAATTTAAAAAACCTTCGCCAGCTCCATCAATCTCCCATCACCTAAATCCTTCACTCAACTAATCATCCAAAATAGTCATGTCCTCCATGAGTCAAAAATTGGAAAATATCCCAAACCTATACCTAGCCTTAATGCTTATCTAAATCCCTGAGTTCCATCACTTGATTCATTTTTACCCCTTATTATCATATTCCCATTGAAAATTACAAATATTACTTTTATTAAGCTTAACCCTTATCCTATCCACAAAGTCATGTGATAAGCCTCATATGCCCAAATTCCTTAGAAAATAGAAAAAGGGTTTATTATTATAAATATTTTTATATTAAAATATTTATATTAATATTTGATGCAATATTCAATTTATGGAATCACGTCAAATCATGGGCACGAATCTCAATTTATAATGTGAAAAAGTCAAAGGGTGGATGGAGGGCACACATACATATCGGGCGGAGAATTAGCGTGGAGGTTAATTGTGTGAAGGCGAGCCGATATGTAAACAGGTGGTTTTTGGTCGGGGAGACGTGTCCTTACATGGTCAATATCGGGGGTAAAAGTGGTGTGGAGTAAACTACTCCATCCCAAGCCCGATATAATAAATGAAACCATTTATCATATGGTTTAGGTGCGACATTTGTGCAGTTCAATAATGATTATGGAATTTTCAATAAAAGAAATTCTTTCTCACAGTGAAATTGTCTTACAAAGGTAAAATTTAAATTTTACAAATCAAAGAGATTAATGTTTATTTCCATGGAAAAGAATTAAATGGAAAGATGCACGTGAAAGGAAGACTTGGGTAATTTTTTATCCAAAGGTTTTACAGAAGTAAAAGAAGAAGATTAAAGATGGTAAACAAGACAAGGTTTTCAAAACCATGGGAAACAAACCAGTAAATGGTTTTCACAGTGAAACGGTAAATTGGAAAAAACAAGACATGGTAAATGTTTTTCAAGGTGAAATGGTAAATTGGAAAAACAAGACATGATTTTTAAAACCACAGGAAGCAAGCAATAAATGGTTTTAAAAACCACCAGCATGAATTAAATTATGAAAATTTAATTCTACAGGATAGAAAAATATTTGGAAATTATTTTTATTCAAGTATATTATTCCCAAATATTTAATGAGAATATGGATAAATGGAATTAGATTTGAAAGACTATAAGAGACATTTCAAAGAGAATTTAGTAGAGGAAGGAGATGAAGTGTCAAAGGAATCGGTTGATGGATCATGAAACCTTTTTTTGAAAATTGTCATTTGTAATCATTGTACTCGGTTTTAGAAGCTGAAACGTTTCATTTCAGTTATTGTAATCAGTTGCACACCAAAGGAACTCAAAATTGTATAAATAATAGAGGTTCTGAATGTATTAAGGGTTGGCAGAAGTGCAAGAGCACAATTCTAGTTGTTCTGAACTCTATTGTAATTTTCTGGAACTGAATTGAATACATATGCAGAAGCTTTTGAAGTCTCTATGAAAAGATTCTAATGGTGGTGACATGAGTTTTGTCTTCTCTCATTGTATGTATTTCCCGTGTTCTTTAATTCCATTTACATCGTCTTCTATTTAAATTGGATAGTTAAAATATCAGAATTCATCTTATGATGTTGTCAGCTTAAACAATTTAAACTGTGTGTATTTCTTAACTAATTCATAATTCATTTCAGTAATGATCTGATGCAGTTATTTGTTTTCTCCTTCCTCTTACACCCTGCTTAAATACAATTTATAAGTCAGACTCATCGCCTCATTTATCGTTTATCCTCTGGAGAGTTCTATCGACTGGTCATTATTTCATTCGCTTTTAGAATTTCGACTCCATAGCCCTAAGTGTCCCTCTCCTTCCTTTCCAACAACTTTATAACCCCCCCCCCAAAACAAACTGAATCTAGCCATTTATTGCTAAAGAAATACCCAGTGACATGAGAGATCCCTCTCTGAGTTGAGCAGGCTAGTGCCCAACTCTAAATTTGGCTGAAATAGTTACCTCTGTCATTTTTCTATCAGCTGGAAAAAATTTACAGAGTGCTAACAGGTTGGTTGGGAGTTTTATATTCTTCTTCTTCCTGGATGACTACTGAAGGCCTTTGTTTATCCATAACTTTCCTCGACCTTAGTTGAATCTCATGTAATAGAACATGAGAAATAACATACATGAGGAAGCTTTGCAGCTCAACATTGTGAAGAGGTTGAGTTTGTTTATTATTTGGGTTAGGCATTGGTTGTGCTGGTAATAATGTTGGTCTTGGGGCACTTGTATTTTGAAATTGCTGGGGTTGTTGTGGAATATGAAGTAAAGGTGAGGGGACAAAACCTGGAAACAGTTGTTGGATGTTTGATGGAAACTCTAGTTAAGGATGAGTGGGCATAGGAATAGGTGGAATCTGAGTGTTTCCTTGGGTATGCGCTCCTCTCCATCCTTGTATCCAAGGGTGGTGTGAAGCATACTGTGGAGACCATTTTTTCCAGTTTGGTGAGTTCCACTGCTGCGGTTGTCGATAATAAGGTGGATCTTGAGGTGGTATATCCTGGTATGTAGGTTAACTCCTAGGATACCATGGCCTCCTAGGTGCATAAGAATATTACCCAGGATCCCCACTTTTATAAATGGCTAATAAACCAGGCATTGATGGGTATTTTTTAGTTGGGATATATTTAGTACATAAGCCACAAACTAAAATGTTTTCTAATGGGAAGTCCCTTGAGGAATGCTTCCTCCTACACCTTGGACAAAATATGCACATTGTTGCATTCTCTTCCTCAGGTTTCCTCTTAATACTTAAAGTGTCCAAGTCGTAACCTATTGTACTCATAATATTGGTTTTGAAGTTCTCCAATACGTTTCCTATTTCTACCCTTGTAATCCCACCAGAACTAACTCCTTTTAGGTTTCTACTATAAGGATCATGAACACTCTTTCCATTTTTGGCCCTACTTCTCAAGTAATTTATACAAATTTCATAGATTTTAGCGAATGGTTTATGATAGATGTATCTTTATGCCATCAGGTTAAGTGTCTCCAGATATTCTTCCAAAATTCCTTTAAGAAAAAGAGTCTTGACCGCATCATCTAGAACGTCACGATATTTCGATTTTTATGAAGTATAAACTAACTGTTCCATGTAATCTTCAAGACTCTCATCCTCTAACTGTTGAATTTTAAAAATATCATTACAAGAGTCCTTCGATTTGCAATAGTCTTGGTATTTCTTAAGACATATGTTGTGATGCTTATATGATTAGTATAATGCACACGTTAATTATCAATCTGGGATTCGTAATTGACAGAGTTACAAGACACCAGTAAGAGAGGTAATTCTAATGTCACAAGTATAGAACTATTATGCATTATGCATGCTGGAAATAAAGCAAACTGTCGAACTAAAACACACTTTGGTTGTCTTTCACAAAGAGGCTATCTACTCCATTGTGGTACATGCAAGTATGATATGGAGTTCTTTGACAGATCAACTCTGTTATTTGAACCAAAAAGCTAATTATGCAATCACACTCTGAAAAGGAAATCACACATCAATCATCGAGGCATAACATGGGTAGTTCAATAGCCAGTATATTGGGTATGTTGTGGCTCACAATAATCTATTGTGAACTTCACTAGTTCTTTTCCAAATATGTTTGACTATTGATACCAAATTCTATGTTCACTAAGAGAAACCAAGTTCATAAAAACTGAAAATGGGCATATGCAAAAAAAAAGTAAGTAAAGATCTTAAGCAATTTTATGAACTATGCTACTAACACATGAAACTGTCAGAGATGATGAACTAAATTGAGAAATCAAAGCTACAACTAGTCTAACAATTACACTACTAAAATCAAATGCTAACACTAATATACAAGAATGTTCACCTCTATTGGGCGGTGGGCCCTTTCCACTTCAACAGGTCAGTGGTTGGAGTCTACAGTAAGTTGATATTCAATCAACACATCACTTTTAATAAGATCTCAAGACATGAAATTAGACTATACTAACAACTCAACTCATATTCATTCATAAATGATCAAGACATGGAAATAAATGACATTCTTCTATTAAAGTTCAAACTCAAGATATGTTCTACAATATGCAACGCTGCTTCAAATGTTGTGTTATGCTATCTCTCTATATATCCCACCATCCTTGACATGACTATTTAAACAACCTTGGTCGTGAAACACAAGGAGGTGAAATATTTAGCAGATCAATGATTGTCAAATTTATACATTCAGTTACATATTTTAATCTTCATCCTTATGAAATGAAGTGTATGAGGATAAAGCAATAATCAAACTAGCTTAACATAGTCTTTCTAGAAAATTTGATTATCTAAACATTCAAGAATTATCTTAGGTACGATCTGGAGCTAAACTTGGCATACTCTGTTTCTTGTGTTGGTACCGGATCATGACAGGTGAGATACGGTAGATAGTACCGGATCCGAACAACATGCAATTGGTTGGTATCAGACTAAATTAATTTGCGAATATTGGTACCGGATCACGACAGTGGATGATCTGCTAGTACCAGATTTGAACAAAAGGTTCTCTTGATACTAGATTTAGACAGTGGTTGATCTGGCACATAATTACCGGATGGCTTGGTTGGCATAGAAGTGTCCGAATTGTCCAAATTTCAAAGGATACATATGGAAAATTAAACATTAGTACATGAAATATTTAATCTCCTAGCTTAATAAACCAAAAAATGCATGAATTCAAGTATACTTTACCTCATGACCTTACAAGTGATTGGAGATAGTGTTCTTTGTCATTTATCCAAGCTTAGGTAGGCCAAAAAGGTATAAATGAGGAGTATAATATGGTAATGGGGATGTCAATTTAGAGGCTCAACATTCCCCCATGCCAAAATCATTGCATGTCCTCATGCAACTGAAACATACTCAAAATTTTACAAAACTTGAGGCTCCATTCTCTTTACTCTTGTGGATCAATAATGTTGACAACTGAGGATTCTACTTTCAGCTCCCTTTTTATGACTCTAATATATTGTTAGAGTCTTAGTACCTTTTTGAACTTATTATAAGTCTCGTCATGGTCATCTTGGAGTTGTTGGTTGGTTTCTTTCCATTGCTCATTTTCCTTCTTAATATACCTATCTAGTAGCTGGTATTCATCCACCTCTTGTTTTAGTTCCTGATTTTGTTTTTGTATCTCCTCAATATTATTCTTCATATGTCCTTTTGTTAAGGTCCTCATTGACTCCATTGTTTCCGAATGGATGTGTTCTCTTTCCTCCACTTCCTCTCTCATCCCGCACAAAGTAATAGTAAATTTCTCCTCAGTTAAGCTAGGGATTTCATCCTGGACTGGTAGATATAGAGGAGAGGAGGTAAAATATATTGGGTATTCATGTGTAAGAGGACTGACAACTTCCTTTACTTTCTTTTCCATTCTCCTTGTTGTTCTTTTAGAAGGAGATGATGGATTCTTCTTCTCAGAAATGCTAAGAAGTTTCCTCTTCCTCTTTTCTGTCTATAGAATGGTTACAAGAGGTTTTTCTATAGACTGTTCACTTTTATGCTTTGAGCTACTCTTCTATTTCCTCAAGGGTTTTGACTTATGACCCTTCTCCTCAAGTGCTACTGCTGAGATATCTTCTACTAATTTGGATTTATATTTCGATTCTTGACTTTTAAAAGTCTTATTAACTAAGGAAAAGGGCCCTACTTGTTTACTTGAAGAGTTATGAGCTCTTCAGTCTTTTTTCATCCTATCTTTATCTTTTTGTCTCACTGCTTTGGAGGATGATGGAGCTATCTTGTATTTCTTGATCTTTTTCTTATTAGGTTCCTTATCTTCATCTGGAGCAGGTTGGGCTTCCTCTATAGGTTCATTTTTTGTGGAAAGGTGTTGAGTGATGAGGGTTTTCCAGCTAAACCCTTGCTTCCTCATTTCATGTATAACTAGCATTTTGATAAGACCATGATGATACATACTAGTGTTATCAGTTTTAGATAAGGATTTGACAACTCTCACCATCTTGTTCAAGCTCATCCATACAAAGTATGTAAATTCAATTTTAGGACCTCCTTCGAAGTGAAACAAAAACCTAAGGTGAAATAGGAAAGTTACAACATACCTGCCTTCACAAGTGAGGAATCGTTGCAGGCTAATAACCATTGGATGATATTCCTCTTTTATATAGTTTCTAGAAATCCCCTTTTTCCAATCACGTTGTTGATGGTCTTCTTTTAGAAATCTTTGGCACATTTCCTTATTGATTCCTACTCCTTTTAAATACTTGGCTCCTCTACTAGGTAATCTCGTGGCCTCCCTTAGAGTTGCTTCATTGATTGTTAGATGTAGGTTGCATATGTGCACAATCTCTCCATCGTAACCTTGGATAAATGCATGAGATAACCTCTCATGAAAACCTGTGAATTTTTCTAAAGACAGAATCCAACCCACTCTAACATACTTATCTCTACATAGCTAGAACTCCTCGGTCTCCCTATAAATCTAGAAGACCGGTTCATGCCTACTCATGACCATCCTTATAAACTGTGAGTGTAAACCAGGATGTAGCATAAGAGTTTGGTCAACTGTGAGCATAAGGGTTTGGTACTGAATATCGCAGAGAGGAGTAGGTTCTGAAATGGGGAAAATGGGTAATGGCAGGGAAAACAACGATGGCATTGATGATTCAAAAGGTGGGTTTAATTAAACATGCTATAGAGAAATTTAATATGAGATGAGGCTCATTTGGATGGCTTTGCCACCTAGATAATCCATTTCATTTATGCACATTAGTATAATGATGGGAATGGGACATTTGGTAGAAAAAACATCATTATTGTTTGGGATAGGCAATTGGACCTTTAAGTGGTGAATTTGATGTTGAATCGTGCAACATGATACGAGGTAGATTCGTGATTACTAAGGGTAAAGTACGTTCTTGGTTTAAGGTTGTGGTTCATCATTACTGGGCATACTCATTTCAGTTCATAACTATATTCACACATTTGATGTGATTTTTCCCTCCATGTCTTTTCAAGCGCTTATGTGGTGAGGAAATTGATTAAGGTTAAGCATATGGGTACGAGGGAAGTAAAAAAAAGTTAAGTGCATGGTTTTAATAGTAAGGTAATAAGATCTAGTATACAATTTCATACTTATTGTAGTTTTATAAGAAAAGGAAAATAAACAATACCATGTTACCTTTGCTTTTACCATTTCATAACCAATACCCATAGCATATGTGACTACCTTTTTATTTGAAGCTTGCATACTATCATAGTTCATATTTTTAGGCTGGAGTTTTCTAGAGGATTAGTACTGGAATTTCCTGTACCTTATGAACTTCTTTATTTTGTGCTTGTTTTTGAATTTCTTCCTTTGTGTCTAGTTCTATAGGGTTATATGGTCAACATGCTGGTCTCTGAGGGTGAGATGTGAGTCTAGAAAAGATTCTTGAAAGGGGTTCTTTGACTCTCCCCCGTGCCAAAGGTGTTGCATATCCTTATACAAAAAGATATGACACATTGTATCACAATGAAAGAGAATTGATAAGAGAAAAGAAACCAAATCAAATTCCAAAAGTGCATTTGTCACCTAGCATATGATCTCATGCCTTATTTGTTGTTAAAATGAAATTGCCTTTCTTCTAATGACTTATTGACAAGTACAACATTCAACAATGAAAACAGGGAGGTTTTTGTTATTTTTCCATAAGAATAGATCCAACCTAACTTTCTTAAGAGATTTACTATCATTAGATTATATGGATAAATTTCACAGTATAAGTATATTAGACTCCCTAGTCAAGGTCCCACTCTTAAGAAGTTTCCTTGTTAGGTAATGTAGGACTTAGATGTCAGACCTGGTAAAGTTGACTTACGGTAATTCTCAAATGGAAATTTGCTTGTAGTATTCATTTTGTTTGTTAATCTAGAGTTTGTATATTATAAATGTCAAAAGTGAAATGTTTCTTGTAGTATTCATTTTTTTTAAATGACAAAAGTGAATTTTTCAATCAAACAAGTATAAATGAGACATTTCTCAAACCAGAACCCACTGCCAACAAGCTTGTTCAGTACTCCGGTGGGGTAGTTGTGATATTTAGTGAGAGACATAACTTCGCTAGGAAGAATGCCCCATTGCCAACAGGCATGTTCAGTACCCTGATGGGTTTGCCTAGTCATACAACAAACCGGTACCCACTTCCAGCAAACCTGTTCAGTATCCCAGTGGGTTAGTCTATTAAACCCTTTTTCTATAAGAGGCTTCTTGTCCATAGTCACCTATTTTATTTTTTGTTAAAGAGTTATTTTGCACAGGTGATAGGGAGAGGCTTGCCTAAAAACCCTTTTACAGGTTGGGATGGTATTGGGTTAGAAGATATACTCTCTTATTTGAATATTTTTAAAGATTTGTTTGAAGGAAAAATAAACTCATGTATGTATGTTATTTATTTAGAATATTCGAGATGTATGGTTTGTCTGAGTTTGTCCATAAGAGAATGACCTAATGTTACCTTAGGGTACTGATGCATCCTTTTCCATAAAATTTTCCTAGTGTGCCAACGACAGAGAGTGTTCATATACTCATATGCTACTCTTTAGTAAAGATAATCCAATGATTACTGTTGAAGTCTAGTTAGGGTGAAATGGTTACTTGTAGGCTATTTTTTTTTAATCCCTTTAATCATGCTAAAATACTGATTTTGTTTGTAATGGACTTTTTTATGAAGGAAAACTCTAAACTTTTGAATTAGATTAAGCATGGTTCTTTAAACAATATAGGCAAAAGAAATTATATCTTTGTTGTTAGGCAATAGAACCAAAAGAAATTAAAATATTTCCTTGTTAAGCAACAGAACCAAAAGAAATTAAAATACTTCCTTGTTAAGAAACAAAACCAAAAGAAATTACAATTATTCCTTGTCAAGCAACAAAACCAAAAGAAAATACAATACTTCCCTGTCAAGCAACAGAACCAAAAGAAATTATTGCTTCATGAGAGATGCCATTTGATGTTGTAGTCATCTACTTGGTTCCATCTTAAGTGGTTACTGTAAGGCTTATTACTTCATATTAATTGACAATAGATATTTGAAATAGGCACAACATTCTTTGTCAATTAGATGGTATGTACTGATAGTACTGGATAAGGACATTCTTCTAGTACCAGACCAGTACAGGACTGCTGGTACCAGACCAGAACAGAGTTTCTAGTGCCGGATCAGTAGTGTTGGTACTGGACCAGAACATAGTATTGTTGATGCTTAAAAAATGATGTTTTAGCAAGTTCGTGAAAGATCAAATAACTTACAAAAATCTACTAGAAAAAATAAAATGTGAAAGTAAAACAAAGGAGGTAAAAATCCATTGTTACCTTTAGCTTATTAACAAAACGCATCCCACACAGCCATGTACAATTTTTTAAAGATAAATCAATCAATCAATGTGGATCAGTAGGAAGATCTCCTTCCTTACTGATCACCTGCATATCTAAATTTTGTAGCACATGTGTCAGAAATTCCTCTTTTGACAAGGGTTTATTATAAATTCTCAACCAGTGTCCATTCACGAGTAGGGGTGTCTGATGTTCATCAATTGTATTTATCTTGATTGAACCATTATCATAGACAATTTCAATCTCGTAAGGTCCCATCCAATGAGTAGTTATCTTACCTTTGAAGTTCTTAAACCTGCTGTCATACAACAAGGCCCAATCTCCTGGTTGAAATTTTTTCTTTTTGAGATACTTGTCATGCAATTTTGCCCTCTGCTCTTGAATAAGAGTGGTTCTTTGAAGTGCTTCCTACCTGATTTCATCCAGCTCATTAATATGCAAGAGTCTTTGTTGCTAGGATTCATCTAAGTTCATGCCAACTTGTACAATAGTCCTGAAGGTTTTGATCTGGAATTCTATGGGGAGAAGCACCTGCTTCCCGTACACCAACTCATAAGGTGTATGTCATGTTGTATTCCTCCAGGTGATTCTATAATCCCATAAGGATTATAGTAATCTATCATCCCAATATTTCTGGTGTAGTTGTATTGTTTTAGTAAGAATGGACTCAGTAACTTTGTTGGTAGATTCTACTTGCCCATTCGCCTGTGGGTGATAAGGTGTAGATTTCCTGTGCTTGATTTGGTACTATTCTGTAATAGATTTAACCAAATTAGAGGTAAATTGAGTTCTCTGATTAGTCACAATTTCTCGAGGTACACCAAATCTAGTAAAAATGTCGTTAAAAAGGAAATCTACCATTGATTGTTCACTTGCAGCTGGTAAAGATTTTCCTTCACCCCACTTAGTCACATAGTCAGTACATAAAAGTATGTACTTTTTCTTTTTAGATGTAGGATTTATGGGCCCTACAAAATCTAATACCCATTTTTCGAAAGGTTCAATGACTACTTGGGATTGAAGTGGAATTAGGTTTGGTGAAGTAGGCTTACCCATTCGTTGGCATTCATCACAATTGGATACATAAGTTCTAGGATCCTTGAAAATATTAGGCCAATAATAACCAGATTGCAGAACTTTATAGGTGGTATTTTTGTCAGCAAAATGGCCTCCACAAGAACCATCATGGAAATCTTGCATAATATCATGGATATCATCCTCCCTTACACATCTTCTGATTACCAAATCTGGTTCTGTTTTATAAATACAATCATCATGCCACATATAGTTTTCACTTAGCTGAATTACTTTATGTTTTTCACTAGGAGACAATTTATGAAGTATCTTCCCTGTCACAATATAGTTAGCTACATATGCATACCAAGGAGTAAATGTAAAAATTGCAAAAACAAAATCTTCAGGAAAGTTATCATCTACTGGTGTGTTATCTCCTAGATCAATCATTCTAGATAAGAAATCAGCCACAAGATTATCCTTATTAGGTCTATCAATAATATTGATATTAAACTCTTGTAATAATAACAACCATATTGTAACTCTAGGGTTTGTTACAGGTTTGTTCATTAAGAATTTTATGGTTGAATGATCAATGTGTACAAAATATTGATATCCTGTAATATAGTGTCTAAATTTATTGATAGCATGGACTACAACTAACAATTCGTTTTCTGTGACCGTATAATTAACTTCTGTTGGGGAAAGGTTTTTACTGAAAAAGTAAATATCATAAGGCATTTGATTTTCCCTTTGTCCAAGAACTGCCCCCAGGGCTGTGCCTGAGGCATCGCTACAGATATGAAAAGGAAGGGACCAATTTGGTCCTCTTAATACAGGGGTACTTGACAATTTCTATTTTAGAATCTCAAAAGACACTTGGCATTCATCATTCCAATTAAATTGAATTTCTTTAGATAATAACTTGAATAAAGGGGTAGCTAATCTTGTAAAATTCAGAATGAATCTTTTATAATAGCCAACATTCCCTAAAAAGCTGCGAACTTCTTTTTGTGAGGAATGTATTCTGATCTGTGCGATAATATGAATTTTTGTGAGATCAACTCTCATTCTAGAACCATAAATGTGATGTCCCAAAACAATACCTTCAGTAAGCATCATCTTTGAATTTTCAATACTTAGGGAAAGATTAGTTTCTCTACACCTAATCAAGACTTTTTCTAGACTGGTCAAAGCTTCCTGGAAGTCATCTCCATGGACTGTAAAATCATCCATGTATATTTTCACGCAATCATTGGTCAATTTATAGAAAATGTCCAAGAAATCCCTTTGGAAAGTGTCTGGGGCATTGCAAAGTCCAAAAGGAAGGATCCTATAAGCATAGGTTCCCCATGGGCAGGTGAACGTGGTCTTTTCTTGGTCTTCAGGTGCTATTTGTATTTGGTTATAACCACTAAAGCCATCTAAGAATGAGAAATACTTCTTTCTGGACAAGGTATCCAACACCTGATCAATAAGTGGTAAGGGAAAATAATCCCTATGGGTGGCTTTGTTCAACTCCCTAAAGTATACACATATTCTCCACTTACTGTTTTTCTTGGGAACTATGACAGGTGGAGACACCCATTGACTATTTGAAATGGGGTATATGAGATTGGCTTGAAGAAGCTTTTGCAATTCTTCCTTTACAATATCTTTGAGGGCAAGATTCATCCTTCTCTAAGGCTATCTAACTGGTCTGATTTGGTCATTAGTGTGGATATGATGTGTGCATGTGTTAGGGTGAATTCTTTTCATGTCTGCATAATCCTATGAAAAGGAATCAAATTGTCTTTGGAGCATTTATATTACTTGCGTCTTTTCTTCTAGTTCCAAACTGGAGTTGATATATAAAGATTTTCCCAGACTAATCTCAACAAGTTCAGTATTGTCGTTGTTGGTGCGAATTTGATCAGACCAGGGTCCTTCTCAGGTTACCAACAAAAGGTACCGTGTAGTCTAGAGTGTTGGCATTTTCATCTCCTCTAGAGAGAAGAAGTCTCACCCGAAGTGCTGCTGAGACGGAAAGATTGGGAAGGGTAGGGAAAATACTAAAGAGGATCCATAGATCATTAAGAACTCATTCTTGTTCTTGCACAAGAGGAAACATCAGATCCGAAACATATAACTGCAAGGATTGAACCTACTTACATTATGAATAGCAATTAACCATAGAACTATCAAACAGAACTCATAAGACATAAAGGAACAATGTAATGCGTAAGTAAACATACAAAGACACATCATATTTTGAAAATTTGGTTCTCCTTCATATTAGCTTCTGGATCTTCCCTTCATTACAGACTTAGATTTACATAGAAAGGTTTGGTACAGACTTTGGCTTGTCTCTTACTACAAGTTTCAACAACTCATCCGAAAACCTTGGATGACTCTAATAACCATGACTCAAACCAACTCTAACCCAACCGACGGATTGATTGAACAACAATAAAAATCCAACAACAACCCGATACACCAACCCAACCTGACCAACCCTTTTACAATTATATTCAGTCCTATATATAGCTGGGTTATGTCTTCTTGTTTGACTTGCTCACTTTCTTGTTCTGTTGCAATTGTTTTTTTCATAGTTGGTGTTGCTCTAGCTTCCACAACTGCTTTCTATTATTCTTCCTTCCAGCCTCTGATGAAGTTTGCGTGACTCATTCTTATTCAAAACTTGCACAATCCTTTCCCAAAAACGAAGGGCCCAACAGGTTCCGACCACAATCCTTGACTCGTCCTTGAGTCAAGAACTTAGTTCCTTCACATTCTCTAGGAGAAACTATTGCTTTCCCTTATCCGACTTTTCCTTTTCTTTGAGCTCTTATGTTTGTGCCTTTTCTTCCTTTACCTCCTCAAACAAAGGGCCCAATTCTAGAACCATATCTAATGCTCTGTGCTTTACTCCATGAAAGCTTTCAACTTCGTCCTTCCATTTCTAGGCGAGGAGTGATGCTTCTACCAGGAACTGTAGGGTCATCTCTTTGCTGTATTCATTTGTCTTGGATATAACCAATGAGTTCCATTCTGAGTCAGTTGTTGCATCGACCTGGTGCATTTTCATATAGGCGGTTTGAAATACTGGTCGAAAATCGCGCAACTCTTTCTTTGCTATGGACCGTGCTTCATAGAATGAATTTAGTTCATTGTCGGCCTGCTGGATTTGGTCAAAATTTTGCTGTTGCTCTATGGGGTCCATTGTGAGCACAAATTCCTCGTTCAACACTCGGATCTTTGTGTTCACTTCCTCCAAGAATTGATTATGTCGAATGATGATGCCCATCCAATTGTTGACTTCCTTGAAGATTTTGGTGCAGTCCAATGTTTGCTTATGTAGTGCCACTCGGGCATTGTTGCCTTGAAGTATTGTCCTATACATTTGTTCCTGCAACTGCTGAGGTTGTTGTTTTGCTTCTTGTTGTAATTGTTGTAGCTTTTATTGTATCTGCTCTGTGCGTGTAGCGAGTTGTTTCCATGCCTCTTGTAACAGCTTGATCTGTTGCTCTGGTTTTCTTATTTCACTGGCTTTAGGTAGGTCGTGCGCAACCTTTCGAATATCCGAAAAGGCTTTTGCAATTTTTTCCCGCACTTTTCCCATTTTGCATTGGGCTAGGAGTCTATCACGTTTTTCCTCTATTCTACATGTTTGTGCAACTAACTATTCGTGCCTGGCGAGCTCGGCTGAGCTCTCGGCGTCCTGGAGTCATTTCTCTAGTTGGTCTGCAAGGCTCTGATTATCCCAAATAATTGTGATGTTGGCCATTGTACCAGGTCTGTAGCTAAAGGGGCTACATTAGTGGGTGCTCTCGTTTGTAGAGGGAGTTTGTTGGTTGTTGAGTGGTCTGAACGGGTTTCTACCTCCTCCTCTGTTGGTGGTTTTGGTGCAGTCCTCAATTTTAGGTCTGCAGGTAAGAGTGTCAGAACCTCAGTTCTAGTTATGTAGAGCTGCATCAATTCTACACATTGTTGGGGGTTATGGAGAACTTTCACCATCTTCACTTGCATGGTGGTCATATCTAGCTCATTGTGCACATCTGGTATCTCCATATCTTCCGGTACTTTGGCATCATGTTCTGTGATTTCTGGGGCACCCTCACTCTTGGGTGGTGAGGTGATTTGTTGGTTACGGTCAGGTTCCAGCTCTTCTCTGCTTCAGGCGGATTTTTCTTGTGCTAAAGACTCAAGTTGTTGTTCCTGGGTGTTCAGATTCAGAACATCCCACATCATGCTCTACCCTCCGGTTTTGGGGTTGGGGTCGAGAATTTTTGAACTGGGCTTGGGGGATTCTCTAGTTGTCCATGGGGGTTTTCATTCCTCAGTCTCTGGGTGGTTGAGCTACATCGTCTATGAGGTTGTGGTCTGATGTGGAATGGTGGTGAGGAGGTTTGGTAATTGGAGTGGTGGTGGAGGGTGATCAACAATGATTGTAGTTGGAATTGTTTCAGGGTTCAGGTCATCTTGACTGTCAATGATAGTGGTGGGCTTTGGTCATGGCACACGTCTGGGGAGCGAAATATGTAAGGGGTTGTGGGTTCAGGGGTTTTTTCTGTGAGACCCCTGTTCTGGGCCTCTTCACCATTGGTTTGGTGCCAAGCACAACACCTAGGATTTGGTTGACCTGCGCACCTGATAACACATCATCGTCCAGTAGCTGTCGAGGGGGCGGTCATTTCTTCCACTCCAGCTGCAATGTTTCTTCTTCCTCCTCTGAATCTGTTTGTGTCAGAGCATTTGGCTTCTTCAGCTCAGGGCCTGTGCTAGGTCCCTCTCCTACTTCCTTGTCTTTTTTCTTGAGTAGTTCGGTAGACAAGATGTAGTGCATTCCTAATTTACGCTGGCCTCATTTAACTCATGACCATGACATAACTTCTTTATCTAAGGCTTCCTCATCCAAATAGAATGGTAGAATCTGTATGTGGAAATGTTCCCTGTTGGCATGCCTCGACCAGATGAATGTGTTGTGCCAGTTCATGTTGAATGCAATATTCCTCGTGTTATTATTGAGGATCTCCTACGGGATGCATGGCCTCTGTGTTGCGTCTATAATAGAATTATACCATTTGGAAAATGTTGCGTTGTTGAGTGTTGTGTTCATTGAGTCTAGTCTGGACTACCATGGTTTGAACATCTTTTTCAGGAACCCTTTATTAAGTATTGTGGGTTGTCTACCCACAGGAGAATTCCATTTGAACATTGTGAATGCCACAAGTAGGTATCCATAGGTAAAGGTGCCTCCCTTCTCCTATGCCTCCTCGCAAGCTACTAGTAGTTCCTCCAGCAAGAAACTACACCAATTGAACACTTCTCCATGTGTGCAGAAGTTGATGATTGATAGCACATCTAAAGTGCATTCTCCCTTATAATAAGACCTCAAAACATTGTTGGCTATGACGTAGTAGCTAGTCCAAGTTGTTTCAGGCAGTATTGGTTCAATGATTGTTGTGTGTCCTCCTCTCTTTGTGTTAAACTTCTCGTAGAGGCTAAGATTTCCTTTCTTCTTCCCATGATTTCTGGGGCCCTAAAATCCCTTCGACACATCCTCTCCTTCAGAGGATAGTCCAGTAAGCTGTTGGATATATTTTTCATGGGTTGGATACCACTTATCCAACCAAATACTTTTGTCGTGCACTTTTCTTATCATAAATTTCATGCAGCGTGCAATTTTCCGATGGTGCCAAAGACTGGTAAGTCTCTCAAGTTCATGATGGTGGAGTTAAATAGGTTGATCAACTCCTTTTTCGGTATGAAGTGCATATCTCTGGTTCCATATGGTGCTGACTCCCAAAAGACGTTTGGGTGCATTTGTGGGAACAAGGCTGAATCCGTGAGGTCAAGGTCAAGTAGCTTGGCATGCTCTATATTCCCTTTGAGATCACCTATAATCTCGACCTGGGGGTCGCAAAGTTCATTTGGTACTGCTTCTTTAGTCATGGTGCTATGACTTACTGTGGCTCTCTGCATTATCACTTCTGTGATAGTTAAAAACTAGGTCTACATTTACAACTTTTCTAGTGGTCCTAACTGGTTTGTACGGTTGACTTCGGAAATGTCTATGCTTGTTTTAGAAATAATACATTCTCGGTTGAATTTTGAGAGTCTTATGTCTGGCTTAACAGGTAAGTTTTAGCAATAAATTCTCCTCATCATGGCAATATATATGAAACAGGGTGTGATTTGTCTGGTGGGATGGTTTAATCAAGGTAAATCTGATTAGGGGATCTTGGCATTTATTTATTTGATGGAATAGGGACGTGGCCAAATTGAGACCTTTCTGTTTGTCGGGTGGGTGTCCCGGCCCAAACTTTGATGGCCTCTTGTCATAATGCGGCTTTATGGTTTAACAAGCGACAGTCGAGGTACCGGAATGGAAATAAAGGGTGTGATTGGACTGGGTTTGCATGGCCTTTAACTTAGATTGGATTGTGATTCATGGCCCCTCCGACCACAAAGGTTGTCCCCGTCAACTTTAATGATTATCGTTAATGGAATTTCTCATGCTTTAGGTTCTGTATTGCTGAGTCATCATCTCTGTATTAATCAACACTTAAACAAAACAATGAACTATGTGTTATGGCACAACACTGTGCACATGGACATTATTAACCGAATTTACAAAATTTCAGAAAGAAAATGAAAGTCAAATCTAGCTATTGTACAAGCTCCGTGAGACTAGAGCGATTGTCCTTCTTCTCCATTTTGAGATAGGTAGGGCTTTAGGTGAGTGCCATTCACCCATCCTGGTCATAGAAGGCCATCCAATTGCACAATTTAGACTGCTCCTGATGGTAGGATCTACGCAACTATGAAGGGTCCCAACTAGTGCATACGCAGTTTTCCAGGATGCTTCTGGTATCGGCTATCATAGAGTAACACCTTGTCCCCTTGTGTAAATATCTTGGTCTTAATGTGTCATTCATGCCAATATTTTTGTCTTACATTTTCAACCAACCGATGGAAGTCTGCTAGAAATATGGTTTCTTTGAGTTCTTGTAGCTCCGCAAGTCTCTGCACGACTGACTCTTTGTTTGTCATACGTGTGGCTTCTGCAATATACAGACTTGGAGTGATGAACTCTACGGGCACCACTACCTCTTTTTTGAAAACAAGATAGAATGGTGTGTATATGTGGAGTTTATTTGTGGTTGTCCTGTAGGCCCATAGTACTGTTGGAACTCTATCATCCCAGTCTTCTCAGTTTGGGCAACATACCTTTGTTAGCCCCTTTTCTAGGATTTTTTTGAAGACTTCGACTGTTTTGTTGGATTGTGGACGGTATGGACTGCTCTTGTGATGTTGAATCAAAAAATCTGTTGTAAGTGTTTCTATAGTGCTGCTAATGAAATGAGTTCCCTGATCGCTAGTTAGGCTCCTGGGACATCCGAAGTGGATAATGATATTCTCAAAAATGAACCTGGCAGTAGTATCCGTCGAACAGTCCTATACTATTGCTACTTCTTCCCAATGAGTAAGGTAATATTTGCGGTAATGATGTACCTTTCCTTCGAATGTTTGTTCATGGGGTTGATTGGACCAATGAATTCAACTGCACATTTCTCAAATGCCCGTAGTGCTCTAATGGGTTGTAATGGAAGTTCATCTCAGTGTGATGGCTTGCACACTCTTTGACAAACATCACATGATCTGGAGTATGCTTTTGCATTTTTGAAAAGTTTTTTCCACCACAGTCCTTCCTGTAGGACTTTTTGTGTTGTTTTCTTTCCTCCTATGTGTCCTCTTTCAATTCCATTGTGGCATTCCCAGAGTATATCTTGCCTTTCATGATCTAGGACACATCATCTGAGGATGTTGTCTAGTCCTAGTTTATACAATTTCTCGGCGATCAACTAATAATCTGTTGCTCTGATGACCATATGGCGTTTTTGGGTTGCGGAATATGTTTTAGGACAGGATCTTGTACTGAGAAAGATTTCTATATCCTATAGATATTCTAGTATGGCCTCGATCCTGAACAAGTTTTCATCTAGGAGCTGGTCATCCACTGCTCCGTCACTTTCTCCTGACTCTAGTCTAGATAGATGGTCAGTTTCGACGTTGCATCATCCTGGCTTGATGATGACTTCAAAGGAAAATTCCTGAAATAAGAACAACCATATGCAAATTCTTCCTTCCATCATAGGTTTGTTAACTAGGTATTTTCATGTTGAATGCTCAGTAAATAATTTGAAATGAGACCCTAACAGATAATGCCTAAAATTTTGTAAAGCATAGATCATTGCTAAGCCTTCATGTTCTATCATTGTTTAGTTGCGCTCTACTTGTGATAGATTCTGACTCGCAAAGTAGATGGGGTGATCCATAGCTTCATCTCCTGGTTGTGTTAAGATATCTCCTAAGGCAATTCCTGAAGAATCCACATGGACATGAAATTCCTTCTCCCAGTCTGGGACTATCAAAATTAGTGTTGTAATGAGTTTCTCCTTAAGTGTCTCAAATGATTTTTCACATTCGGGAGTCCACCAGAACATTTCATCCTTTTTTAGGAGGTTTTCCAAAGGTGCAGTAATGTTGGCATATCTTTGGATGAACTTGCGATAGTAACCTTTGTGTCCGAGTGTGGAGCGCAAATGTTTAGCACTCATAGGTGGCGACATATTCACAATGACTTCAAATTTATCTCGGTCTACCAATACTCCTTCTCGGTAGACTATGTGGCCCAACAAATTTTCATGTGGCACACAGAAGATACACTTCCTAAGATTTAATGATATTTGTAACTCTTGGCATCTGTCAAACATTAGCCTTAGCAATGCTACATGTTCCTTAAGTAGACTGTATATTTTCTAATCATCCATATAAACTTCTATGAACTTGTGAATGAAATCTCTAAAGGTTGTTATCAAAATCCTAGAGAAAACTACAAGGGCATTCTTTAAACCAAATGGCTTCACATTGTATGCAAAAGATCCCCATTCGGTAATGAAGGTGGTTTTTCTCTTGTCTTCTTCAGTAATCCTAACTTGATGGTATCCTGAAAATCCGTCTGTAAATGAGTAAAGGGTGTTGGGAAAGGTTCATGCACACATGAAGAATTGAGGCTTCTGTAGTCCACACAGACTCTAATATCCTCAGTGTCTTTCTTTCTTTGAATGACTATCGAGCTGACCCATTCTGCTTCTTCTACCGGAAAAATGAGGCCTGCTTCTAACATCTTATCAATATCCTTCTTGAATTTCTCTTTTACTCTTGGGTTAAGATGATATGGCCTATGTCTGACAGGCATGGATCCTGGTTTTAAATCAATCTTCATTTCTCCCATCACTCCTTTCATTCCCTTCAATTCTGAAAAATCCTTTGGGAACAAATCTTCGTATTACCGCGGTAAACTTTGTATTTCTTGATTGGTTTTCTCATCCTAGTAATCTCCCACCAAATCTCTTTTGGGTTGTTCTTTGGTCCCTATGTTAAGATTCTGCAATTTCAATGGGTGATTGTAGGAACTATCGGTCTGTCTAGGTATGGTGTTTTGGATTTCTTTGTTCCCCTCGGTCTCTTTGATGACTAAGTTTCTCAGTTCTTATAATTCGTCTAGGCTTTCTGAAGCTTTGTTGATCTGATAGAATTCTATAGGATTTTCAATCAAGGGTAAGTGGAGTTTACTCTAAAGTTCTTGAGTATGCTTGGGACACACTACAAATTATGATCTGTTATCACTATTGGCTATAAAAAGAAATTCCTTAATCTTTTGCAGAACTAGTCCAAGCTTGAGGCACTTACTTGTGAATAAGAAGTCTTTGCAAAATTGAGCTTCCAGTATCTACAAATCGCAGGTCTGTCGTCTGGTTTCCTCATGTATAAACCACTATTTTGAGATTGGGCCTAGAGAATGGGGGAATACTTGAACCCAAAAGTGAGAGGGTATCTCCGCATCCTGCTACTATGCCATGCACTGTTGAATGTGTATCCTAGGGTCTAATTCTCCACTAAATAGTTGTGTAATGGGGAGATCCATCTGCATTTCTGATTCTAATTGCTCCTATTCAAAAACCTATACTTGAGAGCTTGCTTCACCTCATCCCAAGTTCTAAGTGTAGCTTTATGAGTGGCCCACCATCTGTTCGGGTTGTTCTGGAAAGCTATGTCTAGTACCAGGATTCTTTGATCTTCTCCCACAGTTTCTTCCATATTCTTCAAAACGTTGTCTAGATCTGAGGTGCCATCGTATATTGGGTGTTATTTGACTTTGGTCCCAACCCATCTGGTCATTCTGATAGTTGTGAATATTCTTGAGAGTCTTTCATGCAAACCTTGTTGCCATTTAGAAAAAGCCAGTTCTGAATATTTGTATGATGACTATATACTTCGCCAACTTATTGATCCATCTATAGTGGGGTTTATGTAATTGTTTCTTGTCCCATCTGTTACAGTGTACAAATGGTCTAGGTCTTATCCTTACATATTATTGTCTTTTGGTTCTGTGTACCTTGGTCCTTCATATGGATCCAAAGGTTGAACTACCTTGATTCCCTCAACTTCAAAAGTCATGGTGTCTTTCTTTAATTCAATTACTGCATAATTTTCATAGGCCTAATTGATGCCAAGTAGCGCAAGTTAGGGGTCCTTGTCTCCCATGATCTTAATGAATTCAAAGTCAGCTACTATTTTTACTCCTGCTACATCGACTTCCATGTTTTATAGTCTTCCTATGGGGAAGATACAATATTGGTTTTCCATTCTTAACTTAATTGGGGAATATCTCAGTCTCAGTTTTCCCAAGGCTTCGCAGGACTTATTGGGTAGAATGTTCACATCTGACCCTAGGTCCAACATGACGTCCTTGATTTTGAACTCATCTAACTGGGCTATGATTCGGAATTATTTTTTAGTTCTTACTTTTCTTCATTAGACTCTCTGAGTACTCTTCTCAGGAAGGTTAACCCGAATCCTTTCTTCTGAGGTTTCTTCATTCCCTAGGAATAGGTACAGTGCATTGCGCAACTTCTTTGTCAGTTGATCATTCCCCATAATGTCAAAGAATAGTTGAAACTAGAGGTTGACTATGTTTTGGGGTTGCTTAGGTTGTCTTGGTATGCCTATAAGGTTTTTGGGTGCAGGGGGTGAAGCAGGGACTTGTGCCACCTTAGGGTATACAACTGACGAAGGGGGGTTCTCTTTCATTTCATGATTAGGAATATTATGGAATACTTCTATGGCATATTTAAAGAACAATTTTTTCTTTAGGGGGTCATACCTGTCTTCTTTAGGTGTTTCTTTCTGAATCCGAGGTAGAGTATCAGCATCAACTCCTGTCTTCTCTCCTCCTCGAGTGACAATTTTAAGGTTTGGCAATTGTCCCTTAGAAATTCTCTTTATCTCTAAACTGATAAGGTTAGTTCCTCTTTGTCATGCTCTATCCTCCAACTTTTTGATTATCTCTGGGTAGTCTTCGGTTGTGTGTTCGTTGGATCTACAATGAGAGCACCATGGTCATCTTGGATGAGGGAAATCTCTAGCCAAGTGACCTTGTTCATCACAATTGTAACATCTGCTCGGTCCTCTTCCTCCAGTTTTCCCTCCTCTAAAGTCTCCTCCAGCTCCACCTCCTCGACCTCTCCCTAAGGGTTTTCATTTACCCTTAATGTTGTTCGGTCCAGCCTATCCACAAGTGTGTCCAACCCTCTACATTGATTGGTAGTATGCGTGGTGGATGCGCAGAACTCACAGTGTACTATGTTTGGTACTGTCGAATATTTCTACATGATGGGGCATTATCTTGGCCCATGGGTTTGGCAGATCGCACAATATTCCATTGTTGGTACTGCTTGGACTCTTGGGAAAGCGTGATAGGGGGTGGGATGATGGAATGGTGAGTTCATCGATACATGTGTAACTCCTCCCGTGGGTCCTGGTGGGGTTACAATCAGACTCTGAGGAGGTCCCAACCCCCTTATTCGTGGACATTTGTTCACCAAATGACCTTCCATATAGCATGCAGTGAACCAAACCTGTGGTCATCCTGGTCTGGGTATCGTCGGCTCTTGAATCTTTTATGTAAGTGTTAATATTTTCCCTTGTAGTTGTACTAAATTCATATCTACTGGGGTCAGGTTACTCTCAAGCTCCCAGGGTATCCCACCATGGCTTCAATCTTCATTGATTGTTCCAAGGCATCTGTTAACCATTGTTGCGTTAGCAGAATCTGAGTTAGGGGTAAAAGTCCCTGAATGTACCACTCTCTTTTATGTTCTTCATGGATTGGATGTGCCAACCTCAATATGGCATATCTGAACTTCTGGTTGTATTCACAATATGATTTGCCTTCCCTCTGCTAGATCTCACGCAACTCAGATAGAGCTTGTTGTTTTGACTGAGGCAGTTTGAACTCTTCTATGAACCTCGTCCATACCTGTTCAAGTGTGAACGCTTGACATTGCGTCCCTGGCACTCTTGGTTCAATGATATTCATGTACCATTTGAGAGCATGAACTCTCAAGGTAGTCTGGAACTCAACCAGTTTATTTGCATCCGGAGTCCCTCTGGATCTACAGATTGCTTCGCACAAGAACTAGTGTTGTTCAACTTCTTCGTCTCCCTTACCCCAAAATTCTGGGTATCGAGAAATCAAACCTCCTGCATGGCTAGCCAATTTTGATCCTATTGTTCATATCAATATGAACCCTAACAGTCCTGCTTGCTATCTACCAGGGGATCCCAATATCCTCCCTGTGTTCACACTTCCAGGTTGTGACTAGTTAGCTAATTGTACCGGAACAAAAATTGCATGAGAAGGTATTGTCAAACTTACTACTTGTATAGAAGGCACTTGGGGTATGGGTGATTTGGGGCTGGTGCCACTGGCTTTGGGGTGGGTTTCTTTGATCTAGGGGTTCTCATTAGATTCCACTCGGACGATCTCTTCAGCCGGATCCCCGATTTCTCCTGTTATCAGGGTCGAATCTTCTCTTTCTCTTCCAAGATTTGTTTCGACTTCCTCCTCTCTTACATCCATGCTTCTTCCTTCTCGTCCCACCTCCTAGGGACTTCTTTCTCTCCTTGCTTCTCTCTCATTTAATATTTGACTAACCAATCATTCCTGTCTTCTCATCCTCTGTATTTTTTTCATCTATCTTTCCTCGATTTCTCTTGATCCTCCTTCTTTCCTCAACTTTTTGGATTGTCTTGCGGCTTTCTTGATATTGTCGTGCCACCATTTCTCAACTATGGAAACTCTCTTCAAGGCTTACTCATCTCTCAAATCCATTTCTTGTTGTTTCTCCCCCATTTGTCAAAGATCCCTTCCCCTTTCTCACACCATGACTCTCACCCCATCTCTCCCTACCCCAAGTGAGGGTGTTTACACTGCCATCTTGGTCGGGGACATAATTAACATCCCTTCCTCCACCAAGAAAGCCTTAATCCATAGGGTAATCTCTCTTAACAGTATTCCCCTTGCACCTTTCTTGAAAATTTCCTTTGCCTACGAGAAAGACAGGTGGTTCTTAGCTGCAAATTTGATTATGTATCCTTCTATCGTGGTGCTAACCTAGAAATCCACATCTCGTGTGACTGGGCAATCTAGCCTATGGAGTGTTGCTAACTTGTTGGTATTCCATGCATAGATCTTCTTGATTCGACCCTGGAACTCTAGAGCTTCTTGGAGCCTCTTGATCTAGTGGAAAAATTCTTCCGGGAATTTAACCCAAAAAATCTCGTACTGGTCGCTTGATCTTTCTGAGTAAAATATTTCTTCCCTAGTAGTTCCCACTAATTTTCTTCTTAGTTCCTCTTCTTTCCATATGAAGGTTCATAGTTTCTTTCCCACCATTGATCGATGCCATATCTATGGATCGACGGTAGCTTTCTTCCTACAGGTTTCCTTTTAATACGGGTCTCAGCAACAGAACCATTTTGTTGGTGCGAATTTGATCAGACCAGGGTACTTCTCAGGTTACCAACAATAGGTACCGTGTAGTCTAGAGTGTTGGAATTTTCATCCCCTCTGAAGAGAATAAGTCTCACTCAAAGCGATGTTGAGACAGAAAGATAGGGAAGGGTAGGGAAAATACTAAAGAGGATCCATACATCATTCAAAACTCATTCATGTTCTTGCACAAGAGGAAACATCATATCTAAAACATCTAACCACAAGTATTGAACCTACTTACATAATGAATAGAAATTAACCATAGAAATATCAAACAAAACTCATAAGCCATAAAGGAACAATGTAATGCATAAGTAAACATACAAAGATATATCATATTTTGAAAAATTGGTTCTCCTTCATACTAGCTTCCAGATCTTTCCTTCATAGAAAGGTTCAGTACAAACTCTAGCTTGTCTCTTACTGCAAGTTTCAACAACTCATCCCAAAACCTTGGATGACTCTAATAACCATGAATCAACCCAACTCTAACCCAACTGACGGACTGATTGAACAACAATAACAATCCAATAACAACCTGATACACCAACCCAACCTGACCAACCCTTTTACAATTATATTCAGTCCTATATATAGTTGGGTTATGTCTTCCTATTTGGATTGCTCATTTTCTTGTTCTGTTGCAACTGTTTGTTTCTTAGCCAGTGTTGCGCTAGCTTCCACAACTTCTTTCTGTTATTCTTCCTTCCAGCCTCTGATGAAGTTTGTGTGAATCATGCTTATTCAAAACTTGCACAATTCTTTCCCAAAAATGAAGGGCCCAATAAGAGGGAAGAGGACAAGTTCAGTGTTGTCATCCTTCTGTAAATAAGTTGGTGATAAAGTATATAATTGGGTGATATCAGGATGCCAAGTTTGTTGAAATTCAGAATTGAAAATATCTGACAATTCTACAAGACCTAGGATATTCAATGCAGTTCRTATCAGCCAAAAATAAACTTAATATTTTTTCATTTGATTGTTCTTCCATTCCTTTTATTTGTTCAAGTGTTAACAAGGGTCTGATGCAATCTTCCTCTCCATAAGGGTTTTCTAGACAAATGGGTATTTCTTGTGTAGGTTGAGTAGGAGGGAAGAGGACAAGCTTTTGGCTATCTATGTCATTGGATATAGTCATCTCGCCCAACTAAAAATTGATAAAGGCATCAGTTGTGGCCAGCCAAGGGCGGCCAAGAACCATAGGGTGTCCTGGTTTGGAGGATGATTTAGAATAGATGACTATAAAGTCTACTGGATACTCCCAATAAGCAAGTGTGAATGTGACATCATCTAAACTTCCTGCAGGGCTAATGACTTAATTATCTACCAAATCTATCATGGTTTGGGTTGGCCTTAACTGGTTGATTTGGAGTTTTTACATAGTGTCAAAAGGCATTACATTAATTGTTGCACCCAAATCACTGAGTGTGTTCGATAAAGAAATACCATTAATTTCAATAGTGACTATTGGGTTCCCAGGGTCATTATATTTATATGGCATTTCAGAAATGAATTCAGATAATTGTCCTACCACTTGAACAAGGTGAGGTTCCTTCTTCTTCCCTCATGTTTTCTTAAGGCAAAGATCCCTTATGATTTTTTCATATATGGGGATATCCCTAATGGCTTGCAGCAGAGGTATTTTTACACATACATTTCGTAACTCATCCTCTATATCTTTGTGCAAGTGTGGCTCAGGTTTCTTCTCTAATAGTCTTTTAGAGTAGAGGGGAAGATTAACTTGTTCAGGCACTCCTATGGACTGAGAAGTGGGTGGAATATGAGGGGAAGTCCCTCCTTCTACAGGGGTGGTTTGATTATTTTATTGTTAAGAATGATTATCATTTTCTTCTTGAATTATTACTCCAAAATTTGATTGATTTACAACTTTCCCAGATCTTAGTTGAATTTCATAGGTTGGGAAGGTTTGGGCTTTTGCATTCTATACAAGGTGGGTGGGTCAATTATTGGGGTTAGGAATTGGCTGGGCAGGAATTGTTGTTGGTCTAAGAGGGTTACAGGAAGCTTGGATTTGTGGTTGTTGATTGGCATTCATAGGCACTTGTTGCTATTGGTTAGGGTTCAAGGGTATTGTGAATTGTTGTTGTACCGAAGGTGGAGGTAAAGCTTGTATCTGAGGTGGGTTAAATCCAGGTAGTAATTGGGAAATGTTTGCAGTATACTGTGGATATGTCGGGTAAGAGGGATTCCCATACACAGGTCCCCTCCAACCTTGTTTCCAAGGTTGATTTTGAGCTTACTAAGGTGTCCATTGATGATAGGGCATTGGAGGAGGACCCCATTGTTGTTATTGATATTTTGTATTAGGGTCATAAAATGCATTGGGGTTTTTCTCTCTCCATGGCCTCATAGAAGGGTATGGTTGTTCTTGTGAGACTTCTCCCCTATAAATGGATTGCAACTCAATAATAGTTGGACATTCATATGTGGGGTGCTCTAGTGTACACAGGCCACATAACTCTATGACATTTAATGGGCATTCTTTCTCAGGGTGATTCTTTCTACATTTAGGAAAAAAGATTGCAAAAACAACATCTTCTTCTTGCTTCTTTTTCAGTTTTAAGGTATCTAACTGGCTACTGATTGTTCTCAAGATGTCTATTTTAAAGTTTTCTAGTAAGTTTCCTAACTCAATTATGGTGACAGTCCCTGATTTTTGTCTTAAATTTTTTCTAAAAGGATCTCTTGGTCCTTTGCATGTTTGTTGATGGGTGAAATTGAACGCTCGTCAACTGGAGAAGTGGATCTGGTCTGGGGTTCTCTAACTAACCCAAGCCATTTGGGATGATCCACCCCGACGGGTTTAGCGGCTCTGTTGGCCGATCTAAGTCCTAGGAAAGAGAAAGAAAACTAACTAAAGGAACTAATCTAAATGAAAACAACAATTAAAGAAAACTAATAAACAAATCTGAAATATATATATATATATATATATATACAGTCTATTGTCTAATATTATGTAGCAATAATTCTATGAAATTAAATGTTCAATTATCAACAGAATTAGATCTCAACTACAAATGTACAATATTTACAGATTACAGATTTTAAATCGAAAAACCTAAAAAAAACCATTGGTGAGCTGTCCTATGACAGCAAAGCTATTATTTTTGAATTTTATAATTTTATGAAACAAAAATAAGGTGACAATTATCAAAGCTGAATAATTAAGATAACAATCTATACTATAAAACTAAACTATACATCTATCTAAACTACTGTAAATTCTCAAATTTATTATCTATCAAATTGCAAATAATGATCTAACCTGAAGTAACGCTTTCCAATTTGTCCCACGCAAAGTATTTGATTCAGTTGTTCGATGGGCGGAAACCCGCACCAGATTTTCCACAAGCTTCTTGTAAATAGGAAGCAGCAGTTCTCTTTGAATATAAATGATAGGACAAACAAGACATAAAACTTACATCAATCTTAAGATTTACAAATCATCACAGTTAGATAAACCCGTATGCGAAGATTTGTACAAAATGATTCATTTAACGAAGAAGATAAACCATTAATTCATTAAATTGAAACAAAGTAATTGATGTAATTTAAAATAAGATACGTCAGATATGGACAACACATAAACCAAATCACATCAACCTGCAATGAATTATGATAGCTAATGTAGTCGATAATTGATTGCAAACTGATATGAAGAAAACTTGAAAAAAAAGTTTGATATATTGAAAGCTAAAGCTGTTACAAAACATCAACTTTCATCCCAGTTTGTATCCTCATAAGTCCAAATTATTTCTTCTCCCAATAGCGATGATGATTCAATTACAAAAAAATAACCAGTATTTAAAGGCCCCAGGGTAAAACATTCCTGTGGGAATTATCAAACACTGTTTACAAAAAATCTGGGAATAATCTCCCAAGTCTCTATTTCTAACTTAAGCTAACAACCTAAAACAAAACTACATCATAAAAGCTCCTTCTCAACTGCCATAGCATGTCCAATTTGCCATTGAAATTCGTAGTTACCTGTAGGTGGACAAGAATAGACAAGTTTAGATAATGTTTTATTGGCAAAATTAACAAAAATCTAAATTTTAAGACTAGCTACAGAATCTCACGATTCTGTAGCTGGTCTTATTCACAAACAAAATCGTTTTTAATCAATCCAAAACTAACAAAAACATATTCGAACTATTAAACAAATATTTAATTACTAATTGAAAACAAAACAAATCGTTCATGCCAGAAGAAACCAAATCTTTATGCCAATTTGAAATAGACAGAAATTGTGTTTAATTGACGGAATGGTAACAGGGTATATGTAATCTGTCAAACCCTTTTTATTACCAATTTGGAGCAGACAGAGTCGTTTTGATAATTTGAAACCAATGAAAGCATTAATGAATCAATCTCAATCGAAACAACAAATCTTTCATATTCATTCAATACAAACACAATATTTTATGTCGACTCAGAACTTAACAAAATCATTGTTGAATCTAAACATAACTAACATAATCATTCTTTAATTCAAAACTAATAGAACTATATCAAACCAATCTTCAACGCATATACAAACGATCATGCTAATTGAGGGCATACAACATCGTTTCAGAATCAAACCATAAGAAATAAATCGAACTAACTCAGGGCCGACACAATCGTTATACTAATGCGTATCAATCAAAACATAGTTGTGTTTGATTTTAGCAAACAAATCTTTTGTACAGATCGAATGCAATCATAATCCAAAGAGAAAATATTCATTCAAAACAAAACATAATCGTTTCGGGTAATTCAAAGTCAACAGAATTGTTTTGAATCTATTAAAAACAAAGAGAACTAATCGAAAGCAAACCCAATCAGTTATATTAATTCAAACCAACTCATAAAGCAAAATCAATGTTGAAATACATACATGGGCAGTAAGAAAATGATTCGATCATGATTACTTTGAATTGACAAAGGCCTTTGTTGTCTCAACATTTATGAAGACAATTGAACCGGTGGTCTTTTGCTTCTTCTCGTTGGCTTGTAGTCTGTCGTTCTCCTTTGAAAACACTGTCACCCGTTCCTCTAATGATTTGATCTTAGATTGCAACAGGGGGACGTCCGTGTAGTAACGTTCAAGCCAGGAATTGCATTGAATACATGGTGATTGATTGGGCCTTGACATCACAAGTGAGAGTTCATTCAAGTTACCATGGGTTTCAATGTGAAGCTTAATTCCCTGGAAGTTAGGGTCGTTCTTGAGGCATGGAGGTAAGTTGGAAACATAGTCATAGGGTTCCAAAGAGCAGAGGCCATGAGAATAGGGGTATTCCTTGGCTAGGAAACGTTCGATCTCCGAGTCTGAATCCTCACTTAAGACGATAGGCTTTTGGTCAGTGCTCTATTTAGACTTGTTCCGAGCACATCTCGATATCCATCGTGCATTTTTCTTTCCCTTACTGTTGACACCAATATCACCTTTTCATTTCTTCCTTACAGGCCTCTTTACGGCCTTAGTATTGTCTTTAGCACACAGGTTGGCCATGGTATCAGTTAGATCAATGTTGGGGCAATTTGAGGGTTTGACAGGGGGTAGAAGGGTAGGATATGGAATTGTATGCACAACCAGAGTTTCAGTAACCACAACCTTATCCACTTGGACATACTCGGGAGTGGAAAAGCCATTCCTGGATAGGAAGGCTTGCCAACAGTCACCACTAAGGCTCAGATGAAGAATGCTAATGACTTTGATCAAGCGGTGATGGAAAAGGCTGCCATCAGGATTCTCACGCTTAAATCATTTGGACATCTTGTACAGACTACGTAAAAGATAATGTGGCATATTCAGAGGGTATTCTATAAAATTCATCAATAATCGAAGATGATACAGAAATACCAAGCCATAACGACCTTCGCAGGTCACAAACTTCTTAACAATTTCCAAAATATCGTGCCACCTGGGTTTGAGGGCAGTGACAAGAATTCCTCTATCACAACTAACAATATTTCTCGATGTGAATAGGAGCGGCCACGACACCTCGTCCACTTTGGAATTTTTAAACCACCTTTGCCCTATAGCTGGTAGTCCTGTAGCTGAGCTTAGGAATTACTCATTTATCTCGAGCTGTATGTCTCTGACCTTAGCCCTGCATCTGTCAAATGTGAGGGCGAACTGTTGGGCTACCGAAAGGTTGAAACCCTCAAATCTTTGGATAAAAACTAGCCAGCCGCTATTTTCCAAATCCTTACGAGCATTGTTGAATAGCAGGAGTGTTTGGCTACCATTAGGCTCTATGCACACCACAGGTGCCATAGGTAGGGACACATAGTGAGTCGGGTAAAGGGACAAGGGTTTGGACAGGGTATACACAGGATCAAAAGCTCAGGGATTTTCCCAAAACCAACAGAGGTAACCCGAGAAAGAAGGCAGGCTTTAATGCCCAAGTGTGCGAGGGTGGTGGAACGAAATAGGCCCATGCAAAACAGTCATATCCAAATGTACAATCGACGGTGCATATGGCGATTCAAATCACCGTTGGTGTATGTTAACCACAGTGCTGATCAAACAATCATTGATAACTATGATGAGTCGACCCGAATCATTTGCACAAGCAATAGTGTTATTTAAAACCAAAACAATAATTCGAAATCAGCACCAAGGGTTCGATCATAACAAGTATGTGTTGTATGAAATGTTTGCACCCAGGGTCTAACCACAATGTCAATGTGTTTTCATGAAACCAATGCTCCAAGGAATTTGATGAAAGACTATAGAGCATCAAACCACCAATGTATCAAGGACTCAATGACAGTCATTATAATATCATCACAATCTTACAAAAATGAAGTCATATCAACACAAAAAAACCAATTGAATGAAGGTTTTGGTGTCTTGCCAACTGTGTGACCATAATTGAATTAGAAGTGAAATGAACACATAGACAAGAGTAACCATAGTAGTCTAGTGACGATTTTAATGCCATTGACATGACTTCAAACAAAGGTTTTCACGCTTTTAGTCATGAAAACGAAAACAAAAGGAAGGTGTGTGAATGAGCAAAAGATTGCGATGAGAATCAAGGGTTCCAAAACACTTGTGTAGGAAACTTATAAAGATAGGATAAAAATGCGAAATGGCTGCCAACAATGGCGACACACTGGTAGAATCAGTTATCTCTGCCAAAAGAACAAATTCAGATTAAGATAATAAGAATAATTCAAACTCAAAAACAACCAGAAAATTGTTTAAACATCACTATTAATTAAATATTCCAGCAGTGTTTAAAGGATGAAAACTGATAAAAGTCTTAAGCCAAGCGAGCCATGATATTAAAGATAAAATCTCCAATACTGTTGACAGGGCCACTGCTGCTAGCAGGCGTCCATAGCCTCGACAAGGTTGCCATTTAACCCACTCTGATATCCGTATCCTGCCAAGAAGTTCCAGATCAGAATAAAGGATATTTTAAGGTCAAGATATTTCATACTTGCGAATTTTCATATACCGGGCATTGCTTCGCTTCCAGCAGGCCTGTTTAGTACCCCGACAAAGTTGTCTTGGCATCATGCATGCATTTACCTGCTGCCAGCAGACCTATTCAGCATCCTGATGGGTTTACAAGCACTTCCCACAGCTCTTTTATGATTTATTTAGTTTTTTAAAGATATATGATTGAGCGGGGTGACGCTGAAAATTATGATATTTTAGACATTTTTCTTTACAGACCTAAACATATTTTTTTTTTAAAAACTGTCCTTCATTAAGATTCAGAGATGGTTTGTTTACAAAACCAACCTTCTAAGGTAGGGAGACATCTTCTGAGTCATTCCCTTAAGGAATAGGAAAAGCATAAAAAGATAATAGATGATCGTGATAGGCTTTACTCACAGATCGAATTCAGTTAACTTCTTTCAAACAACAGTCTTTTTTCAACACAGATGTAAATTTCTAAAGTATATAATTGATGTTTAGACAATTTTTCAGTCATTACAGTGAAAGAACTTTCTGTTTTTTTTTTTGTCTGAACAGTTCCAAAATTCAGGTATGTGTATTTCCAAAAAAAAAAACTGGTAGGCGCAAGGGGAAAAATCAAAACCAAAACAGTAAAAGAAAAGAAAAAAAAAAAATATTTACACAGTATACAAACGATTTTCATCAAGAGAAATATCTTTTCAGAGCTTGGCCATTCACCAGATAGGTGTCTGGCTGTCCCTGTAGACTCTGTAATCAGAAAGAGCTGGGACCAAATTTCTTAGCGATTAAAAATGGTCCAAGCCATAAATTTTGAAACTTCGTGTGCTCTCCCTTTCCCTCATGCGGTTTGTCCCATTTCAAGACAAGGTCACCTACTTTGAAGTTCCTATTAGAGCCAGAGTTGGCATCAAACCAGCTTTTGACCACTAGTTGATGCTGATCTAACTTACGTTTAGCTTGAGCTCTTACCTCTTCTAGTTTTATTAAAGCGTTAATTCGGTTTTCCAAAGGGGGACAATCTTCTTCTTGTATTTTCTGTGATAGCTGTAGTGAGGGAAGAAGAATATGTGGTGGCAGAATTGCTTCTCTACCATAGACGAGAAAGAAGGGAGAGTTACCTACAGCAGTTTTTGGTGTTACCCTATCATCCCAGATTGCATTTAACAGTGCATTATGCCAGTTTTTGTGATTTTCAGATACCATCCTCTTGATGATTTTAATCAGATTATTATTTGTTGTTTATGCCAATCCATTGCCCTGGGGGTAGTAGCTAGTAGAATACTTCAATTTAATTCCTTTTTCTAAAG
>JASDQU010102448.1:677776-687788 GCA_032191745.1 Picea mariana
AATTTTATATCGTCATACCATGGACTGACAGAGTTTTGTGCACAGCAGATTGCATTTTGACTGTGCTGTCATAGGTTTGACGTATCGTTTTCTTCTTGCTGTCTTGCTGTTGAATCAACAACTAACTTGCACAGGCCTTGGCCTCTCACTATTTGAGCTGGGGTAATTTCTATGTCATATTATTGCAATGAAGTAACCCAGTTCGCCCTCTTTTCGCCTAAATGTTTCTATACTAATAGATTCTGGATGGCTGGGTAAGGGACAATAAATTTCGTCCTAGATTTCAAAAGATAAGATCGGAAGTGCTTGACTGCTTTAAAAACAGCGTAGGCTTCTTGATCTACCACTGGGTAATTAAGTTCCAGGCCTTTGAAAGAAAAGCTCATAAAGGAAATGGGTACTTCATTGTTTTCAGCGTTCTTTTGAGTTAAGACAGCAATGTAGGAATGGTCAGAAGAAAATGTGTAGAGCGTGAAGTCTTTTGAAAAGCTGGGGCTCATGAGAGAAGGAGCGTCTATTATGGCCTTCTTAATTGAATTAAAAGCTTGGTTTTCTAAGGGTCCCCAATGATATTGTACATCTTTCTTAATCAAATTTTGTAAAGGTCTGACCATCTCAGAGAAACTGGGGACGAATCTCCTGACAAAGTTTATCTGGCCTAAGAAAGACTGCATAGACTTTTTTGATGAGGGAGGGGGAAGTTTCACGATGACTTGAGTCCTTTCAGGGTCAATAATCATCCCTTTGCTTGACACAATAAATCCTAAGAGTTTACCTTGTAGAACAACTCTTAAATGAGCTAGATGATCAGTTTTGTTTTTGGAAAATACGGTAACGTCATCCAGGTAAACTACAACGGACTGATTGATCAAGCCTCAGAAAGCGATATCCATCGCTCTCTGGAAAGTGGCACCAGCATTAATGAGTCTAAAGGGCATTTTTCTATAAGCGTATGTGCCCCATGGAGTGTGGAAGGTAGTTTTAAGTTGGTCTAGAGGAGACATCAGGACATGGTTGTACCCTGAAAAACCATCCAATAAGGATAGTCTTTCAGAACCAGATACCTGTTGAAGGATCTGTTCCATGGGTGGGACAGGGTAGTTGTCTTTATCAGACGCTCTATTAAGGTTTCGGAAATCGATGCATAGTCGAATTTTCCCATTCTTCTTCTGGACTGGGACAAGATTAGAAACCCATTGCGTGTGCCTAACTGGGAAAATTATCTTATCATTCAGGAGTTTATTCAATTCTTTTTTAACGGTCAGTTCTAGTTTAGGGTGCATTTTTCTTAACTTTTGTTGAAACGACAAGGTTTGGGGTTTCATAGGGATGACGTGTTTTATGATGTTAGGGTCAAAGGTCTTTAGGTCATCATACATCCATGCAAAGAGATATTTGAATTCCTTAAACAATCTAATAAACGCGGCTTTCTCTTTTTCAGAACACCCTACCCTTAAGTTAATGCACCGTGGATTGTCATTAGTTCCCAAGTTTACTTTTTCATATAATAAAGAGGAACTATTTGTTTTACAGTTGACCATTTTTTTGAATTTATCTTGCAGATCGTAAAATTTTTCTAGTCTAACTACAGATTTAGGGATCGAATTTACCATCTCCGATGAAGATTCAGGATTTCTCAGATCTGGTATTATCGTGAAATCGCTCAAATTGTCGTCATGAGTGCACTTGTCTATCACCGCGCCTTGAAAAGTTTCTTCCATATGCAAGAAGCTAATAATCTGTTGATCATCGTTGAAGACTCTCCAATTCGTGATGTTGTCGGGAATGGATGGCCTGAACAACAGTTCGACAGAGAATGCATTTGGGGACAATCCTTCTGCAAGAAAGAGTTTGGAAGCTACGTTAGCTAATAGATCAGCTTCATAATTGTTCAATCTAGGAATAGAATTTATATTGAAAGTAGAAAACTTATTCATTAAATTCCATACCTCGGATTGGTAGCTTTTAAGATGCGGAGACAGACAGTGGATAGAATCTCTTACCTGTCTAACCACAATTTCAGAATCGCCAAAGACAATTAAGTTTTGAATGTTCATATCTAATGCTTTTCTGAGACCCTGTAATAAAGCCTCATATTCCGCTGTGTTATTTGTACATTCAAATTCTAGCCTACATGCAATCAGGGTTTTGTTACCTACCGGATCAATAATAATGCAGCCTGCACCCACTCCTTCCTTGGACTTTGACCCGTCAAATTAAAGAGACCAAATTTGATTTTTACCGGGTGCATGAGACCATTGTGTAGAAGTCGCTGGCTGTACATATGCTACAATCTCGAACTGTTGTTCTGGGTTGGTGATAGCTGAAGTCTCGACCATGAAATTGCTGAAAAAGGTATTCATCCCTTGTATTTCGGGATAATCAACAGAAGGTGTAAATGGTTCATTGGGATTGTTTAGATCTGTCACTGTGAACTTTAGGTAACGTTCAGGATTTACCTTGATCTTGTTGGGCTTGCCATTCTCGAGAAGCCACAGGTGAGACCAATCTGTCGCAAAATAGCCATGTAGATGCTCGGACCAGTCCCTGCTTAAAAACATACCATACACTTCTGGAATATCCATAACAATAATATCAATTACTTGATGAACTTTAGGGTTAGACGATAATCTTATAAGCACATTCCTTAATTCGCCTATAACTTTAACATTAGTTCGATCAAGTTGGATGATTTTTAAGGTGGATGGTTCAACTTCAGCATTAATCTTCTGACACACAGACCATGGCATTACATTGGATGTCACTCCTGAATCTACCATACAATTGTGCACGTTTCTATTAAAGATTTTGAAAGTTAACAAAAATGGAGGTACATTTCTGTGAGTGCTAATGGTGGAAGCTTGTGTCTTTTTACTCACATTCTCTAAAGCTAATTTATCTACATTATTTACATTATTTATAGGAAGGCTTCCCTTCTCTTGAGGATCAGAAGTATTCTTAGCGGAAGTCTTCGGAGGAACTTTGTTCTGAACAACCTTGTTAATGCTTGAATTACCGTCTTTTCTATTCTCTGAGATGTTCTGTAACATTTTTTGTAGCAGAAAAGGAAATTTTAATAACTCATAAACATAAATGTTAGACCTTAACTTTTTAAGATCTTCAACTAAATCATAATCTAATTTGGGGTTTACATGACTCTGTTTAGTCTCAACTGGTTTAGATTGTTTTGGGGGCAAAGTCGTAATGTTTTCGGAAGAAGGTTTGTTTGTTGTCTTACTCCTAGTGTTGTAGGGATGAACTATCTCGAAGTTATCTTGAAAAATGCTATCCGAGAAGTGTCCAAAAATGTTCAGAGAAGATTCTTCTTCTTGAACTGTCTTTTGTTCAACTTCCTCCTCAGGGATCTCAGGAGGCATCAAGTTATCCTGGGCTTCTAAAATTGTTTGAAAGGCGAATTGCAGACTTTCTAGATTTAGGCCCTCAACATTCTGATTAGGTCGGTTCGGAAAAGGATTCCTGAATGGGGGTTTGTAAGTCCCTTTGCTCGAAGAATCTTCTTCGGCCGTCCTTTTCAAATCTATAACTTGATTTGAAAGTTTTTGAATGACTTTAGTTAAGTTTTCTAAATCCGAGCTTTCAGGTTGTGTTTTATTTTGAGCAGGTCTAGGGAGGATTTCGATCTTCTTTTTGGAAGATGAACTAGTCTCTGTTTCATTGCTAGTAGTGTCTTTTAAACTAAGGATGTCTTTTTTAATCTGGTTGGCCTCTTCTAAGGCCTCTAACAACATGTCTTTCTTAGATCGTTTTACCCAAATGGATATACTTTGATGCAAGGCTTTAGTATAGTATGCTATGATAAGATTCTCAGCAGACATTGAATCCGTAGGGATTTGGTTCTTTAGTGTTAATAATCTTTGATTAAAGTCTTTAATTTTCTCTTTTGGGTTCATTCTTAATCTATAAATCTTCATAACTAGAACTTCTGGGGACTTATCGTCTCCAAACTTTTCCACAAAGCAGGATTCGAACTTATCCCAAGACACGATGGTATGGGGTTGCTGGGAAAAGTACCATGTAGATTGATTGCCCTCGAAAGTGTAGGGGAAAAACCTATAGACTACGTCTTCGTGGTTGACATTACGAAGTCTAATGGCTAACATAGACTTTTTAATGTGATCTTTAGCGATCTGTTTAGAGTCAGGGTCAAACTTGGGAATCCACTTCTCCGAATGTTTGGGTAAGGGATGCTGAGGCCCGGGTACGGCTACTGCATCCTAGTCGAGCCAGGGTCTGGTAGGATTGTTTTGGTTGGCCATCGGTGTAGGTAGTGTGGAAGGCTGAGAAGGGGAACTGCCTTCATCAGAAGAGTCTTTTACAAAAGAAGAAGGAGATGTTGGAGGTGGTGAGGGTGGTATTCCAGATCCTTCTGCAGCAGGAGCGAGGATTGGATCTGTAGGGTTTAAGGTGAGGTTAGTGCCTCCAAGCTGTTCTCTGATATCAGAGAAGTCTAAATGTTGTTCCAAAGGCTGATTTGGTTGTCTTAAACGGGTGAAGGCACTATGTGTTCTTAAGAGAGATTGGCAGACAATCTCTTGTACGTCACCACCTGTAGGATTTGGGGTTGTTGGTTCAACTGTGATCCGTAGATCATCGTTTAATGTGGTTGCTGTTTGAGGGGGGATGTTGTCATTTGAATGAATTCTTGTCACTATAGGTGAGCGGTTGGGTGGTGGAGGAGTCTTACGACCGCCTCGTGCCATTAATAAATTTCAGGCCCTCCTTCTAGTGCCATTTGTTGACGGGCGAAATTGAACGCTCGTCAACTGGAGAAGTGGACCCAGTCGGGGGTTGTCTAAATAACCCAAGTCATTTGGGATGATCCACCCCAATGGGTTTAGCGGCTCTATTGGCCGATCTAAGTCCTAGGAAAACAAAAGAAAACTAACTAAAGGAACTAATCTAAATGAAAACAGCAATCAAAGCAAACTAATAAACAAATCTGAAATATATATATACAGTCTATTGTCTAATATTATGCAGCAATAATTCTATGAAATTAAATGTTCAATTATCAACAGAATTAGATCTCAACTACAAATGTACAATATTTACAGATTACAGATTTTAAATCGAAAAACCTGAAAAAACCATTGGTGAGTTGTCCTATGACAGCAAAGCTATTATTTTTTAATTTTATAATTTTATGAAACAAAAATAAAGTGACAATTATCAAAGCTGAATAATTAAGATAACAATCTGTACTATAAAACTAAACTATACATCTATCTAAACTATTGTAAATTCTCAAATTTATTATCTATCAAATTGCAAATAACGATCTAACCTGAAGTAACACTTTCCAATTTTTCTCGTGCAAAGTATTTGATTTAGTTGTTCGATGGGAGGAAACCCGCACCAGATTTTCCACAAGCTTCTTGTAAACAGGAAGCAACAATGCTCTTTGAATATAAATGATAGGGCAAACAAGACATAAAACTTACAACAATATTAAGATTTACAAATCATCACTGTTAGATAAACTCGTATTCGAATATTTGTACAAAATGATTCATTTAACGAAGAAGATAAACCTTTAATTCATTAAATTGAAACAAAGTAATTGTTGTACTTTAAAATAAGAGACGTCAGATATGGACAACACATAAACCAAATCACATCAACCTGCAACGAATTATGATAGCTAAAGTAGTCGATAAATGATTGCAAACTGATATGAAGAAAACTTGAAATAAAAGTTTGATATATTGAAAGCTAAAGCTGTTACAAAACATCAACTTTCATCCCAGTTTGTATCCTCATAAGTCTAAAGTCTTTCTTCCCCCAATACTGATGATGATTCAATTACAAAAAAATAACCAGTATTTAAAGGCCCCAGGGTAAAACATTCTTGTGGGAATTATCAAACACTGTTTACAAAAAATCTGGGAATAATCTCCCAAGTCTCTATTTCTGACTTAAGCTAACAACCTAAAACCAAACTACATCTTAAAATCTCCTTCTAAAATGCCACAGCATGCCCAATTTGCCATTGAAATTCGTAGTTACCTGTAGGTGGACAAGAATAGACAAGTTTAGATAATGTTTTATTGGCAAAATTAACAAAAATCTAAATTTTAAGACGAGCTACAGAATCTCACAATTATGTAGCTGGTCTTATTCACAAACAAAATCATTTTTAATCAATCCAAAACTAACAGAAATATATTCGAACTATTAAACAAATATTTAATTACCAATTGAAAACAAAACAAATCGTTCATGACAGAAGCAACCAAATCTTTATGCCGATTTGAAACAGACAGAAATCGTGTTTAATTGACCGAATGGTAATAGGGATATATGCAATCTGTCAAACCCTTTTTATTACCAATTCAGAGTAGATAGAGTCATTTTGATAATTCGAAACCAATGAAAGCATTATTGAATCAATCTCAATCGAAACAACAAATATTTCATATTCATTCAATACAAACGCAATAGTTTATGTCGACTCAGAACTTAACAAAATCGTTGTTGAATCTAAACATAACTAACATAATCGTTCTTTAATTCAAAACTAATAGAACTATATCAAACCAATCTTCAACGCATATAGAAATGACCATGCTAATTGAGGGCATACAACATCGTTTCAGAATCAAACCATAAGAAATAAATCGAACTAACTCAGGGATGACACAATCATTATACTAATGTGTATCAATCAAAACATAGCTGTGTCTGATTTTAGCAAACAAATATTTTGTACAGATCGAATGCAATCATAATCCAAAGCGAAAATATTCATTCAAAACAAAACAGAATCGTTTCTGGTAATTCAAAGTCAACATAATTGTTTTGAATCTATTAAAAACAAACAAAACTAATCGAAATCAAACCCAATTAGTTATATTAATTCAAACCAACTCATAAAGCAAAATCGATGTTGAAATACATACCTGGGAAGTAAGAAAATGATTCGATCAGGATTACTTTGAATTGACAAAGGCCGTTGTTGTCTCAACATTTCTGAAGACAATTGAACCGGTGGTATTTTGCTTCTTCTCGTTTGCTTGTAGCCTGTTGTTCACCTTTGACAGCACTGTCACCCGTTCCTCTAATGATTTGATCTTAGATTGCAATAGGGGGATGTCCGTGTAGTAACGTTCAAGCCATAAATTGCAATGAATACATAGTGATTGATTGGGCCTTGACATCACAAGTGAGGGTTCGTTCAAGTTACCAGGGGTTTCACTGTGAATCTTAATTCCGGGGAAGTTAGGGTCGTTCTTGAGGCACGAAGGTAAGTTGGAAACATAGTCATAGGGTTCCAAAGAGCAGAGGCCATGAGAATAGGGGTATTCCTCAACTAGGAAATTTTCTATCTCTGAGTCTGAATCCTCGCTCAAGATGATAGGATTTTGGTCAGTGCTCTGTTTAGGCTTGTTCCGAGCACATCTTGATATCCATCGTGCATTTTTCTTTCCCTTACTATTGACACCAGTATCACCTTTGCCTTTCTTCCTTACAGGCCTCTTGACGGCCTTAGTATTGTCTTTAGCACACGGGTCGGCCATAGTATCGGGTAGATCAATGTTCGGGAAATTCGAGGGTTTGACAGGGGGTAGAAGGGTAGGAGATGGCACTGTAGGCACAACCAGAGTTTCAGTAACCACAACCTTGTCCACTTGGACATACTTGGGAGTGGCAAAGCCATTCCTGGATAGGAAGGCTTGCCAACAGTCACCACTAAGGCTCAGATGATGAACCATAATGACTTTGATCAAGCAGTGATGGAAAAGGCTGCTATCAACCTTCTCATGCTTAAATCATTTGGACATCTTGTACAGACTACGTAAAAGATAATGTGGCATAGTCAGAGGGTAGTCTATAAAATTCATCAATAACCGAAGATGATACAAAAATACCAAGCCATAACGACCTTCGCAGGTCACAAACTACTTAACAATTGCCCAAAGTTCGTGCCACCTGGGTTTGAGGGCAGTGACAGGCATTCCTCTATCAAAACTAACAATCTTTCTCGATGTGAATAGGAGCAGCCACGACACCTCATCCACTTTGGAATTTTTAAACCACCTTTGCCTTGTAGCTGGTAGTCCTGTAGCTGAGCTTTGGAATTCCTCATTTAGCTTGAGATGTATGTCTCCGACCTTAGACTTGCATCCGTCAAACGTGAGGGCGAACTGTTGGGCTACCGAAAGGTTGAAATCCTCAAATATTTGGATAAAAACCATCCAGCTGCTATTTTCCAAATCCTTACGAGCATTGTCGAATAGCAGGAGTGTTTGGCTACCATTAGGCTCTATGCGCACCACATGTGCCATAGGTGAGGACACACAGTGAGCTGGGTAAAGGGACAAGGGTTTGGACAGGATATACATAGGATCGAAAGCTCAGGGATTTTCCCAAAACCAACAGAGGTAACCCGGGAAAGAAGGCAGGCATTAATGCCCAAGTGTGCGAGGGTGGTGGACGAAATAAGCCCATGGAAAATAGTCATATCCAAATGTACAATCGACGGTGCATATGGTGATTCAAATCACCATTGGTGTATGTTAACCACAATGTCGATCAAACAATCATTAATAACTATGATGAGTCGACCCGAATTATTTGCACAAGCAATAGTGTTATTTAAAACCAAAACAATAATTCGAAATCAACACCAAGGGTTCGATCATAACAAGTATGTGTTGTATGAAATGATTTCACCAAGGGTCTAACCACAATGTCAATGTGTTTTCATGAAACCAATGCGCCAAGGAATTTGATGAAAGACTATAAAGAATCAAACCACCAATGTTTCAAGGACTCAATGACAGTCATTATAATATCATCACAATCTTACAAAAATGAAGTCATATCAACACAAAAAAACCAATTGAATAAAGGTTTTGGTGTCTTGCCAACTGTGTGACCATAATTGAATTAGAAGTTCAATGAACACATAGACAAGAGTAACCATAGTAATCCAGTGATGATTTTAATGCCATTGACATGACTTTGAACCAAGGTTTTCACGCTTCAGTCGTGAAAACGAAAACAAAAGCAGGTGTGCGAATGAGCAAAAGATTGCGATGAGAATCAAGGGTTCCAAAACACTTGTGTAGGAATCTTATAAAGATAGGATAAAAATGCGAAATGGCTGCCAACAATGGCGACAAACTGGTAGAAGTAGTTATCTCTACCAAAAGAACAAATTCAGATTAAGTTAATAAGAATAATTCAAACTCAAAAACAACGAGAAAATTGTTTAAACATCACTATTAATCAAATATTCCAAAAGTGTTTAAAGGATGAAAACTGATAACAGTCTTAAGCCAAGCGAGCCATGATATTAAAGATAAAATCTCCAATACTGTTGATAGGGCCACTTCTGCCGTAGGCGTCCATAGCCTCGATAGGGTTGCCATTTAACCCACTCTGATATCCGTATCCTGCCAAGAAGTTCCAGATCAAAATAAAGGACATTTTAAGGTCAAGATATTTCATACTTACGAATTTTCATATACCCAACATTGCTTCGCTGCCAGCAAGCCTGTTGAGTACCCCGACGAAGTTGTCTTGGCGTCATGCATGCATTTACCCGCTGCCAGCAGACCTGTTCAGCATCCCGGTGGGTTTACAAGCACTTCCCACAACTCTTTTATGATTTATTTAGTTTTTTAAAGATATATAATTGAGCGGGGTGACGCTGAAAATTATGATATTTTAGACATATTTTTCTTTATAGACCTCAACAGATTTTTTTTTTTTTAAACTGTCCTTCATTAAGATCCAGAGATGGCTTGTTTACAAAACCAACCTTCTAAGGCAGGGAGACATATTTTGTGTCATTCCCTTAAGGAATAGGGACAACGTAAAAAGATAATAGATGATCGTGACAGGCTTTACTCACAGATCAAAATCAGTTAACTTCTTTCAAACAATAGTTTTTTTTCAACACAAATGTAAATTTCTGAAGTATATAATTGATGTTTAGACAATTTTTCAGTCATTACAGTGAAAGAATTTTTTTTTTTTTTTTTTT
>JASDQU010102448.1:687850-749442 GCA_032191745.1 Picea mariana
GCAAGGGGAAAAATCAAACCAAAACAATAAAAGAAAAGAAATAAAAAAAAAAAATATTTACACTGTATACAAAGGATTGTCATCAAGCGAAATATGTTTTCAGAGATTGGCCATTCACCGGATAGGTGTCTGCCTGTCCCTCTAGACTCTGTAATCAGAAAGAGCTGGGACCCAATTTCTCAGTGATTAAAAACGGTCCAAGCCATATATTTTGAAACTTTGTGTGCTCTCCCTTTCCCTCATGTGGTTTGTCCCATTTCAAGACAAGTTCACCTACTTCGAAGTTCCTATCAGAGGCAGAGTTGGCATCAAACCAGCTCTTGACCACTAGTTGATGTTGATCTAACTTACATTTAGCTTGATCTCTTACCTCTTCTAGTTTCATTAAAGCGTTAATTCAGTTTTCCAAAGGGGGACAGTCTTCTTCTTGTATTTTCTGCGATAGCTGTAATGAGGGAAGAAGAATATGTGGTGGTAGAATTGCTTCTCTGCCATAGATGAGAAAGAAGGGAGAGTTACCTACAGCAGTTTTTGGTGTTACCCTATCATCCCAGATTGCATTTAACAGTGAATTATGCCAGTTTTTGTGATTTTCAGATACCATTCTCTTGATGATTTTAATCAGATTATTATTTGTTGTTTATGCCAATCCATTGCCCTGGGGGTAGTAGCTAGAATAATAATTCAATTTAATTCCTTTTTCTAAAGCGAACTCGCTCATCTCAAGAGACGAAAAATAAGAAGCGTTATCGAATACTAAACAGTCAGGGATACCAAAACGAGTAATAATATTCAAATTTAAAAAGACAATTACCTGACTGGTATTCACAGTTCTTAATGTGGGAGMTTCAGACCACCTAGTGAAGTAATCTGTGGTTGTTATGATAAAATTATGYTGTTGTGAGGATGGCGGATTGATTGGACCTATAATGTCAAGGCCCMACTACTGAAAAGGGGAGTCTACTGAAACAGGCTGCAAAAGAAAGGCTRTTTYTGTATCCGCYCGGATGCTTTTTGACAAATAATACACTTGCAACACAAGGCATGGGYRTCTATGAAAAGTGTGGGCCAGTAATAACTRGCTCTCAAAACTTTATGGGCAGTGGTGTCACCACYAAAATGCCCACCAGCTTCTCCTGCATKCAATTCTAGTAAGACTTTTTCTCTTTCATCTTTCTCAAGACAGTGCATTAGTACTCTATCAAAATTTTGACGAAACAAAATACCATTAATCAAATGAAAGGATGCAGATTTTAATCTTAACACTCTTCTTTTAGTGGGATCCAGGTGACGGTGGGCTGACCCATGATCAAGACATAATTTTATATCGTCATACCATGGACTGACAGAGTTTTGTGCACAGCAGATTSCATTTTGACTGTGCTGTCATAGGTTTGACGTATCGTTTTCTTCTTGTTGTCTTGTTGTTGAATCAACAACTAACTTGCACAGGCCTTGGCCTCTCACTATTTGAGCTGGGGTAATTTCTATGTCATATTCCTGCAATGAAGTAACCCAGTTCTCCCTCTTTTCGCCTAAATGTTTCTATACTAATAGATTCCGGATGGCTGGGTAAGGGACAATAACTTTCGTCCTAGATTTCAAAAGATAAGATCGGAAGTGCTTGACTGCTTTAAAAACAGCGTATGCTTCCTGATCTACCACTGGGTAATTAAGTTCCAGGCCTTTGAAAGCAAAGCTCATAAAGGAAATGGGTACTTCATTATTTTCAACGTTCTTTTGAGTTAGGACAGCAGCATAGGAACGGTCATAAGAAAATCTGTAGAGCGTGAAGTCTTTTGAAAAGTCGGGGCTCATGAGAGAAGGAGCATCTATTATGGCCTTCTTAATTGAATTAAAAGCTTGGTTTTCTAAGAGTCCCCAATGATATTGTAAGTCTTTCTTAATCAAATTTTGTAAAGGTCTGACCATCTCAGAGAAACTGGGAACGAATCTCCTGACAAAGTTTATCTGGCCTAAGAAAGACTGCATAGACTTTTTTGATGAGGGAGGGGGAAGTTTCACGATGACTTGAGTCCTTTCAGGGTCGATAATCATCCCTTTGCTTGACACAATAAATCCTAACAGTTTAMCTTGTTCTACTGCGAAGATAGATTTTTTAGGATTTAAGGAAATGTCGTATTTACGACATCGTTGTAGAACGGCTCTTAAATGAGCTAGATGATCAGTTTTGTTTTTGGAAAATATGGTAATGTCATCTAGGTAAACTATGAMAGACTGATTGATCAAGCCTCAGAAAGCGATATAAATCACTCTCTGGAAAGTGGTAGCATCATTAATGAGTCCAAAGGGCATTTTCCTATAAGAGTAGGTGCCCCATAGAGTGTGGAAGGTAGTTTTAAGTTGGTCTGGAGGAGACATCAGGACTTGGATGTACCCTGAAAAACCATCCAATAAGGATAGTCTTTCAGAACTAGATACCTATTGAAGGATCTGTTCCATGGGTGGGACAGGGTAGTTGTCTTTATCAGACGCTCTATTAAGGTTTCAGAAATCAACGCATAGTCAGATTTCCCCATTCTTCTTCTGGACTGGGACAAGATTAGAAACCCATTGCGTGTGCCTAACTGGGAAAATTATCTTAGCATTCAGAAGTTTATTCAATTATTTTTTAACGGTCAACTCGAGTATAGGGTGCATTTTTCTTAACTTTTGTTGAAACGGTAAGGTTTGGGGTTTCATAGGGATGATGTGTTTTATGATGTTAGGGTCAAAGGTCTTTAGGTCGTCATACATCCATGCAAAGACATATTTGAATTCCTTAAACAATCTGATAAACGTGGCTTTCTCTTTTTCAGAACACCCTACCCCTAAGTTAATGCACTGTGGATTGTCATCAGTTCCCAAGTTTACTTTTTCATATAATAAAGAGGAACTATTTGTTTTACAGTTGACCGTTTTTTTGAATTTATCTTGTAGATCATAAAAATTTTCTAGTCTAACTAGAGATTTAGGGATCGAATTTACCATGTCCAATGAAGATTCAGGAGTTCTCGGATCTGGTATTACCGTGAAATTGTGCAAATTGTCGTCATGAGTGCACTCATCGATCACCGCACCTTGAAAAGTTTCTTCCATATGCAGGAAGCTAATAATCTGTTGATCGTCATCAAAGACTCTCCAATTTGTGATGTTGTCGGGAACGGATGGCCTGAACAACAGTTTGACGGAGAATGCATTCGGGGACAAGCCTTCTGCAGGAAAGAGTTTGGAAGCTATGTTAGCTAATAGATCAGCTTCAGAATTGTTCCATCTACGAATAGAATTTATCTTGAAAGAAGAAAACTTGTTCATTAAATTCCATACCTCGGATTGGTATCTTTTAAGATGCGGAGACAGACATTGGATAGAATCTCTTACCTTTCTAACCACGATTTCGGAATCGCCAAAGATAGTTAAGTTTTGAATGTTCATATCTAATGCTTTTCTGAGACCCTGTAATAAAGCCTCATATTCTGTTGTGTTATTAGTAAATTTAAATTCTAGTCTACATGCAATCAGGGTTTTGCTACCTATTGGATCAATAATAACGTAGCCTGCACCCGATCCTTCCTTGGAATTTGACCCATCAAATTAAAGAGACCAAATTTGATTTTTATCGGGTGCATGAGACCATTGTGTAGAAGTCATTGGATGCACATATGCTACAATCTCGAACTGTTGTTCTAGGTTGGTGATAGCTGAAGTCTCGGCCATGAAATTGCCAAAAAAGGTATCCATCCCTTGTATTTTGGGATAATCAGCAGAAGGTGTAAATGGTTCATTGGGATCGTTTAGATCTATCACTATGAACTTTAGGTAACGTTCACGATTTACCTTGATCTTGTTGGGCTTGCCATTCTCGGGAAGCCATAGGTGAGACCAATCTGTCGCAAAATAGCTGTGTAGCTACTCGGACCAGTCCCTGCTTAAAAACATACCATACACTTCTGGAATATCCACAACAATAATATCAATTACTTGATGAACTTTGGGGTTAGACGATAATCTTATAAACACATTCCTTAATTCACCTATAACTTACATTAGTTTGATCAAGTTGGATGATTTTTAAGGTGGATGGTTCAACTTCAGCATTAATCTTCTAACACACAGACCATGGCATTACATTGAATGTCGGTTCTGAATCTACCATACAATTGTGCACGTTTCTACTAAATATTTCAAAAGTTAACAAAAGTGGAGGTACATTTCTGTGAGTGCTAATGGTGGAAGCTTGTGGCTTTTTACTCACAGCCTCTAAAGCTAATTTATCTACATTATTTACATTATTTACAAGAAGGCTTCCCTTCTCTTGAGGATCAGAATTATTCTTAGTGGAAGTCTTCGGAGGAACTTTGTTCTGAACAACCTTGTTACTGCTTGAATTACCATTTTTTCTATTCTCTGAGATGTTCTGTAACATTTTTTGTAGCAGAAAAGGAAATTTTAATAACTCTTAAACAAAAATGTTAGCCCTTAACTTTTTAAGATCTTCAACTAAATCATAATCTAAGTTGGGTTTACATGACTCTGTTTAGTCTCCGCTGGTTTAGATTTTTTTGGGGGAAAAGTCGTAATGTTTTCGGAAGAAGGCTTGTTTGTTGTCTTACTCCTAGTGTTGTAGGGATGAACTGTCTCGAAGTTAGCTTGAAAAATGCTATCCGAGAAGTGTCCAAAAATGTTCAGAGAAGATTCTTCTTCTTGAACTGTCTTTTGTTCAACTTCCTCCTCAGGGATCTCAGGAAGCATCAAGTTATCCTGGGCTTCTAAAATTGTTTGAAGGGCGAATTGCAGACTTTCGAGATTTAGGCCCTCGGCATTTGGATTAGGTCAGTTGGGAAAAGGCTTCCTGAATGGGGGTTTGTAAGGCCCTTTGCTCGAAGAATATTCTTCGGCCATCCTTTTCAAATCTATAACTTGATTTGACAGTTTTTGAACGACTTTAGTTAAGTTTTCTAAATCCGAGCTTTCAGGTTGTGTTTTATTTTGAGCAGGTCTAGGGAGGATTTTGATCTTCTTTTTGGAAGATGAACTAGTCTCTGTTTCGTTGCTAGTAGTGTCTTTTAAGATAATGATGTCTTTTTCAATCTGGCTGGCCTCTTCGAAGGCCTCTAACAACGTGGCTTTCTTAGATCATTTTACCCAAATGGATATACTTTGATGCAAGGCTTTAGTATAGTATGCTATGATAAGATTCTCAGCAGGCATCGAATCCATAGGGATTCGGTTCTTTAGTGTTAATAATATTTGATTAAAGTCTTTAATTTTCTCTATTGGGTTCATTCTTAATCTAGAAAGCTCCATAACTAGAACTTCTGGGGACTTATCGTCTCCAAACTTTTCCACAAAGCAGGATTCGAACTTATCCCAAGACACGATGGTATGGGGTTGCTGGGCAAAGTACCATGTAGATGCATTGCCCTAGAAAGTGTAGGGGAACAACCTACAAACTATGTCTTCATGGTCGACATTACGAAGTCTAATGGATAACAGAAACTTTTTAATGTGATCTTCAGCGATATGTTTAAAGTCAGGGTCAAACTTGGGAAGCCACTTCTCTGGATGTTTGGGTAAGGGATCCTGAGGCCTAGGTATGGCTACTGCATCCTGGTCGAGCCAAGGTCTGGCAGGATTGTTCTGGTTGGCCATCAGTGTAGGCGATGTGGAAGGCTGAGAAGGGGAACTGCCTTCGTCAGAAGAGTCTTCTCCAGAAGAAGAAGGAGATGATGGAGGTGGTGAGGGTGGTATTCTAGATCCTCCTGCAGCAGGAGCGAGGATTGGATCTGTAGGGTTTAAGGTGAGGTTAGTGCCTCCAAGCTGTTGTCTGATATCAGAGAAGTCTAAAGGTTGGTCCAAAGGCCGATTTGGTTGTCTTAAACAGGCGAAGGCACTATGTGTTCTTAAGAGAGATTGGCAGACAATCTCTTGTACGTCACCACCTGTAGGATTTGGGGTTGTTGGTTCAACTGTGATCTGTAGATCATCGTTTGATTTGGTTTTTGTTTGAGGGGGGATGTTGTCATTTGAATGACTTCTTGTCACTATAGGTGAGTGGTTGGGTGGTGGAGGAGTCTTAGGACTGCCTCGTGCCATTAATAAATTTTAGGCCCTCCTTCTAGCGCCATTTGTTGACGGGAGAAATTGAACGCTCGTCAACTGGAGAAGTGGATCTGGTCCGGGGTTGTCTAAATAACCCAATTCATTTGGGATGATCCACCCTGATGGGTTTAGTGGCTCCGTTGGATGATCTAAGAGGAAAACGAAATAAAACTAACTAAAGGAACTAATCTAAATGAAAACAACAATTAAAAAAAAATAATAAACAAATCTGAAATATATATATACAGTCTATTGTCTAATATTATGCAGCAATAATTCTATGAAATTAAATGTTCAATTATCAACAGAATTAGATCTCAACTACAAATGTACAATATTTACAGGTTACAGATTTTAAATCAAAAAACCTGAAAAAACCATTGGTGAGCTGTCCTATGACAACAAAGCTATTATTTTTTAATTTTTTAATTTTATGAAACAAAAATAAGGTGACAATTATCAAAGTTGAATAATTAAGATAACAATCTGTACTATAAAACTAAACTATACATCTATCTAAACTACTGTAAATTCTCAAATTTATTATCTATCAAATTGCAAATAATGATCTAACATGAAGTAATGCTTTCCAATTTGTCCCGTGCAAAGTATTCGATTTAGTTGTTCGATGGGAGGAAACCCGCACCAGATTTTCCACAAGCTTATTGTAAACAGTAAGCAACAATGCTCTTTGAATATAAATGATAGGACAAACAAGACATAAAACTTACAACAATCTTAAGATTTACAAATCATCACAGTTAGATAAACCCGTATGCAAAGATTTGTACAAAATGATTCATTTAACGAAGAAGATAAACCTTTAATTCATTAAATTGAAACAAAGTAATTGTTGTACTTTAAAATAAGAGACGTCAGATATGGACAACACATAAACCAAATCACATCAACCTGCAACGAATTATGATAGCTAAAGTAGTCGATAATTGATTGCAAACTGATATGAAGAAAACTTGAAATAAAAGTTTGATATATTGAAAGCTAAAGCTGTTACAAAACATCAACTTTCATCCCAGTTTGTATCCTCATAAGTCCAAATTCTTTCTTCTCCCAATAGTGATGATGATTCAATTACAAAAAAATAAACATTATTTAAAGGCCCTAGGGTAAAACATTCCTATGGGAATTATCAAACACTGTTTACAAAAAATCTAGGAATAATCTCCCAAGTCTCTATTTCTGACTTAAGCTAACAACCTAAAACAAAACTACATCATAAAAGATCCTTCTAAAATGCCACAGCATGTCCAATTTGCCATTGAAATTCGTAGTTACCTGTAGGTGGACAAGAATAGACAAGTTTAGATAATGTTTTATTGGCAAAATTAACAAAAATCTAAATTTTAAGACTAGCTACAGAATCTCACGATTCTGTAGTTGGTCTTATTCACAAACAAAATCGTTTTTAATCAATCCAAAACTAACAGAAATATATTCGAACTATTAAACAAATATTTAATTACTAATTGAAAACAAAACAAATCGTTCATGCCAGAAGCAACCAAATCTTTATGCCAATTTGAAACAGATAGAAATCATGTTTAATTGACCGAATGGTAACAGGGATATATGCAATCTGTCAAACCCTTTTTATTACCAATTCGGAGCAGACAAAGTCGTTTTGATAATTCGAAACCAATGAAAGCATTATTGAATCAATCTCAATCAAAATAGAAAATCTTTCATATTCATTCAATACAAACACAATAGTTTATGTCGACTCATAACTTAAAAAAATCGTTGTTGAATCTAAACATAACTAACATAATCGTTCTTTAATTCAAAACTAATAGAACTATATCAAACCAATCTTCAACGCATATAGAAATGACCATGCTAATTGAGGGCATACAACATAGTTTCAGAATCAAACCATAATAAATAAATCGAACTAACTCAGGGCCGACACAATCGTTATACTAATGTGTATCAATCAAAACATAGATGTGTCTGATTTTAGCAAACAAATCTTTTGTACAGATCGAATGCAATCATAATCCAAAGAGAAAATATTAATTCAAAACAAAACAGAATCGTTTCTGGTAATTCAAAGTCAACAGAATTGTTTTGAATCTATTAAAAACAAACAGAAATAATCGAAAGCAAACCCAATCAGTTATATTAATTCAAACCAACTCATAAAGCAAAATCGATGTTGAAATACATACCTGGGAAGTAAGAAAATGATCGATCAGGATTACTTTGAATTGACAAAGGCCGTTGTTGTCTCAACATTTCTGAAGACAATTGAACCGATGGTCTTTTGCTTCTTCTTGTTGGCTTGTAGCCTGTCGTTCTCCTTTGACAACACTGTCACCCGTTCCTCTAATGATTTGATCTTAGATTGCAACAGGGGGACGTCCGTGTAGTAGCGTTCAAGCGAGGAATTGCATTGAATACACGGTGATTGATCGGGCCTTGACATCAAAGGTGAGGGTTCGTTCAAGTTACCAGGGGTTTCACTGTGAAGCTTAATTCCCGGGAAGTTAGGGTCGTTCTTGAGGCATGGAGGTAAATTGGAAACATAGTCATAGGGTTCCAAAGAGTAGAGGCCATGAGAATAGGGGTATTCCTCGGCTAGGAAACATTCGATATCCGAGTTTGAATCCTCGCTCAAGATGATAGTCTTTTGGTCAGTTCTCTATTTAGGTTTGTTCCAAGCACATCTCGATATCCATCGTGCATTTTTATTTCCCTTACTGTTAACACCAGTATCACCTTTGCCTTTCTTCCTTACAGGCCTTTTGACGGCCTTAGTATTGTCTTTAGCACACGAGTCGGCCATGGTATCAGGTAGATCAATGTTGGGGAAATTCGAGGGTTTGACAGGGGGTTGAAGGGTAGGAGATGGCACTGTAGGCACAACCAGAGTTTCAGTAACCACAACCTTGTCCACTTGGACGTACTCGGAAGTGGCAAAGCCATTCCTGGATAGGAAGGCTTGCCAACAGTCACCATTAAGGCTCAGATGATGAACGATAATGACTTTGATCAAGCAGTGATGRAAAAGGCTGATATCAGCCTTCTCACGCTTAAATCGTTTGGAAATCTTGTACAGACTATGTAAAAGATAATGTGGCATATTCAGAGGGTAGTCTATAAAATTCATCAATAACCGAAGATGATACAAAAATACCAAGCCATAACGACCTTCACAGGTCACAAACTGCTTAAAAATTTCCAAATGATCGTGCCACCTGGGTTTGAGGGCAGTGACAAGCATTCCTCTATCACAATTAACAATCTTTCTCGATGTGAATAGGAGTGGCCATGGCACCTCGTCCACTTTGGAATTTTTAAACCACCTTTTCCCTGTAGCTGGTAGTCATATAGCTGAGCTTAGGAATTCCTCATTTAGCTCAAGTTGTATGTCTCCAACCTTAGCCCTGCATCCGTTAAATGTGAGGGCGAACTGTTGGGCTACCGAAAGGTTGAAACCTTCAAATCTTTGGTTAAAAACCTGCCAGCCGCTATTTTCCAAATCCCTACGAGCATTGTCGAATAGCAGGAGTGTTTGGTTGCTATTAGGCTCTATGCGCACCACAGGTGCCATAGGTGAGGAAACATGGTGAGCTGGGTAAAGGGACAAGGGTTTGGACAGGGCATACACAGGATCAAAAGCTCAGGGATTTTTCCAAAACCAACAGAGGTAACCCAGGAAAGAAGGCAGGCATTAATGCCCAAGTGTGCAAGGGTGGTGGAACAAAATAGGCCCATGCAAAACAGTCATATCCAAATGTACAATTGACGGCGCATATGGTGATTCAAATCACCGTTGGTGTATGTTAACCACAATGCCGATCAAACAATCATTGATAACTATGATGAGTCGACCCGAATTATTTGCACAAGCAATAGTGTTATTTAAAACCAAAACAATAATTCGAAATCAGCACCAAGGGTTCAATCATAACAAGTATGTGTTGTATGAAATGATTGCACCAAGGGTCTAACCACAATGTCAATGTGTTTTCATGAAACCAATGCGCCAAGGAATTTGATGAAAGACTATAGAGCATCAAACCACCAATGTATCAAGGACTCAATGACAGTCATTATAATATCATCACAATCTTACAAAAATGAAGTCATATCAACACAAAAAAACCAATTGAATGAAGGTTTTGGTGTCTTGCCAACTGTGTGACCATAATTGAATTAGAAGTGCAATGAACACATAGACAAGAGTAACCATAGTAATCCAGTGATGATTTTAATGCCATTGACACGACTTCGAACCAAGGTTTTCATGCTTTCAGTCGTGAAAATGAAAACAAAAGGCAGGTGTGCGAATGAGCAGAAGATTGCGATGAGAATCAAGGGTTCCAAAACACTTGTGTAGGAAGCTTATAAAGATAGGATAAAAATGTGAAATGGCTGCCAACAATGTTTTAGCTTGTCCTCTTGAGTATCTCCTACAATAATCTGCAATATCTACAAAGGGATTTTGGTGCACATCTCCTGAACTTAACAAATTTAACACTTCTATGCAGTCATCTCTAAGACCTTTCAAAAATACTATTCTTACTACAACTAGGTCTGTGGTGAATAATTTTGATTTCTGATAGTTGTATAAGAACCTTTATAAGTAGTCTTCAGGGATTTCATCTTCGGTTTGTTGCATTTTGAAAATGTCATTTCTAGTATTGTCCTTACAACAGTCTTGATATTTCTGTAAAAATGTGTCTTTCATCTGATCCTAGGAGAGAATTATATTTTATCCTAATCTCATGAACCATCTGAAGGCTGAGTCCTTTAATTTGGCTGGAAAGAGCTTAATTTCTTTGGCATCATCTGAATAGTTATAGCTTTTACATAATATGTCAAACTCGAATAAAAATAAATATGGATCTTCAGTTGACATACCACTGAAAGTGGGTAATGATGACAGTGGGATGTTATTCATACTGATGTTTCTGGAAATATCCAAAAATGGAAACCCGAAGGTCTCATTCTCAGTGGCTGTATTTTCATTTCCTTCTTATTCTTCCATTTCACTAGGTATCCTTCCTCCACTGATAGATGGTTTAGAAACTGGATTTGGTGTGTCTTATGAATGCTTAGTTTCTTCAACAGATTCACATTCTATCTACCCTAATATTGATTCTTCAGTTATAGTTCCTTCTTCTAGAGCCTCATTGGCTTCCCTTGAACTTCCTCTTGGTGTAGTTTTTCCTGCACCAATGTCAGTTGAATTAGTGTGGGGATTTGTTTTCAAATCTTTAGAGCTTACAAATCTACCCTTATTATTTCTATATCTATGCATAAAATAAAAATTTGATACTTAATTAAAAGCCTAATGGAAGGTAAGAAGGAAACATGGCTTTGGAGAACCCCACTATAGTGGTCGCGTGACTCTTCACTCACGTCTTAAATGTTTTATCCTCCTCCCTCAATTAGCCCTTAAAATAATTCCAAAAAAAAAATGCAAACAATCTAAGCTAAAATCACTTCCTACCATTTGCAACTCCCTGACAATGGCGCCAAAATGTTGTGATGCTTATATGATTAGTATAATGCACACATTAATTATCAATATGGGATTCATAATGAACAGAGTTACAAGACACCAGTAAGAGAGGCAATTCTAATGTAGTATAGAACTATTCTAGATTATGCATGTTGGAAATAAAGAAAACTATCAAGCTAAAACACACTTTGGTTGTCTTTCACATAGAGGCTATCTATTCCATTATGGCACATGAAAGTATGAGATGGAGTTCTTTGATAGATCAACTATGTTATCTGACCCAAACAACTAATTATGAAATCACACTCTGAAAAGGAAATCACACATCAATCATCGAGGCATAACATGGGTAGTTCAATAGCTAGTATATTGGGTCTGTTGTGGCTCACAATAATCTATTGTGAAATTCACTAGATCTTTTCCAAATATGTTTGACTATTGCTGCCAACTTCTATGTTCACTAAGAGAAATCAAGTTCATAAAAACAAAAACAGGGCATATGAAAAAACAAAGTAAAGATATTAAGAAATTTTATGAACTATGATACTAACACATGAAACTGTCAGATATGATGAACTAAATTGAGAAATCAAAACTACAACTAGTCTAACGATTACACTACTAAAATCAAATGCTAACACTAATCTACAAGAATGATGATCTGTGTTGGGTGGTGTTCCCTTGCCTCTTCAACAGGTCAGTAGTTGGAGTCTATAGTAAGTTGATATTCAATCAACACATCACTTTTATTCAGATATAAAGACATGCAATTAGACTATACTAACAACTCAACTCACATTCATTCATAAATGATCAAGACATGGAAATAAATGACATTCTTCTATTAAAATTCAAACTTAATATATGTTATACAATATGCAATCTTGCTTCACATGATGTGTTATGCTATATCTCTATATATCCCACCATCCTTGCCACAACTATTTAAACAGTCTTGGTCGTGAAACACAAGGAGGTGAAATCTTTAAAAAATCAGCAATTGTCAAATTTATACATTTGGTTACATATTTTAATCTTCATCCTCATGACACGAAGTGTATGAGGATGAATCAATAATAAAACTAGCTTAACATAGTCTTGCTAGAAACTTTGATGATCTAATAAGCATTGAACAATTATCTTAGGTACGATCTGGAGCTAAACTTGGCATACTGGGTTTCCTGTGTTGGTACCGGATCATGACAGGTGAGATATTGTAGATAGTATCGGATCCGAACAACATGCAATTGGTTGGTACTAGACTAAAACAGTCTGTGGATACTGGTACCGGATTGCGACAGTGGATGATCTGTGGGTACCAGATCTGAACAGAAGGTGCTCCTGGTACCGGATTCGGACAATGGTTGATCTGGCACATAAGTACTGGATGGCTTGGCTGACATAGAAGTGTCGGACTTGTCCAAAGGTCAAAGGATGCATATGGAAATTAAACATTAGTACATGAAATATTTAATATCCTAGCTTAATAAACCACAAAATCCATGAATTCAAGTATACTTTACCTCATGACCTTATAAGTGATTGGAGATAGTGTTCTTTGTCATTTATCCAAGCTTAGGTAGGCCAAAAAGTTATAAATTAGGAGTATAATATGGTAATTGGGATGTCAATTTAGAGGCCCAACAACATATAGCCGTCATATCTTCCCAAGATCTAATACTAAACTTCCCTAATCCCATGAACCATCTTAATGCAGAATCTTTGAGAGTGGCAGGAAAAAGTTTTAATTTTTGAGCATCTTGCAAGTAGTTATAACTTATACAAAATATGTCAAGCTCAAACAAGAAGGTATCTGGGTCCTCACTGCTCTTACCATAAAAGTTAGGTAGTGCAAAGAGTGGAATGTTCTTCATGTTAACATTTTGTGTGGTATCCAAAATTGGAAACCCAAAAGTGGTTTATGTTTGGTTTCCAACCTATTCTCCCTCACCATGTCTCACATGGTTGTGATCCTTCTGATCATCCATATTGTTTTGATTCCTAAAGAGAGAATACATGAATGGTTTTATCCTTGCGGATAACAAGGTGTCCCAAGATTCTTTCTCAGGAAGGATATTATTTCGATAGGAAGATTTATCTATTATTTGGATGTCTGAGACTTTACTCGAGCCTATTGAAACTATTGGTTCTAAAGTTGTTGTTTCAAATTGGGATACAACTATATTGGTTGAACTACCAAAGAGGGAATTCACCTGTTCAAGGTCAATGATATCTACAAAGTTAGATTCCCCTGATGGTGGTGAAAATGAAAATATTGTGTTGGTTGGTTTTGATGAAGGTTCAAGTGGTCTTGCCTTGTTGGCACAGGGGAAGACCTAGGGTTCAATGCTTAAGAGCACACCAACAAAACACTAACTACTGGCCCTTTCGGAAACACCTGCGAAGAAGATGAAGTCTCACCCAAGGTAGAGGCAGGGGTGGTTGTAGGACTCAGATGTCTGCAACCTTAGCTGGGACACCGATCTGTGATTATATCTTTTACAGGGCACTTAGCATAGATCATTCATCAATATTTAACCCTTATGGTACTTTTCATATAGCACAAATCATCGTAGTGAATACTTATACTAAAGATGATTCAATACTTAGCCACAGAAATATAGATTGGATTCAACAGATCAAGCACTAAGCATCTAATTTATCAGATCTAACATTCATTCATATATCATAAGCATGGAGCATAACTAGATCTATCTAATCATAGAAAGCACTTAGCCAAGAAGGAGATAAACACATTAGGTTGAAGCATAGAGCACAATACACAAAGTTACCATGGTTCACTCCCACCCTGGGGATATGTCCACAAAGTCTTCTTCTTTATATTATCTCGGTCAAGCGGTTATAGCACAGAGCTTCAATGATCCTTACTTCACACAGGACAAAATATTTGCATAGCTTGCTAGATCCTTCTTCCTTGCACTTCAGCACAAAACTACAACAACTTGCACTTAGCTTTTCAATCTCCTTACAATCATGCATAGAGAACTTGTAATATACATCTCATCACATAGATCCAGCTACTAGCAATAAGCCTTTAGCTATACATCACATATATGTACTACTACCCTATACTTACATTGCCTAAGTATCTATTTATAGATTAAAAAATGGGCCTAAGAGTGAGTAAACCCATGGGCCGACATCCCTTTCCCTTTACATCAACCCAAACCCTAAAAGGGACCCAAAAATAGGCCTTGCTTCCCTAATTTCTGCTTCGCGTTGCGCTCCATCTTTGGCAAGCTGTCGCAGTCCCAAAAATGGTCAAATATGACCAAATATTCTTCAAAACTTGGTCAAGGGCCAACAGGCCCCCAACACTCACTTGTGACTCATCCTGACTCACTCAGGTCTGATCAATTCCGCCTCGAATGCCTCGATCTTGGCTTGAGCTAATTCGACCTGCTGCAGTGCGACAGCCTCTTGATCAGTAAATTTTTGGATTACTGTGTCATTGAGTGGTCCTTCCAGGCATTGTTCTGCAGTGATGAAAACCTGTTCGAGTTCATCTCCCTAGATTTCAAGTTCAGTGAACAGTTGGCATGCCTTTTCTTGGATTGGCTGAAGTCGTTGGGAGACTTCCATCACTTTACTTTGCAGCGTATGTACCTGTTTTTGGGATGTGAGTTGTTCTGTGAACCTCTTCATTCGTTCGACTGGGGTCAAAGTCTTTATATGCACCTGTAGTGTGTCTGAATGCTGCTTTTCTTCTTGGAGTTGTGCCTCCAATGTCTGCAATTCTGGATTCTCTGCGAGGGTTTCATAAGTCTGGGCACTTCTAGCACTCAACTGCTTGCATTCAAAGGCAAAGGTTTTTAATCGGCCAACTGTGCTTCGAGCAGTGGCCTCTCTTAGATATATTATTTCTTGGGGGGTGTCAAGCATGGTGCAGAGATCCAGATCCATGATGAATTGTTGGATTTGTTGGATTACTTCTTCTAGTTGGGTCACCTGTTGTGGGAGACGGTCTTCCATATTCACTTCTATGATCATCACAGAGTGCAGTGCCTTGTGAACTCTTTTCTGTACTTCAAGTTTCTCTGCTAACAACTGTGCCTTTTCCTCGTCCCACTTCTCTTTCAGGGAAATATTTTCTTGTTCTACCTCATTTTGTTGTTCTAGAAGTGCTTTATGTGCTTGCATCAAAGCCTAGGTGGCTTGTGCTGTGTCTTCTTGAGATCGTCAAAGGCGAGATTTGACTTGATCAATGATCTGGTGTAATTGAGTGGGCTCATCATCTGTTCCTAATGTTTCGCTTATCAAGGGCACTGTAGAAACTGCTTGGATGGACTGGAGTGCCTGCTGCACTTCTTTGAGCTCACCCTTGATTCGGTTGAATATTTCCTCCTTCTTTTCTTCTTAATTTTCTGCGAGCTCTAGTGAAACATCATTCAGTGCAGCAATTAAGAAGTCAAAGTCATATGGGGTAAGGGTAGTTTTAAGCATGGTCCAGGTGGCCTTAGATTTCTTTCGGGAGGAGGGTTTTGGTGGTGTCATATTTCTTTTCATGGAGGGATCCTCCTCCTCTCTAGGTGGAGTAACCTCACCTCTTTTTTTCTCAACTTCTATACCGCCTAGCTTGTCACCATCACCTCCCTGTGCAGGTGAGATCGAAGTAGTCTTCGTGGACGTGTTAGGGATATCTTCAACTTCATCATCCTTCTTAGTCCTACTTGGCCCAGGTGTATCCGACATAGATTCATGGCTTTCCTCGTCAGACATGTCTACGGGGTCCGCTGCAACAAGGAGGTCCACCAACCATTCCTTGGTAATCTCCTCCAAGTCATCTTTTGTCAGCTTGTAGTAGTATTGGAGATGTTGTTTATGCTCATCACCGTGCACTGTAATATAGGTGAAGTGGCGGTCTGCACTAAATTTCATCAAAGGTCTAAACCTATGAAGTGCATTTGGGGTGATTCACGGTGTAGACTGAATTGAATTCTTCGGCTAGTTGAAGTAGGTGTGGAAGACAACATTGGACTATCACTGCTTGTTCATGTCGCTGGAGTACCACAACGTACAGAACTTCGCAGCTAGTGATTCAAAAGTTTTGATCTCCATAAAAGTGTCTCCCTCTGGTAGTTCCCAAATGATGAAAGTGATGAGTATGAGCAACCAACTAAAGTCGAACTCATACCTTTGGTCTTACGGTCCTCTACAATCCAGCTCTAACTAGTTTACAAGATACTGTGCCCAATTCATCTGTAGTCCCTCGGTGCACTTCCCTGTGAGGTCAACTATGAAGCCAGTCACCTGTGTTGGTATGTTCTTATGAACTAACTTACCCGTGATCAACTGACATGCAAGGTGCACTGCGCCACTCTAGATAGAGGCTACCTTGTAGCCTCACGTACCCTTCTCTACATCACCATAATTTTCCTTTATCCACTATGATAGTGCTCGGTCTGAGGTCTTACTTGGGTAAAAGTCCTATGGGTCGGGGCCTTGCATGCTAATTCCTGTGATCCAATTGATTAGAGTCAGATCCACAATGATGCGGCAGTCCAACCATAAGTATCCTCCGTGGTAGAAAGACAGCAACAACCTGATCCATGCGTCGACTTCTTGGTGTCTGCCGAAGTGAGGGATCTTCATTATGTTGAGTAGTGTGGACTGCGAGAGGTTCTGGGTTCAGGACTATGGGAGAATATTAGGATTCCTGACTTTGGTCTTGGTTAAGTATTTATGCGGAGTTAACATGTTGTAGGTTTTGTGATCTCCAAGGTTAAAATCATTAAATTTCAGTGTTGCAAGCTTATCCTGGTCAACACATACTACGCGCATCCCTTTTGGAAGATACGTGGTGATCAAGGTGTACTCAAAGTCTCTGGGTACACTTTCACGGTTAATCTTTCTGCTCAAAGGTGGTATGTAAGCCGACATAATGCACGGGATCAGCTTGGCATTTACAATATCGTCTCTGCGCTTTATTCTTGTCTCGGTCGTGGTTCTAGAAGGTCCTGCTCCACGAGAAGTGAAGGGAGAAGCTTGGACTCCTCCTGTCGATGATTCTTGCACACCTGCAAACATCCTTCTCTCTGACATGACTCTCTTAGCCATTAGGTCAATCAAAACTTGTTCAACTACTTTCTCAACAGCGTTGATCTCGTCCGACATACAAGCTCGAGTTCACTAGCTCAGGTGTGAAAATGAATCCAGAGACTACGATGAACAGTAAGGCAATGATCACAGGGTGAAGTAATATCAAGTTTTGGGCTCAAATTCTCACTTAGCAAAAAGTATTCTCGGTGCGTGGTGCGATGTGCTAAGTAGGGAAACTTAGCAACAGTCTACTTGCAACGAATATGGGGCCTTCATTAACTCTGTTCTATCCATTCTGGTGTTGTCCAATGGTCTAGTGAGAACCCATAATTTCTTTTCGACCCGTTTGGGGTGGAATTTGAATGGGTACATCGGTCCAATGGCTATATTATTTTGCCATGGCGAAGTGCCAGATGTCATTGTTCTGATATCTCAGCGAAGCTCAATTCTTGTGATTTTTCCTTCTGCAAATTTTCCTCTGGAGTCTTCTGTAACTTTCCAATTTTGGCCCTCTTCTTACTTAGCTTCCTATCCTTTTTCCCAGTGAGCTTAGTCTCATTCATCCTTTTTCTATTCTGAGTCTTAACTTCTCTTGACATAGTCACTTCGCGCTGCTTAGGTTCTTTCTTCAGATCCAAGGGTAATACTCCTTCATCATATGGATTAGGTATTTAGGTCTTCTGTGGTTCCTCTAATGCTCTTATAGATTCAACATCTAGGTCCTTCATGTTTAATAGTTGAGATCTATTCTCTTGTTCCCCCATCAAGTAGGTGATCCTTTTAGTCATAAATTCCATGAGTTCTTGCCTCTTCTGTTCTAGGGCTTCCTTTTCTTCTTTTCTCATGATCTAGTCTTTTTCAATGCAGCTCTTTCCTAACAAAGCTGGAAATGGGGCATGGTCCTCAATAAATCTAATGACTTCAAACTCTTCCTTTGTCGAAGTTCCATGGGTACTCATAGCTATCTAGGTAATTCTGCCACATAGGGTTACCATTTTGCCTTTAAATAATCCGATGGTTCCTAGTGAAGGGACCAGAGTAGGCCTTCCTAGGGTTTCCCAAGTGATTTATGTCATAATGTTCATCGGTGTTCCCTCATCCAGAGAACAGTCAATGTCGAAGTCTCATATTCTTACTTCGATTTTCTCCTTTTCTTTGAAGATCTCTAACAAACTGACATCCTTATGATCATCTAGGGTTTCTTTTATTTTCAGTAACATGATCTCTGATTCTTTCTGGGGTTCTTCCATAGTTTTAGTCTCTTGATCTCCTTCAGAGTTTGCTTGTTCCATATTCAGTTTTTCAAGTCTAGCAATCATTCTAGGGAAATCCAATACTTCATGGTCCATAGCTTTACAACAGAGACAATTAGGGTTTCTCCCAGGGCATTTGTTAGCAAGATGTCCTGGTCTTCTGCAATTGTAACAAATATTTAATCCTCTCTTTCTCATCTATGATCCCCAACTCTTCTTGTACTACGCACTAGTATCATGATGGCTAGCCTGCAAAAATTTCTTTCTAGGATCATGCATCCATTGGTTAGTCCAAAAATTCTTTATATGCATAGGTATAACATATATTTCACAATTCCTATTAGTTCTATTCATATCAAACTTTATTTTATCTAACAATGCTCTAGTTTTCAGGCTAGGACAAAATTTATCAAGAGTACCTAAATTCATGCTTCAGAAACAAAAACTTTCCACTTATCTTACCTATATAGAGAACAAAGCTTTTATATCTAAAACTTGAACTATTCTTACCTTTACTAGAGGCTAGACCTTACAGATCTTACCTCTTTTCTACTGAAATTTCTACTTTTACCTTTCTTAGAGCATAAAGTGTTTAGATCTCACTTCTTTTCTTCAATATCAACCTCTTTCTTACAGATTTGACCTCTTTCCTTCAGATCTCACCTTTATTTCTTGGCACAAAGCTTCGTAGGTCAAGTAGAATACTACACACTAGGGCAACAAATATACGCATAGAGCTTATTTCGCACAAAGATTTTTCTTCTTTAGTTCCCAGCAAGCATAGTTCTAGGTCCCGGCAACGGAACCATTTTTTGGCACAAGGGAAGACCTAGGGTTCAACGCTCAAGAGCGCACCAAAAAAAACCTAACTACTGGCCCTTTCGGCAACACCTGCGAAGCAGATGAAGTCTCACCCGAGGTAGAGGCAGGGTGGTTGCAGGACTCAGATGTCTGCAACCTTAGCTGGGACACCGATCTATGATTATATCTTTTACAAGACACTTAGCATAGATGATCCATCAATATTTAACCCTTATGGTACTTCGCAGATAACACAGAGCATCGTAGTGAATACTTAGACTAAAGATGATTTAGTAATTAGCCATAGAAATATAGATTAGATTCAAAAGATCAAGAACTAAGCATCTTATATAACAAATCTAACATTCATTCATATATCATAAGCACAGAGAATAAATAGATCTATCTAATCATAGCAAGAACTTATCCAAGAAGGAGATAAACACATTAGGTCATAGCACAGAGCACAATACACAAAGTTACTGTGGTTCACCCCCACCCTAGGGATACGTCCACAAAGTCCTCTTCTTTATATTATCTCAGTCAAGCGGTTACAACACAGAGCTTTAGTGACCCTTACTTTGCACAGGACAGAAGATCTATGCATCTCGCTAGATCCTTCTTCCTTGCACTTCAGCATAAAAATACAACAACTTGCACTTATCTTTTCAATATCCTTACAATCATGCACAGAGCACTTGCAATATACATCCCATCACACAGATCCAGCTACTAGCACTAAGCCTGTAGCTATACATCACATAGATGTACTACTACCCTATACTTACATTGCCTAAGTATCTATTTATAGATTACAAAATGTGCCTAAGCACGAGTAAACCCACAGGCCGACATCCATTTCCCTTTACATCAACCCAAAACCCTAAAAGGGACCCAAAAATAGGTCTTGCTTCCCTAATTTCCGCTTCACGTTGCACTCCATCTTTGGCAAGCTATCGCAGTCCCAAAAAGGGTCAAATATGACCAAGTTTTCTTCAAAACTTGGTCAAGGGCCAACATGCCTCATGTCCCACTACTGTTGATGTCTCAATTTTCTACTCTATGGTTTCCCCAATTTTGGTCTCTTCTGAGACTTTTTTATCTCTTTTGGTTGAGCTATCTCCTACTTTTTGATAATGTTCTATGGATTTTATGGATGGAGTGTTCCTTCCTCCAAAATGGTTATAAGGAACCTTGATAGAAATTTTTGGTTTGGTTTTGATATATCTACCCTTTGGGTCCCTAGGTTTGTTCATGAAAGCGGTAAAAAAGGAAAACTACCATTGGGTTTGGGGGAACCTGCTATAACAGATGCACAGGTTCTTACCTCTCGTCTTAAAGTTACCCCACCATCAAACTAATACTAATGCTCATAAATAATATACTTTATAACTATTTTCTACCTTTGGACAACTCCCCGACAACGACGCTAAAAATGATGGGTAAACTACATGTACTAATTCCCTCAATTAAATTGACAACCAGGGTAAGTAAACTTAGAGTTGTGACACAGTATGAGTCAAGGCAAAAAGAAAAGCTAATGGAAAGATTAACTAGCTAAGAGGATGGTTTACCCTAGAGATTAGTTCTCTTTTCTATTTACAATTCTACTTTAAACATGACTTTAAAATCCATTTAAACAACATATCCTATGTTAAATATACAAATCATCCTTTAACTAATGATATTTAAGCAATCTAGGACTATGAACTATTTAATTTAAGTAAGCAACTTTCTAAATGAACAAGCAATCTTTGAATAAGTGAGCAATCTGTTGGAAGTAGCTTTACAAAGTGAACTCTATTCTTAAAGCAAGAAATCTTCAAAAACTCATAATTACTTTTATCTTGTAGGAAATAAGCCTCATCTTTACAATAATCTACCTAACTGAAAGCAAGAGTATTTTAATAGTATTCAATTATAATGATTATTTCTATGGTGATGAATCACATCTCGGTGGCATATAATCACTACTGACAATTCAAGTGGAATCAAATCGATGCTAACTTCTATAGAGAAATGGAGAGTATGGATAAGGTAATCTATAAAAAAAAATTCCATCATAAAAACAACATTAGATGTTCTTGTAATACATATCGTCTATAAACATTGTGTAGAAGAGATTCAAAATCAATCACTTGTTCTATCACACTGATACTAGAAAATACTCTATATAGAATTGATAATTCATGCAAGCCTACAAAATCAAAACTGTTGGACACACCGACAACACTTAGAGGGGGGGGTGAATGAGTGTGGGGTTCTTTTTCCAAAAACTTTCCCTACACAAAGCTCCTTAGTCAACAATCACCATTAGCTCATTACTTATTATTTTCATTTAAAATTAGTTAGATAAGAACATATATGAGCAACATATCTCAACAATATATTATCAACAAATCATCATCACAAGGAACACAATATGTATGTACAATTTTATTTTTATTACGGACTACAATCCTTGGGTTATCAGCAACAACTGAATAGAGTACAACTCTACAAGAGCATTGACTCTATAATGAAAGNGTCTCAACAATATATTATCAACAAATCATCATCACAAGGAACACAATATGTATGTACAATTTTATTTTTATTACGGACTACAATCCTTGGGTTATCAGCAACAACTGAATAGAGTACAACTCTACAAGAGCATTGACTCTATAATGAAAGACTCATATTACACCCTCAACACCAACTGATATGAGGAAACAATCCTCAACAAATATCAATATGTCAACAGGTACGCGACCTGTCTGTAGTGCAGCACACATATGTATGCACCCTACGAGTAGTACAACTCTTGTATGTACACTCCCAGTCTCTACTATAGCCTGTGTATACCTTCTGAGAAATTAGGGTTTTATTTTCATCACTCACTTATATCCTCTACAACCTTCAATAACTTTCTCTTCTATTCTTTTTTGTCACATCTGATCCATAATCATTCACAACACATCCAATCTCTCCAACAACTTACTCATGCTCCTCAACCATGCAATATGAATGCTACTCAATCATGTATAAGAAACCAATATACTATAGAAATCATATCAGTACTGAATCATAAGAGTGTTTCTCACTCCATCAACCAACACAGACCACATCATGACAGTCATACCAAGAATGCCTTAAGCATTCACAACACAATAAGCAATAGTATCCATCAAGACAATAGTGTAACCATATCAGAGTTTCTATGGAAGATTTGAGCCCATAGAATGCAGATATGGAACTTGCTTCAGTCTTCAAGAGCCTTTCATCAGCTCAACCACAGTCTTCATGAATTCATCCACTGTACATGCCCTGTCCTCATTCATCCCGCATATGTATGCGCCCTGGCTCACTACAACCCATGTATACCTCATAAACTAGGGTTTCTGAAATTATGAGACTTTTGTCGCTGTGATCTTAGAATTGTCGAAACTTTGATGCATCCATGAGATCCTCCATATCTTCTCTATCTCATAATATATCCTCAATCATTCTCAATAGATACACAAGATATGCACACCAAAGAACCACAAAAGATACATAAAAGATGATCTTACACAAGAGACCGTTGCCTCTTATTTATACTCTTCAAGTAGCTTCATTAGAAGAATCTTCTAGGTCACTTAACCCACTTCTAGTTCACTTAACCCATTTTTAGGTCAATTCACCTATTTCTAGGTCAGTTAACCTATTTCTAGGTCACTTAACCTATTTCTAGGTTAACTGTTGGGTAGGTGTTATATTCTTTGCATGTGTGTGTGTGGGTGCGTCAGATATGACAACTTCGTCTGACAATCCCTCTAGTAGTGTTATTTGTGTTGTTTACGTTGGGTGCTTTCCTAGCGGGGTCCCAGGGGGGCAAGTATGCCCCCCCTAGTTACACGTAGCGTTCGGGGAAGCGCCTCGAAATTTTTTTGGGGGGCAGTTTTTGCTATTTTTAGCGGATTTTTCTATTTTTAGTGGTTTTTTAAATTAATACCGGATTAAGGGATTAGGGTTTTGGTATCTATGAAATACCTAAAAACATTGTATATATATTTTATAGTGAATGGTGAAGTTCAATATAATGAATATAAGAAAGGTTTTCCCAGTTGAGGGTTTTCGATATAAATCTCTGTGTACTATGTGAATGAGCCATTGATTAAATTTTGTTTTGCTTAAGAATCTATATGCATTGCTTTACTTCACAGGTTTAAAACTTACATGTCGTCTCATTTTTGTCTTCATAGGGATGCCTTTGTTGTTGATGTTTTGGCTCGGTATTGATAGATCAAGTTTATCTTGGGTTTGTGATAAACCTGGGTTTAGTGGGAGATTTTGCAGTAGTGATTTGAGTGCAGAAAGAGGAATGATGAGTTCTTCTAGAATCGAGATAGAGAAGTTCAACAGTAAAAAAATTGAGCTATGGAAGCTCAATATGGAGGACCTTCTTGTAGACAAAGAACAATGGATCGATGTGGATCCTAGTACACAACCCACTGGTACACCATCTACTAGAACACAAGCTACTGGTACACAACCTACTAGTACACAAACTACTAGTACAACACCTACTGGTATGTCGAAGAAAGATTGGGAGAAGTTAGACAGAAGAGAAAGGAGTACTATTTGACTCTGCCTGGAAGATTCTGTTTTGTTGAATGTCTCAGGAAAATCTACAACCAAGGAACTGTGGGATAAGTTGGGGAATTTGTATCAATCAAAGTCCCTGGTAAACAAGTTGTTTCTTCGAAAGAAGTTGTATTATCTTAGGATGGAAGATGGAGATTATGTGACAGAACATCTAAATGCCTTTAATACTCTGGTAAGTCAACTTGTCTCTGTTAATATTACGATTGTAGAAGAAGATAAGTGTATTACTTTGTTATGTTCTTTACCAGACTCTTGGGATAATCTGGTTGTAGAAATTGGTAGTAGCACTCAATCTACATTGAAGTATGAGGATGTAGTTTCATCCTTGTTATCTGAAGAGATGAGGCAGAAAAGCATGGATAGTCATAGCACATATGCTTTATTTATAAGAGGTTGTCCCCAATATAGGAATCTCGGTAAGCCTTCGGGGGGGATATCTAAATCTACAGGTAGATCTAAGTCTCTAGGAAAAACTTTGAGGAAATGTTGGAAGTGTGGTAAAACAAGGCATTATAAGAAATATTGCAAGTATAAGAAGGTTGATAAACCAAAGGGATCTGATAGTAACTCTTCCACAGAGGCGAAAACCTCCACTGAAGAAGGAGGTGATGTTTACCTGGCATCTATAGCTACACATGTAGATCGTGATGTATGGTTGATCGACTCAGGTGCATCATACCATATGACTCCTCACAGGGAGTGGTTCTCTGAATATGAAAAATACGATGGTGTTGATGTATTCCTAGGACATGACTCAACAGCCAAAATCTTGGGACGTGGAAGGGTTAAGTTTCTACTAAAAGATGGAAGGATTAGAAATCTCCCTGGGGTTCTGCACATTCCAAAACTAGCCAGGAGCCTAATATCTGTAAGCAAGTTGGATGATGCAGGAGTGAAAATTGTATTTGAAAAGAACACTTGCAAGATGGTACGAGGAGAAATGGTGTTGATGAGGGGAGTTCGGTGTGGAAATCTATACAAGTTGTTGGGAAGCATTTATACTAATGGGTGTAACGATTCTATTGTCCTTGAGTAGAGAAATAAATAAGACAAGACCAATATCGTCCCTGAAAAGAAGACCATGTTGTGGCATCAAAGACTAGGGCCTATTGAAGAAAAGGGCCTGTGAACACTACACGGTAAAGGTATGGTTGAAGGTACGTCTAATTTCACTCTGGATTTTGATTTATGTGAACATTGCATATATGATAAACATAATCGAGTAAGATTCCCATTTGGTGCTACAAGAGCAAAGGGGATCTTAGAGTTGATACACAGTGATGTGTTTGGACTTGTCCATGTTCCATCCCGAGGTAAATATATGTATTATGTTTCATTCATAGATGATTTTTCAAGGAACACATGGATTTATTTTCTTAGAAATAAATATGAGGTATTTGATAAATTTAAAGAGTTTAAGGCTCTAGTAGAAAATCAGACAGAGAAGAAAATAAAGGTATTGAGAACAGATAATGATGGAGAATTTTGTGGAAATGAATTTGAAGAATTCTATAAGAAGTGTGGTATAGAAAGGAAAAATACTACTCCATACACTCCTCAGCAGAATGGAGTTGCAGAAAGGATGAACAAGACACTGATGGAAAAGGCAAGGAGCATGCTCAGCGGTGCCAAGTTAGAACAAGAATTCTGGGCAGAGGCAGTGGGTACAACATGTTACCTGGCCAATCGATCACCTTCATTAGCGTTGGATGATAAAACTCCACATGAGGTATGGTCTGGAAAGAAACCTTGTCTTCAACATCTTAGAGTGTTTGGTTGTGATGCTTATGTACATGTTCCAAAGGAAAATAGAAGTAAGCTGGACAAAAAGGCTGAAAAGTGTATCTTTATTGGTTATAAAGATGGTGTGAAAGGTTATAAGCTTTGGAACCCAGAAACCAAGAAAACAGTTTACAGTCGAGATGTTGTTTTCAGAGAGGTAAAAGATGTGTCCAAACAGGAATTCCTACCAATGCAAGATGAACCTGAGAAAATAGAGCTTGAGTTGGATCATGCAAAATTTGAATCATCTGAAGAAGAGGAAGCAGAAGAAGAAGAAGAAGAACCTCATACCCCAGTATTGAGGAGATGAGTGAGAGATAGAAGGAAACTAGAAAGGTATAGCCCACCTAATTTTCGTTCCAATTTTTCTTTATCTATTACTGATGATGATCCCAGAACTGTCAGGGAAGCAGTGAATTCAGAGGATAGTAAACTCTGGAAGAAGGCCATGGTTGAAGAAATGGATTCCTTGGATAAGAATGAGGCATGGTATATAGTTGAGATTCCATCTGGAAGAAAATCGGTTGGCATCAAATGGTTGTTCAAGAAAAAGTTTAAAGCACAAGGTAAAGTGGAGAAATACAAAGCTCGGTTAGTAGCAAAAAGTTATTCCCAAGTAGAGGGAATTGAATTTGGTGAGATTTTTTCTCCTGTTGCTAAGTTAACTTCTATTAGATTTATTTTATCTATTGTTTCTTCTTTTGATCTTGAAGTGGAACAGATGGATGTGAAGACAACATTCCTACATGGGGATCTGGAAGAAGAAATCTACATGAAGCAGCCAGAAGGCTTTGTAGTGAAGGGAAAGAAAGAGATGGTATGTAAGCTAAAGAAGTCACTATATGGTCTGAAGCAATCACCTAGGATGTGGTACCAAAAGTTTGACACATACATCCTTGGATTGGGATTTGTAAGAAGCAGGGCTGATCACTATGTATATTCCAAGAAAGTTGGTAATCACTTCATTTATGTAGTGTTGTATGTTGATGACATGTTGTTGGTAGGAAATAACGTGGATGTTATCAAGGAGGTGAAATCGCAACTATCCTCCAAATTTGACATGAAGGATCTCGGTGCTGCTAACTTCATTCTGGGAATGGAAATTAAAAGAGATCATGCAAATAGGAAACTCCGTTTGAATCAGAGAAAATATGTTGAGACGATATTGCAGAGGTTTAATATGCATGGAAGTAAACCGGTCAAGGTTCCTATTCCTATAGGTGTAAAGTTATCTGCAGATCAGTGTCCCAAGACACAAGAAGAAGAAGAGGACATGTTCCATATGCCAGTGCAGTTGGCAGTTTGATGTATGCAATGGTCTGTACTAGACCAAACAGTGCACATGCAGTGGGAGTTTTGAGCAGGTATATGTCAAAACCAGGGAAGGAGCATTGGACAACAATAAAGAGGGTCTTCAGGTAACTTCGTGGCACTACCAGTTATGGATTGTGCTACCAAGGAAGACCAGGATTCGATAGAGTGGTGGACATACATGGATTTGTTGATGCATACTAGGCTGGAGATATGGATCACAGACTATCTACAAGTGGGTATGTGTTTAACCTATTTGGAGGAGAAATCAGTTGGATGAGCAAAAGATATGCTCTAGTTACTCTCAACTACAGAAGCTTAATACATGGCGACCACTCATGCAAGCAAGGAAGAAGTATGGTTACAAAGATTGTGTTTAGGTATTGGGTTGGTACAACAAGCAATGAGATTAGATTGTGATAGTTAGAGTGCAATATTCCGGGAAAAGAACCTAGCTTATCATTCAAAGACAAATCATATTGATGTTCAGTATCACTTTGTGAGAGAGATGGTTGAGGAAAAGAAGGTGTTGTTGGAAAAGGTTGACACTTTGAAGAATGTTGCAGATTCATTAACAAATTCTATGAGCACAGAAAATTTCTCCTGGTGTAGAGGAACAATGGGCATTGCTGCCCTAGATTGTTGACTATATAATCCTCTGGACCCCTGGATGCAAAGAAAACAACAAGTGGGAGAATGTTGGGTCGGTGTTATATTCTTTGCATGTGTGTGTGTGGCCATGTCAGATATGACAACTATGTTTGATGATCCCTCTAGTAGTGTTATCTATGTCATGTGCACTGAGTGCTTTCCTAGGGGGTCCCAGTGGGGGGAAGGTATTCCCCCCCTTGGTTACGCGCAGCTTTCGACAACGCCCCATTTTTTTTTTGGGGCGATTTTTGCTATTTTTAGCGGTTTTGTAAATTAATCCCAGATTAAGGGATTAGGGTTTTGGTATCTACGGAATACCTAAAAACATTGTATATATACTGTATAATGAATGGTGAAATTCGATATAATGAATATAAGAAAGGTTTTCCCGGTTGAGGGTTTTCGGTATAAATCTCTGTGTACTATGTGAATGAGCCATTGATTAAATTATGTTTTTCTTAAGAATCTATATGCATTGCTTTACTTCACAGGTTTAAAACTTACATTAACCACTTTTCATAAATAGAAAGTTATCCATTTAAATATTCCTCCTTGACTTTGTCACTTTCCTTTACCATTTAAATAATAATTTCTTCTTTGCAAGCTCTTTGACTTCTTTGAACTTTTGGGGATTCAAGCCTACATATGAGGGTCCTTCATCTTCGTAGGGCCATAACTCTCAAACCATGAGAAGTTATGTGAAATTCCACATACCATCAGAAATGGCATGACAAGCACTATCCATCTAGTATAGTTTCACCAACAACTTCACTGATATTCATCTCATTATTCCACATATAAGAATGGGTTCTCCAACCATACTTCTAGGATGACTCATCCATAAAGTGTGTTCCCATGATGTCTTTCACCATAAGGGGACCACTTTGGAGTTCATCCATTTGTGCACCTTATCAACCATGATAAGAGAATAATGATTCAATCCAACAATACATTATATACCAATGACAAGTCATGTATCCATATTCATCAATATACAAACCTTTGACCTTGACATCATTCAATCATCCTTTGGCATCAACTAATTCCATGACATCAATCAATTCCAAACAATCAATCATCCTTTGGCATCAATCAATCACTTGAAATCAATACTTTGACATCAATCAATCAATCAATCATCATTTGGCATCAATCAATCACTTGACATCAATCCTTTGACATCAATTAGTTAAACCTTTGGCATCAATGACAACATGATCCGACAGTCTCCCCCTTTGGCATCGATGGAAATACCAACATTGATGTCAACATGTAGGCAAGGCATGCTCTACATCAATACTCATCAATCATATCAATGTGACTATCTCTCCACATAAATAATCATCAATCACATCAATGTGACTTTCTCTCCCCCTTTGACATCAATGGAAAAGGGTCATTCTCCCCTTGGGGTTGCTCCCCCTACTTGAAATATCCTTGGGGATGCTCCCCCTGTCTGAATTCCTTTGATCTTCCTCTAAATAATCTCTCCCCTTTTGAACAAGGGATATCACTCTGATGTAATTCTGAAGATGCATCGCTCATGCTCCCCCTATGACCATCGCTGCCCCTAAATTATGCCTATGCTCTCTTTCTTCAAATATAGGACTATTTTACCAAGTATGTGTTGGAGTTAGGAGTCTCACCTGGATTACGACAGGAGTAAGCCTGATACCCATCAGTTTATATGTCGCAATTTTCTTATAAAGGGTGATTGAAAGAGAACAGGCTCAAAACAATATCATTTAACTCAAAATCCGAGATCAGGCTATGCATGAACATGTGAGGTCTTGATCTAACTTCAATCAGTAAGTCGTAGTAAGGGTGAGTAGGGGGAAGACTTCGGTGAGAAAATGCAAAGGTCTTCTATAGGCATCAGGCTTCCAACAACCCAAAGAGGAAGAACTTAAACACAAGAACTTCTTGTATTCAAATTACAAGAATACTAAAAGAAATAATAACAGCGTTACCATAAAACATTTATCATAACATAGTCACAATGATTCATGTGAATTAGTCAATCATGAAATCTTCCAATATTATATGGAAACAAGATGGAGTAAGAAATCTTATTGTCATTAAACAATAAGTTTCACATACATATACATAACACGGGAAACCAATGCTTCATCAAAACTTTTTAATAGGGAGCTTAGCTCTACCAATGATCCTTACAAAATATGAAAATTGAGTCTATATACTCAGAGCAATTCACCTCCTTGGCCATAGGAGGGTAGTTGAGCTACCTCATTTAAGGATTTACATGCGCATGATCTTCCTACAGACTGTACACGCAACTTCTTGTCTGAAACTGCTTCAGACGACATGGCTTTTGCAGGGAAACTATCCATCAGAGTACCAAGAGCTGTCTGCTTCTGACCCTCCCCATGCCTTCCATTTATGGGTTGAGCTAAGGTCTCAACCACCTTCTCAATATTCATTAACTACTTCTTCCATGGAGAGTGGACAAGACTGACTACACAGAGAGTGACCACGTGTCAGCTTTCAAAATCTTGGAGGCCAGCCTTCATTTCTTCAGGTTTCACTCTCAACATAACCACAGGGCCATGCAACTGTCTTCAACGATGATTCAGAATTTTCCTTTCGGGGATTCCCTCATGTTGTGTCCAGGATCCTCGATACCCCACGTTGCAAAATTGCCCTATCCAAACCAATGGCTTGATCTTCCCTTAGCATCGACGACCAAGATTTCTTCCTTATCTGGCTCTTAGCCGTCTGTGGTCTGAACAGACACCTATCTTTTCCCTTTGGCCCTACTTTCCATATAATAGTGGGCTATGACCTTGCGCTAAAACCAAAGGTGCTCCACGGATTTTGGATATCAGCAATGGGAGGGAGTAAACTCCTCACCCTTGAGAATCTCGATTGCCTAAATCGCGAAGGGGGCTACATCATGTTGGTGCCTTCCTTACTCCTCACTCATATAATCATCGGCTAGGACTATGGGCCTATCCCTAGGGGCTTTCACATTTCGCATTTCGAGGTTTCAAAATGCAGTGGAGGAGAAAGCCTTTGTCCTTTGAAGTCCCAATAGATGAAATAGCAATCAGGCTTAATCGTGCACCACACACACCCTGGTTGAATGGCCTGGATCAATATTTAGACGTGGGGCCCCTTTTGGCCTGGACCCTCTACCACGTGTCTTCAAAGATCGGACGTATGATATTTCTCTCATTGAATGACCCTGATCCTTTCGGGGTTTCATGCACCGGGGATACATGATGTATCCTATCTCATTCTCCCCGTTTCTCAACTTGCGAAACCATGGATTTTGGCCACGCATCCCCAGGGTAGTTGGTTCAGATCACATCGGCGCTTTCACTTTAAATATCCTGAAAGGCCCTTGTCCTCTTCTTTAGGCCCCACCTATCCACCGAACCTTCGGCCAGTCTCCCGGGGCTATCACATTTCACGTTTTGGGGTTTTAAAACATAAGGGAGAACCATGCCCTCCCAACTTGCAATCCCTGAAAAGCCGAATCCTAAAACGCTGACTAGCTGACACCAGTCTCCATGGGATCAGACGACCCAGATTATCCTCCTGACTTTGGCCATAAGGACCAAGCATAGGCGCTAATCCTCATGCAACTCCATGGCTCCGACTTTCTCGATGATCGTCTATCTGCTCCATCGATGAATCCTTGCCGTTGAAACCAAAAATGCTCGCTTGCTTGATTTCTAACCTTGAACTGAACATCTTCTCTGTGATGCACTTGGGTGCTCACGGATGTGACCTTCGATAACTTCATCTAATGGTTTTTTTAAGCCCCATTTCATGCATTTAACACCAAGGGACCGAAACCAGAGTGAAACTACCCCATTGCAAGAATTGGTGACAACATTAGGCTCCATGGGGGATAGAGTCATCCCTGTGATGCTCTAAGAACTCCTTTTGCAGTTCCAGTTGCCTTCTATTGGGCTTTGGAGTCCCTCATTGAAACTGGAAAAAAAAACAAGAAAAACAATATTTACAAAAACAAAGGAGCCATTTAATTCTCAAACAAAACATTTCTTCAGGAAATGCCCATTCATTGGGCTATTAAAAACTTCTTCGCCTCCCAAATCCTGCAACCTATAAATATTGTTTGTGATGCAAGAGCATCTCAAGCGAGCCAGTCCAGAGACAAAAGACAGCTGGAAAAGCGCCCAGTGCAAATTTTGAAAACATTATGAAATATTAATGAAACAATTAAATGAAGGTGCACTTGTAAGATTGTAATCAGACCTTGAGTGTCCCGCTCTCATCTGAAGTAGGTAGAAGGCATTTATAGTACTTAAGGAAGGTAGATAGAATTGAATGTTTAGATTAGACAGTTTTAGAGCGCAAGAGGGAAACGAGATATAGACACCCTCATTGTGTATTGTAACATGATTATGAAGAGCATAGAAGAAAAGAGAGCAGAGAGCTATGTGAAAACACCCATGTATAGAGATTTGAATTAATAGAGAAATTTTTTATTCAAATTCATGGCGTCGTGTTTGTTCTCTGTGTATGTATGTTGAATATCATGCTCATAGATGTTTACTTCCTGTTACACATTTTCTTTATGTGTTGTGTATATGATTTCATGTTTTGAGTTTGAAATCTGAGAGGGAGTAGAAATGAATTTCAATTGTTTCTCTATTTGAGCAAGGATTCCTGCAAGGAGTGCAGTTGAATTGTCTGCAAGGAGTGTGTTGACAAAAGTTTCAGAGATTTGTCTCTGAAAGGTTCAGATAGGACGGCTATTGCTCTCATTCTCACAGAAGTGTAAGTTAGACATAGGAGTCATGCAAGGTGTGCACGGACCAAGCTTGAATTCAGGGTTTGAAACCTAAGAAGTTATTGAGGACTGCTGCTACAAGGAGTGCACGGAGTCAGAAAGAGTTCAACACTTGGACTGTTTGAAGGTTGCCGCAAGGTATGCGTGCAAGAGTATTCTTTAAGACTCGAAGCTGAGACAAAGCTCAGGAGGTATAGGACCTTCGAGTAATTATAAAGAGGTGCACAAGAAGTTGGTGTAATGAAGTGTTAGAAGGCGTCGCAAGTTTGTGCCACAGGTGGACAAGTTTCACAGAGGAATACTTGGTTTATTTTGCAGGAATTGCTAAGGAGACATTGGATGGTCGGAATTCTCCGTTGAGAATTCGCAAAGTCTCACGAGTCGTCAGATCTTGCAGAGTAGTAGGAAAGTTACGGAGGTTATTCTAGGAGTTCAAGCTCAAAAGAAGCAGAACCGTCGATCCAAGTTAGCCAGGGGCCATTGGATTACTCGCAAAATCGCTTCTCGGGATTTCGTGAGTTGAAGGGTCGAAGTCTTGGTATCAAAGTTTGCGAAATCGTGAAGTGCGAAGCCATGAAAGGAAAAGAGACGTGTGTGTGTGGGACCATAGGAGCTAGCAAGGTGGAAAGGTGGCACACTATCGATGTAGAAGTCAACCGCGTTGACATTTCAGAGTTTCGTGAGTCGAAGTCCCGAAAGATTTGCATTAGGACTCGCGAACTTGCGAAGTGCGAAGTCCCGAAACGACGAGAAGTCTAGTTGTGGGGCCAACACCGAGAAACGTGTTGGAGTCTGACATTTCAAGATTTCAAGAATTATAGCATCAGGATTTCGGGGTTCTTGGAGTATATTTTTATACATAACAACTCACGAACGCGCGAAAGCTGAAAAGCTGAAGTTGATATCGGAGTTTCAGAGTTTTGGGATTCGGGGGGCTCTGAGCGACAAGACACTCGACCATAGGATTTGCGAAGTCTCGAAGTTAGATTCCCTGAAGCTTGAGGGAGGAATCCCACAAGGTTTTGTTGTGGGTGTAGATTTTCCGAAAGGAAATAGAAGAGACAATCGAGAGCTCTTTAGGCCAAGGAGAGAAGAACGATCCTATGTACGTGGACCTTCTGAGCCGTGGGTTGGGGAGGGATGCACCAGGTTTGGTATCAGAGCCCAGAAAGTTTTCTTTTCTTTCTGTAGCAGGGAAAAGGAAGATTCACCATGCCGCCAAGGAGAAGAGATAGACAATCACCCGATCTGCAAGAGGAAAGGGAAATTCCAAGAAGAAGGGGTAGGGAGATGCCTGATCCAACCATGGAGAGAGAGATGCGTGATCTACGCGCCAGACTTGAAAACATGGAGACAAAACAGAGGTGTATAGTCAGTGCTGGGGATCTTAGTGATTCTGAAAGCGAAGATGAAGCTGGACATGGAGAAGAAGAAGTCACAGCAGAATATGCAGCAAATGAATGCTTGCTTAAAGCATTTGCAAGAATGAGCGCAAGGGAAAATATGGACATTCCATTTTATGAGGGAAATCTAGATGTAGAAGAGCTTCTAGACTGGATTAGAGCTCTAGACACATACTTTGACTATGAAGATGTCGAAGAAGACAAGAAGGTCAAGAATGTTGTCACAAGATTAAAAGGACATGCAGCATTGTGGTGGGATGAACTATAAGCTGACAGGCGTTGCCAAGGCAAGTAGAAAATCAAAAGCTAGGACAGGATGATTGCAAAGATGAAAGAAAAATTCATCCCCAGAGATTATCAAATTACTCTGTTCGGGAGGATGTAGAACCTGAGACAGAAGCTGATGTCAGTGAAGGAATACACTGAAGAGTTCTACAGACTGAACATCAGGGCAGGTCATCGTGAAAGCAACAATGAAAAGGTTGTCAGGTACATAAATGGCCTGAGATACGAAATTCAAGATGAGATAAGTATGTTGACCATATGAATGGTGGAAGATGCTTATCAAATGTCTCTGAAAGCTGAAGAGAATCTGAGCCGAAAGCAGGGTCAGAGAGGGCGAGGAAGAAGTCATCCCAGGGGCAAGTCAGTTGTCCAGGAAAGAAACTAGAAGCCCAAGGAAGAGTGGAAGAAACCTCAGACTCGAACTAAGAGAGGTGGAATCTCACAGGGAGGGAAATACGCTAAACAACAAGGGAAATATGTTGAACAGCAAGGGCAGTATACTGATCCGAAAGGAGATTATGTTGATAATAATATGATTCCTCGTACCAGAGGTAGAGGAAGAGGAAGAGGTGGAGTGATAAAGTGCTTCACATGCGGAAAGAATGGACACAAATCTTATGAATGTCCAGATAAGAAGAAAGAGGAAGGAGAAGCTCACATTTCTGAAGCACATAGGAGGAATGTTGAGGTAGAGGATGCTGAAGGCAGAAGATCGCTGATGATGCGAAAATCTCTTTTGACACCAGAGAAGGAGGTGGAAAGTTCATCCCAAAGAAACAAACTTTTCCGGACTGCTTGCAAGACCAAGGATAGGGTATGCAAAGTCATTGTGGATAGTAGAAGCATGGATAATCTCGTTTCTACAGACATGGTAGATAAGTTGGAGCTGGAGACGATTGAACATCCAAGCCCATACAGAGTTTCATGGCTACAAAAAGGACATCAGGTAACTGTCACTAAACAATGTTTAGTTGAATTTAAGATAGGAGGATATAATGATAAGATCTTGTGTGATGTTATTCCTATGGATGTTTGTAATCTATTTCTAGGTAGACCATGGAAATATGACAGAAATGTGATTCATGACAGGAGGATGAACACATACACCCTAGAGAAGAATGGGAGAACTCACATGTTACTTCCAATCAAGGATAAGGAGGTGAAACCTGAAGTAAGTAATATTGTACTTCTCATGAGTGGGAAGGAACTTCTTACAGAGGTTAAGAAGAAGGAGGAACTACAATTCATTGTGGTTAGGAAGCCAAATATTTTCTTAGCCCATACGAAAGTAGATGATTTACCATAAGAGGTTTAGGAACTGCTGGAAGAGTTCGCTGACATAGTAGTGGACGAACTACCTCGTTCATTGCCACTGATCAAATGCATGAGTCATCATATCGATCTCATACCAAGAGCTAGTTTTCCAAACAAATCCATGTACAGGTTGATGCCATAGGAGAATGAAGAGGTCAAAATACAAGTCCAAGATTTGATGGACAAAGGGTTGGTCAGAGAAAGCTTGAGTCCATGTGCTGTTCCGACAGTACTCAGTCCGAAGAAAGAAGGAGGCTGGAGGATGTGTACTGACTCGAGGGTGATCAACAAGATAACTATTAGGCATAGATTTCCATTGCCAAGGATGGATGATCTGATGGATTGCTTGAGTGGGGCAAATTTTTTTTCGAAGATTGATTTGAAGAGTGGATATCACTAGATTTGTATGAGAGAAGGTGATGAATGGAAGACAACATTCAAGACTAATGAAGGGCTGTATGAATGTCTTGTTATGTCATTTGGCTTAACAAATGTGCCGAGTACTTTCATGATATTGATGAATGAAGTCCTGAAGGATTTGATCGGAAAATTTGTTATCGTATATCTTGATGATATATTGATTTTCAGCAGAACAGAGGCTGAACACTTGAAGCATTTGGCTACAATGATGAAGAGGCTATAGCAGAAGAAGTTGTTGATAAATATGAAAAAGTCCTCATTCATGAAGACAGAGCTCATTTATTTGGGGTTTTTCATTTCTGCAGATAAGTTGAGGATGGATCTAGATAAGGTGGAGGTAATCAAGAATTGGTTGTCACCGAAAAATATCTTTGAGGTGAGAAGTTTTCATGGATTGGCTAGTTTCTACCGAAAATTCATAAGGAATTTCAGTGGAATTAGTGCACCGATGATGGAAACAGTGAAGAAGAGACAAAAATCTTTTCATTGGATAGATGAGGCTGAGAAAAGCTTCAATTTGTTGAAGAGGAAGATCACAGAACAACCAATTTTGGTGTTGCCAGATTTCCAAAAGACATTTCAAGTGAAATGTGATGCAAGTGGATTTGCAATAGGGGCAGTCTTGAGTCAAGAAGACAGACCAATAACATATTTCAGTGAGATGCTAAATGAAGAGAAAGTGAAATACTCCACGTATGATAAGGAATTTTATGCTATTATTCAAGCATTGAAGAAATGGAGACACTACTTGATTCCCAAGGAGTTTGTCTTATACAGTGACAATCATGCATTGCAATTTGTGACTCAACAGGAAAAGTTGAATTAGAGACATGTTAAGTGGGTTGAGTATATGCAAAATTTCACTTTTGTGATTAAACATATTTCTGGTACTGCTAACAAAGTTGTTGATGCTTTGAGCAGGAAGTGTTTGCTATTGCAGGAGTTCAGAGTCAAAACATTGGGTTTTGATGATCTCAGGGACATGTACACAGATGATCCAGATTTTAAGGGGGCATATGAAGCAGCTGAGAATCCAATTCTCAGAGATAGAAGCCAATGGGTAGAATACATGATCCAGGAAGGATTGTTGTTTAAGGGCAATCAACTTTGTATTCCAAAATGCTCCATGAGGGACAATTTGCTGAAGGAGAAACACAGTGGAGGGTTGGACGGACATTTCGGTCATCACAAAACATTTGCAAAGTTGAATGAGTCATACTTTTGTCTAGGAATGTGAGCAGAAGTCAAGAGATTTGTGGACAAGTGTAGAATTTGTCAGCATTCGAAAGGAAAGAGGCAGAATGCAGGTTTTTATCAACCATTTCCCATACCTGAGAAGCCGTGGGATGCAATCATTATGGATTTCATATTGGGGTTTCCAAGGACACAAAGAGGGTTCGACTCAATCTTTGTGGTGGTGGATATATTTTTCAAAATGGCACATTTCATTCCATGTCATAAAACCAGCGACGCAACTCACATTGCGAACCTGTTTTTCAAAGAAGTCATTCGACTTCACGGCTTACCAAGGAGCATAGTTTCGAATAGAGATACGAAGTTTGTAGGACACTTCTGGAGGACATTGTGGAAGAAGATGGGAACTAACTTGTCATTTAGTTCATCTTATCATTCTCAGATGGACGGAAAGACATAAGTTGTGAACTGAAGTCTGGGAGACTTACTAAGGAGTTAGGTGACAGAACACCACAGCCAGTGGGACAACATATTACCACAGGCGGAGTTTGCTTATAATGACTCAGTAAATAGAGCACAGGGTAGAGTCCATTTTAGATTGTTTATGGCATGCAACTAAGAGGGATTTCTGATTTGAGGGATTCAGAACAGAATGCAACTAGGAGTGCTAGTGCAGAAGATTTCGCAGAGGTGATGAAGGAACTTCACAGCCAGGTGAAGGATCGATTGCAGAACTCAAACCAGAAGTATAAGCGGAGAGAAGATCATCACAGAAGACAACTTCAATTTGAAGTTGGTGATTTGATTCTTGCACATTTGATAAAGGAAAGGTTCCTGAGAGGAACATATAATAAACTCAACATGAAGAAAATCAGGCCATGTAAGGTCTTGAAGAAATTCGGGGCAAATGCTTATGAGATTGAATTACCCAATGGGATCGGAATTTCTTCGATATTCAATGTTTCGGATTTGTACCCATATAAAGTTGAGGAAGCGGGGACAGAACATAAACAACCAGAGGTTCAGTGGTGAAAATAGATGCCAGTTGCAGAAAAGCCACAGATGGAGCGCATACTGGACAAAAGAATTGGTAAGAAGACCAAAAGAAAAGAATACTTTGAGTATTTGGTCATGTGGAAAGGCCATCCAGTGGAAGATGCCAGCTGGGAGAACGAAGCAGAGATAAAGAAGCATGGATAGACCATGCACAAGCTCATGGAAAGGAGCCCATGAAAATTTTCAAGCGAGGGAGTATGATGCAGGAGCATCTCAAGCGAGCCAGCGCGGAGACAAAAGACAGCTGGAAAAGCACCCAACGCAAATTTTGAAAACATTATGAAATATTAATGAAACAATTAAATGAAGGTGCACTTGTAAGATTGTAATCAAACCTTGAGTGTCCTTCTCTTGTCTGAAGTAGGTAGAAGGCATTTATAGTAGTTAAGGAAGGTAGATAGAATTGAATGTTTAGATTGGACAGTTTTAGAGCACAAGAGGGAAAAAGGATATAGACACCCTCATTGTGTATTGTAACATGATTATGAAGAGCATAGAAGAAAAGAGAGCAGAGAGATGTGTGAAAACACCCATGTACAGAGATTTGAATTAATAGAGAAAGTTTTGATTCAAATTCATGGCGTCGTGTTTTTTCTCTGTGTATGTATGTTGAATATCATGCTCATAGATGTTTACTTCCTGTTACACATTTTCTTTATGTGTTGTGTATATGATTTCATGTTTTGAGTTTGAAATTTGAGATGGAGTAGAAATGAGTTTCAATTGTTTCTCTATCTGAGCAAGGATTCCTGCAAGAAGTGCAATTAAATTGTCTGCAAGGAGTGCGTTGACAAAGGGTTCAAAGATTTGTCTCTGAAAGTTTCAGATAGGATGGCTATTACTCTCATTCTCACAGAAGTGTAAGTTAGACACAGGAGTCATGCAAGGTGTGCACAGACCAAGCTTGAATTCAGGGTTTGAAACCTGAGAAGCTATTGAGGACTGTTGCTGCAAGGAGTGCACAGAGTCGGAAAGAATTCAACACTTGGAGTGTTTGAAGGCTTCCACAAGGTGTGCGTGCAAGAGTATTCTTTAAGACTCGAAGCTGAGACAAAGCTCAAGAGGTATAGGACCTTCGATTAATCGTCAAGAGGAGCACAAGAATTTGGTGTATTGAAGTGTTAGAAGGCATCGCAAGTTTGTGCCGCGGGTGGACAAGTTTCGCAGAGGAATACTTGGCTCATTTCGTAGGAATTGCTAAGGAGACATTGGACGGTTGGAATTCTTCGTTGAGAATTCGTGAAGTCCTGCGAGTCGTCAGATATCACAGAGTAGTAGGAAAGTTATGGAGGTTATTCTAGGAGTTCAAGCTCAGAAGAAGTAGAACCGTCGATCCAAGTCAGCCAGGGGTCGTTGGATTACTTGTGAAATCGCTTATCGAGATTTCGTGAGTTGAAGGGTCGAAGTCTTGGTATCAAAGTTCACAAAATCATGAAGTGTGAAGCCACGAAAGGTGAAGAGACATGTGTGTGTGGGACCATAGGATCCAGTGAGGTGAACAGGTGGCACACTATCAACGTAGAAGTCAACCGCGTTGACATTTCAGAGTTTCGTGAGTCAAAGTCTCGAAAGCTTTGCATAAGGACTTGCGAACTCGCGAAGTGTGAAGTCTCGAAATGGTGAGAAGTCTATTTGTGGGGCCAGCATTGAGAAACGTGTCGAAATCTGACATTTTAGGATATCATGAATTATAGCATCAGGATTTCGGGGTTCGTGGAGTAGAGTTGTATACATCACAACTCACGAAATCGAAAAAGCCGAAAAGCCGGAGTTGATATCAGAGTTTCAGAGTTTTGAGATTCAAGGGGGTCTGAGAAACAAGACACTTGACCACACGATTCACGAAGTCACGAATTCTGATTCCCCAAATCTTGAGGGAGGAATCCCACAAGGTTTTGCTGTGGGTGCATATTTTCCGAAAGGAAAATAGAAGAGACGATCGAGAGAAGAACGATCATGTGTACGTGGACCTTCTGACCCGTGGGTTGGGGAGGGCTGCACCAGTTTTAAAATAGATTTTGAAGGGCCCAATCTAGAGGGCTTCAAACTTGCTATGTTTGCCTCTTTCTTGCCTGGGCGCATCCCACTTAAGCACCAGATCTCCTAGCTCGAATTATTCCTTTATGACCTTCATGTCAAAGGCTTGCTTGATCTTCTGCTAATGATTGTGAGCTTTGTTTAATACCTGTTCTCTTTCCTATTGCACTTCCACCAGTTGATGAATTCTTCTGACCATATGATCTAACTCTCCTTCATAATCTTGAAAGAATTTTTCCACAGGTAAAGCCAACTGAGTGGGAAATATAGCTTCTTTCCCATAAACATGTTGAAAAGGGGAAGTGCTCAGGGACTTCTTTGTTGTCACTCGAGCATCCCACAGAGTGAATTTGAGCTTTGAATCCCATGCTTTCTTATTTTATTCCAACAATCTTTTAATGAGCTTGATCATAATTTTATTGGAAGACTCTCCCAGTGCATTTCCTTGAGGACAATAGGGAGTGGAATGAATCAGTGAAATCTCAAACTACTCATAGAACTTAACCAGAGATTCAAACTTGAAAGAAGAAGCATTATGAGTGACAATTTTTCTAGGACAACCAAATCTAGCTATGATATCCTCCAGGAAGCTGATAATTACCGTGTGTGAAGCACTCCTGGTGGGGACAACTTCTATCCACTTGGTGAAATAGTCTATTGTAGTCAGGATCCATCTGTGCTGGCCACTTGAAGGAGAGTGAATTTCTCCAATGAAGTCCAAACCCCATTGTTGAAAGGGTGCTCAAGCTATTACAAGATTTAGTGGCAGAGATTTGAGCTGCTACTTCCCTGAGAACCTTTTGCCATTTGATGCAGGCTCTAACCTCTCTACAGACATCAGTGAATAAAGTGGGCTAGTAGTACCCAGCCCTGAGAATTTTGTGGGTTGTGGTCTTCCAGAAGTGGTGTCCCCCACATAGGCTATTATGGAAATCAAACATGACTCTTTGGGCCTCCTATGGGTTCATACATCTCAGAATCACCCCCAGAGGGTATTTCCAGTATAAAACCTAGTCAATAAGGAATTACTTGACTTCCTTGAGCTTTAGGGCTCGTTCATTTCTTTTCCCCATTCTATCATGGGGCTTTAATTATAACATAAAATATATTAGGTGTTTATACTAGGTGCATTCTGCTAATGACAAGTTGTCTTGAGTATCTTTGTTGGACAACTCAGCTTGTTGAATATCTAAGAAAATATTGATGAAATTGACCCCCAAGGCCTTACAATTGGATTCCGCCAGCATCTTGGCTAAACCATGCCCTTTAACCAACTTGGTGGGCTTTATCTCCAGGTTAAATTCAAGGATCTTGGCAATCCATTTACCCCTTCTCCCATCTAAGTCAGGTTGTATAAGAATTTCCTTCACAAAAGTTGAAGGAACGTATGCAGTGACCTTTGAGTGTAGGACATAGACTCTGAACGCTTTGAGAGATTTCACTAGGGCATAGGCCTGCTTCTCCATAATGCCATATCTGATCTCATCATCCCTCAGTTCTTTACTGAAAAAGGAAATGGGCTACTCTATCCCCACATCATTCTTCTGTAGTAGGACAACAACCACTATATCAAAAGAGGCAAAAGAAAAAAATAAGAAATCCTTTGAGTAATCAAGACTGATAAGCACAAGTGCTTGATTCAGTTCTTTTTTGATTTGGTCAAATGATTTCCTGGGTTCGGCAGTCCATTTCACTTTATTCCCCTTTTTGAGCATAACTGTGATGTGTTTAACCAACTCAAATTTTTTTGAGACAAACCTTCTAAGAAAGTTAATCTTTCCCAAGAAAGCTTGGACCTCTTTTACAGACCTGGGAAGTGACGGGGTCTGAATAGCCTTTACCTGGCTAGGATCAATCCTCACTCCCTCTGTTGATACTATATGGCCTAACAACTTCCCCTCCTTCATAGCAAACAAAGATTTATTGGGGTTTAATGAGAGACCAAATTTCCTACATTTCAAGAAAGCCTTCTTCAAGTGACAGCAGTGTTCTTTATCAGATCTGGAAAAGACTGTGATGTCATCCAGATAAATAAAAAGAGACTGATGAGAGATGGATCCTTGCTGTTGAAAACAAAAATGCCCTCTCGCTTGATTTTTAACCTAGAACTGAACATCTTCTCTGTGTTGCGCTTGGGTGCTCATGGCTGTGACCTTGGATAACTTCATCTGATGGATTTTTTTAGCCCCATTTCATGCATTTAATAGCAAGGTCACAAAACCAAAGAGAAACTACCCCATTGCAAGAATTGGTGCCAACAGTATGCATCTGATAAATATCTCCTCCTAGAATCATGGGAAGAAGAATGACTCCCCCTATGGGTATGTCTCCCCCTATCTTCTCTGCAATATGAAAAATATGCTACCACTACAATATATTTTGCTACAAATTCTATTGCTCAACCAAAACATAGAACAATACGATCCTTGGACCTATCCATGCATCAAAAAGCGTGCCATACCATACATCATGAAGAAAAATATATGTCAACAATGAAAAAAACATCAATCATGTACCAAAATGTGTGCTCACCATGCACAACCCCCATGTACAATAACCATGTACATCAACACCATACAATGTGCCAAGAGATATCATCAATGGAATGTATCAACCATATGCTAAAAACATGCGCCAATAGTGTACCAATCACATTCCTTTACCAACATGCCAACCATGTGCATCTACCAATATGCCAACCATGTCCATATACCAATATGCCAACCATCTGCATCAAACAACTATCATATCACTCATGATATGTCTTCACCATGAACCGAGTGCCATAATCATGTGTCTCAATCAAACAAGTGTCTCATCATATCATCCAATACATCATGTACCAAAGTATGTGCTAATCAAGTAGTACCAAATGGTGTACTTTTATCCAAGTACTATCATCTAAACATATACCATCTATGAGTGTACCAAACATGTACATCAACATGTATCACTACTTGTACCAATCAAGTACATCAACCATGCACCAATGCATATATGCCAAAACATGTGCCAATCAAACTGCTAGTAGGTGCCTCTTCCAATGTACTAGAAGTGTACCAATCATGCATCAACTCATCAATGATGTACAACATGATCACCTCATAAACTCACCAACTACATGTCCCAATATGTAGTTCAATCATATGCCAAATGCATGCACAAGGATATCCAACAAAAATTCTTAAATAGTACATCATAAGATATATCAATGAAACTCAAAATATGTACCAGCCATGTACCCCAATAGATCAGCCTCAATCCTCAATTCACTACAACAAATACTAAGCGTCCAACAATACATGTACTAGTAGTGTGCTTCAATGGATCAATGACATATATAGCTAGCATCATCAAGATATATCACATAACCAAGGTACCATTAAATTCATTGTCATAACTAGCATTGTTATTCAACAGAAAATGCCTCAATCCATGCTCATGGGTTAGTGCCATGCATCCAAGATAGCCTTTTATTTGATATCATCACCTTACATAATCCAATATGTAATCATGAAAACCTGCAGCAAATAATGTTAGAACCTACAACAAAACTATGTTAGACCCTCCAACACAGAGTTATACAATCACATCAAGTTGCAACCCATGTGCATAGCTCTTTTCCCTAGGCTTTATCACATATATGCGGCCTGTTGCACAGACATCTCATGTATCTACGCGACCTATTCAAGATCAATCTGCATATGTATGTGACTATTACCACTATCACCTATGTATGCTTCAGTGGATGACACACTTGAGCCTCCCTTAAGGATTCCATTCTGCTTTGGTTGTTCATTCTTATTCACCCACTTCTGAAGATGTCCCTGCTTCTCAGAACTTGAGCTCTGAGCTTCCATATTTTCAAATATGTCTCGTTTACTTACTTTATTCCTTCTTCTAGTCATGCTATATGAAGTCCTCATCATGGAATTTCTTCTTGTGTTCCATAAATCCTGGTATTTCTGACCAAATCCACTACAGCTGTAGCATCTCATGTTATGACAGTGAACAACAATGTGTCCTACTTCATCACATCTCCAACACCTTATGGTGTTATGAATTATTCCATTGTCTCTCCTTGTATAAGATTTGCATTCAAAATCTTTGTGACCATATTCATTACATGAATAACATTGACCATGAAAAATACTTTTATACCTTTTCTTTGGTCTCCATATTCTTTGGGGTGTAAGGATGGCTTCTTGATGTCTTCCTTGCTTTGTTCTTTTGAAACTTTCCTTCCCTTGTGTAGATGGTTGACTTGCAACATTATCTTCATCCTTTGAGAGTGAGGGACTTGCCTCATGCTTTTTGAGGTGCTTGCTTCAACATGTGTAGCTTCTTCCTTGTATACAAGACCTCATTTATCATATGGTGATCTTTGAATTTCCAAGATCTCATTCAAGATTAGTGAGCTATTCAAGAATTTGTTTGACTTTTCTACTTTCTTTCTAAGATCAACAACTTCAACTTCTAACTTATGACATGACTCTTCCTTTCCATTTACTTGATTCTTCAATAGTTCCTCTACCCTTTTGGATTCTTCAATTTGGGTCTTAAGATGAACAATAATTTCGAAACTTTTACTTATCTCATCATCTACCTTCTTGTCTTCTTTTTCATTTTTTAGTCTTGTGATCTCTTCTTCCTTTTCTTCTAATTGAGTCTTACTATTTTCTTCTAGTTCTTTGAGCATTTCCTTCAACTTCAATGTGTGCCTATGACTCTTCTTAAGAAACCTTTTAGTGTTATCTGATAGATAGCTATAGTCTACATAATAGTGTTCATTGCTATATTCACATAGACTTCTTTCAACTTTATATTAAAGCTCCGATATCTTTTATTCTACTTATTCCATGGGATGATAATCAATTGATTCTATACAAACTATTTCTAGATTTCTTCTTCACTTGTAGAGAAAAATTCAACATCCTCACATTTTGAATCAAGGGTTTGTGGAGATTCTTTACCTTCATTTGAAATGTCTTCAAGATATTTATTTTTTCCAACATCATCACATGATTCTTTATCTTCAATTGAAATGTCTTCAAGATCATCACATTTAGAAATAATGCAATCAAGAGTTTTTGGAGATTCTTTACCTTCATTGATATTGATGGGTTTGTCTTCAATATTTCCCTTCTTGCTTTGATATGTATCCTCTTTATTTAGCCATAGATCCTTGGTAGAAGTGCATTATCCCTGTAACACCCCAGGTTTCAAACCCCCATTTTAAATAATGTATTGTTACAATGTTGAGAGGTCAAGGTGCCCAAACAATTATTAAAAGGCCAGTGTGGCCAAGACATGTAATGTTTTTATCATTATTAATAATAAATACATGGTTGGTTGCTAGATGAAAAAGGACTAGAGTTATAGGGGGCTATGATTCCACAGGAGAGCGAGCTTGAGGGGATAAGTGTTTATTCCTATGTTAATTACCATTTTTTCCTAAGGGAGGGGGATTGGTTACATGAGCTTCTTGGAGAAGTCCAGGAGGTTCTTGATTCCCCACAAAGTTACTTAAACCTACCTCTGGCCTGATGGGGGGGTTCGACTGATGGCTTGTTCACTGATTTTCCTGTACGTTCATCCATTTCCTTCACGCACTTTCATGCACTCACTCACCCATTCATTGATCAATCCTCATCCGCATCTTGGCTTGAGAAAGGGAACCAAACTGCTAAATATTAGCCATGGGATAGTTGGTTTTAATGGTCACTGGTGAAATCTAGCCATGACTTGGGGCCTACATGTCTGAGATGCGTTGGCATGTGCCCTGTTTTTCTCACAACTGCGAGTCCTGAGAGTTCCAATATTGATATTATGGACCAACTATGTTGGAGGCCCTGGAAAAAGGAGAAGGAATGCCTAAGGGACTGTGTGGCAGAGAAGGGTGGAGGTCCATTCTGTTGGGTGGTTCAGGCTGGGTGGAAGAGAGTTGGGTACTTGGATTGTTGTGGGTGTTTCGAAATTTGTGAGATCTTGAGAGTTGACTGGTTTGGGAACCCAATTACACTCTAGAACCGTCCTTGTGGATTGATAGCCCTGGATCTGGAGTGACACTATTGTTGAGATTTGGAGCAATGGTGTGTACAGTTGGGTGGAACGTCCTTGGTCTGCAGCCAGTTGGTGTCACCTTTTTATAAAGATAAGTGCTCTCTGTTGTGATATTATTATCTGTGTATGAATGCATTCTACTATGTATTTTAATTATCATTTAACTAAATCTTATATTATGCATGCTTGTTGGATATTGTTGTGCATGTCACTAAATCTTGTATCTTGAGTGTTCTTATTAATGAAAGAAGGTTTCGGTAAGAGTATGAAGTACAAGGGTGGGCTTGAAGGTAGCATCCCTTGGCCTGTGGGTGGTTGGGTATGTTAAATTTTGGTATCAGAGATTCTGGTTGAAACACCGGGCCGGTATGAGCCAAGTCTGTTGGCCAGAGTCTTATGGTTACAGATCAAATTCTGACCATGAAGTTGAAATTCTCAAGAGGAATGGAATTGCAGAATCTATGTAGGAGTTAGATCGTCAGAGATCCGTTGTAAGGGGTTGGAAGGATCATGATCGTGCCCCTTCAAATTCGGGAGCGATCACCACTATAGGATCAGGAGAGATCCAGGATCATTGGATCAGAGGATAGGTGAAAAAGGGTCGTCTGATGAAAAGGAAGCAACAGATAAGGTCACAATTGTCATATCCCTTTGGAGAGTGAGATCAACGGACATGAGGCATTGCGGGAAACCAAGTTGCATGGGAGATAATTTCCCAAGATGGTCCCACAATCCAAACCATGGTTTCACCAAGGGATTACATGCCAGCATCAGGAGAATTGTGGGGTGAAAAACAGATTACTCCAAACCGCTGATGCGTGCCCCCGCAAATTGAAAGGCATGCAGTGATGTGATTTTCTAGTGCTCGATCATCGAAACTCCAAATAGCCAAAGTAGATGGGGATCGCCGATCCAAAGGAGGAAATGTGTGAACTGATCATGTGCTCTAAGTGAAAGCACTCAGGGAAAGAGCGAGCAAGGAGAAGTGGAGAATTAAGATTTTCTAAGCCCGGAGAGCCAAAGTGAATCTTAGTCGTTTGATCTAGGAGGACACGTGGCAGAAATCCACTCACTATGGGGAAAAGCGAAGGTTGAAATTTGAGATTTCTGAAATCCGAAGACCTGAAGAAATCATAGTCATCGATCCATGGGAGACACGCGTCAGTAGATCACAAGCTTCGGATAAAAAACTTTCAGAAAAAGTTGAAGTTTGATTTTTCCGAATTTCGAAGGAATTGTAGTCGTTGATCTTTGCAGCGATAACTTCCTAAGTCCCGAAGTCTAGGGATAATATGGGTTGTCCGATAAAGGGGGACACATGGAGGTAGTTTGGCTGGTTCTGGAAATCAGAGTTCGGTAGAATTGGAAGTGTGCTGGTGTGGAGGCCCCCAAAGTCCCGAAGCCCGAAGAGCCTAAGGGTTGGGGCACAATGACGTCACCAGGAGGTGACGTGGACCCAAGAATTTATTAAGTGACATGACTTGGGGACGTCATTGGGGATGACGTGGACACATGGGATGTGTGCCATGTGTCAGTAAGTTTTGAGCATGTGAATGATTGAAATGTCAGCTAGGACGTGACACATGTCACCCGCCTGATTGGACCACATGTTCGCTTCCATTATTTCATCACATGGTGATATATCGTGTAGTCCAAAGACTAGGAACTCCACTGGGGAAAGATGTGACAGGTTGGGTTGGGTAGAAAACTCCTGAATGCTTGAAGGATGGAGTATATATCGACCGTTGATTCCATAAGACACAGGTCGAAGGATCATCGACTTCGGGTGAAAGCACTCTAGGAGAAAGCGCGGGAGGAAATTTTTTAAACTTTTGAAGCCAGAAGAGTCGAAGTGATTCACAGTCAATGATCTATGGGAGGACACCCATCGACAGATCATGAAGTCTAGTTAAACGCATTATGTGTGGAGGCAAGCGAGGAAGGTTAAGACTCTTGAAGTGCGGAGTACCGAAGTGGATCTCGATCGTTGATCCTGAAAGAGGACGAGGACCGTTGATCCAATCCTGGCTGAAAGTTTCGAAGTCCCGAAGCTCTGGACAAGCACTTTCCAGCTAAGCGCAGGGTCATGGATGTGGTCATATCCATATTGAGAGTTGAGGGAAGGAGGGCTAAGGGCCGAATTGGTGGTCTTTGAGACAAAAAAGTTCTAAGGAAGGATTTAGTTGAGGTTTCTAGTCATGGTCACCTGGGAAGGTGGTTTGAAGGAAGTGCTTGCATAGGATAAAACTCTGTGTCAGCCAAGGATAATAGGACACTGTTATTTTCCAATAATGGGGATATGATCTCCATGAACAAAAAAATAAATAAAAGAGACCTGTAGCATGGTTTGGAAACTTTGTCTATCATATGCATAATTCTAACAAAATGGTCGCTTGCACATTTTGCATAGTTAAGGGGCTTAAGCACATCAACTCAAGATGTGTATTAAAAAAATGGAAGAAGACTAGGGAGCCTCCAGTCATGATAAGGTGGCCAAAATCCAGAATACTAGAGTTGGTAATGCAGAGATAGACTTCAATGCACGCAAGGGAAAAGGAGAGCAGGAAACGTTAATAGAAACGATAAGAAGCCTGAAGATGGAAGTGCACAGCTACAAAGAAGAAAACAAGAGACTAATGAGAGAACAAAGTCAGATAAATGATCGAGTGTTGCAGAGATTAAATCAATTGCAGAGACAAACGAAGAAGGGATCAAACTCAAGACAAGAGGAAGAAGGAAGATGCCATGAAAAAAGGGATGATCGTGGAAGAGTTGGTTATTTCAGAAGTGCTAGCAGAGCTCATGGACACCACTCACCTCCTTACTCAAAAAGAAATTTTTATGCATCAGATTATCCCATAATTAGTCCAGAGGTGTCTCTAGGCAGACACCAAAGAAGGGAACAAGAGGTAGATAGTTTGCAAGGAGAGATGAGGAAGCTCAAGCCACCTTCCTTTGAGGGAGAAAGAGAAAGGGAAGATGATGTTGAAGCATGGTTTCTTGTGATCAGGAGATATTTTCAGTTGCATAACTATTTGTCCAACCTGGAAGCCATGATTTCCACCTACCATTTACATAGGAAGGCTGCAATGTGGTGGGACCAACTGAAGCAAGTAGAACATGTTAATGAAAGTAGGATCACTTGGGAGCAGTTCAAGGAGTACTTCCACAAGGAGTACCTCTCAGAGCATTTCTATGACAAGAAAATGCAGGACTTCTTTGAACTCAGGTTAGGAAGCATGACTATGGCAGAGTACAAGAAGAACTTCTTGGGATTGGAAGAGTACAAATATTTCTAAGTGGACTTCCATCCTTTTATAAGGAAAATATCAAGTATGATGAGCCCAAGACCTTGACTGAATCCATTAGGAGGGATAAATACCGGTATAAGAAAGGCTCAGGAAGAGAATATCAGTAGAAATCTTGGAAGGAAAAGAAAAATGTGAATTCTGATTAGAGGATGAAAGCATTCAAACCTCCCTTCAATAGGAATGAGCCTAATAGAAATCATCAAGATCAGTATGCTAAGAGATATTTCAAGAAGGAAGATTCCTTGGGAAAAAGGGGAAGACCACCAATCCAATGATGGGGATGCAAGGAAGCTCACTTGTACAAGGATTTCCCACACACAAAGGATAGATTGAAGACTGTGCACAACATCCAAGAGGCTACAACGATCGAAGATATGGGAAGAATCTATGCAGCTTTAAATGATCGACAAGAAGAGTACCGGTCCAATATGATCGAGGTGGAAGGTAAGATCATATTTCAACCTGTTTCTATTTTGATTGATTCAGGAGAAAGTCATTGCTACATTGATCCTAATATAGTGGATAGATTACATTTGGAGAAAAGTAAACTTGGGAAAGAAAGTTTGGTTCAGTTAGCCACTGGAACCAAAAGAAGAATCCATGGTATGGTTAGAAGTTGTTCCATAAGTCTTAATGGCATGAATACTAGTATTGATATAAATATCATACCATTGGGGTATTATGATATTCTGATTGGAATGGATTGGTTGGAAAAGCATCATGTTGTCCTATATTTTCATAACAAGACATTTACATGTCTTTATGGAAATGGAAAATAGAGCACTATGAAAGGATTTCCAAGACCCATATTTATAAGGGAGATTTAATCCTTACAGCTGAAAATGTGTTTTAGGAAAGGATGTCAATTGTATGCAGATCATGTGGAAGAGACAGAAAATACAAAGGAGACAAGCCTTGAATATTTCTCGGTGCTACGAGAACTTGAAGATGTATTCCAAGAAATATCAAGATTGCCACCAAGGAGGGAGATATATTTGTCAATTCATTTAGTGTCGGGAGCTGCCTCGGTGTCAAAAACACCTTACATAATGAGCACACCAAATTTAAAAGAATTACAAATTTAGTTGGAGGAATTGTTGAAGAAAGGGTACATATGTCCAAGTGTTTCACCTTGGGGAGCACCGGTACTTTTTTTCAAAAAGAAGGATGGAACCTTGAGACTATGTATCGACTTTCGATAGCTGAACAAGTACACTATAAATAACAGGTATCCTCTACCCAGAATTGATGACCTCTTTGATCAACTAAGAGGAGTAAAGATATTTTCAAAGATTCACCTGAGGGCAGGATACCATCAGGTAAGAATCAAGGAAGAATACATTCATAAGACATGCTTTAGGACCAGGTATGGGCATTATGAATTTGTAGTGGTTCCATTTGGACTAACCAATGCACCAGTTGTCTTCATGTGCTTAATGAACATAATTTTCAGAAATTATTTGGATAAGTTTGTCATAGTATTCCTATATGACATACTTATCTATTCTAATTATGAAGAGGAGCATGAACATCACTTAAGACTGGTGTTACTAGTACTGAGAGAACATCAGTTGTATGCCAAGTTGAGTAAGTGTTATTTTTATAAAAATCAGATCCATTACTTGGGACACATTATGTCATAGCAGGGCATAGCAGTAGATCTAGAGAATATCAAAGCCATTAGAGGAGTCCCAACACCCATAAATGTGTCAGACGTCAGATCATTTATGGGATTAGATGGCTACTACAGAAGGTTCATAGTAGGGTTCTCTAAGATTTCTCATCCCATCACTTCTTTGCAAAAGAAGGGAACTAAATTTGAATGGAGACTCAAGTGTGAAAACAATTTTAATTTGTTGAAGAAATTACTTACTAGTGCACCTGTGTTAAATATTGTTGACCCAAAGGAAAGTTTTGTGGTATGTACCGATGCATGTAAGGAAGGAATTGGGGGAGTCCTCACACAAAATGGATATGCCATTGGATATGAGTGCAGAAAGATTAAGGAACATGAGAGGAACTATGCCACACATGAATTGGAACTTGATGCCATTGTTTACGCCTTGAGGATGTGGAGGCATTATCTAATGGGGAATAAATTCGAATTAAGGACATACCACATTGGCCAGAAGTATCGTTTTGAACAACCAACCTTGAATGCCAGGAAAACAAGATGGCTGGAATTTTTAAGTGAATATGACTTCGATATCAAGCATATCAAAGGAAAGGAGAATAAAGTTGTTGATGCGCTTAGTAGAAGAGTGCATCTCATGCATGCTACTGCTATCAGTACGCATCAGTCAGACTTGAAGAGAATAATTTTAGATGGTCTTGTTACAGACCAACATTACCTATAGGTAAAGGAAAACTTACAACAAGGATATGTACAACAGAAAATAAAGGAGTATGAGATAAAGGAAGACGGATTACTCATGCATAAAAATAGAATCTACATTCCTAGTTCTTGAGAGCTGAGGAATTTGGTACTGAAGGAGATGCATGATGTTCCTTATGCTGGACATCCCAGTTACCAGAAAATGATTACAACAGTAAGAAGCCAGTTCGTTTGGCTGGGAATGAATAAGGATGTTGTCGATTACATCGTTCGATGTATGGAATGTAAAAAGGTGAAGGCTAAACATAGGCACCCAATGGGTTTGCTGCAACCATTGCCAATTCTAGAGAAGAAATGGGAAGTGATCACCATGGATTTCATCACAGGATTAACCAGAATGAATAAGTAACAAGATTCAATCATGGTGGTGGTTGACAAATTAACAAAGGATTCTCATTTTGTGCCTATGAAGACAACGCATACAATGGATAATATTGCAGAAATTTTCATGAAGGAAATTGCTAGGTTGCATGGGATACCTAGGACAATTCTCTTAGACAGGGATACAAAGTTTACCTCCAATTTCTAGAGGGGATTGTTTAAAGGATTTGGCACAAATATAAACTTCATCACAACATATGATCCCCAGACAGATGGTTATGGTTGTTGTATATGCACTAAAAACATACGTAAACACCCTCAATTAAATTTTCAACCCGAGGTAAGTAAACTTAGAGTTGTAGAAAAATATATGCCAAAGGTAGAAGGGTTGGTAGGAGTATATTCTAACTAAGGAAGGTATCTATCTAAGTCTAACCTACTCAAGAAAACCTATCTAATGAGAAAACCCTACTAAGCAACTTGAAACTATGTAACCTAAGTACTTTTGGGCCAAGGATTGATGGATAGCTCTAAGAAAGCAAGTAAAAACCCTACTTGAAGCAAACTAGTTCATAACAATAAGCAAAAGCAACTATCAAGCATAACAATAAGCAAATAACAAAAGCAAACTACCTTAACTTGCCAACCTAAATTCAATGAGAAACTACCCTATGGAAGCAAGTAAATAAACAAGCCAACAACTATTCTATTAAAGCAAGTAAACAAATAAGAAAACTAACTAACTAACCTATTAAAGCAAGTAAACAAGTAAGCAAAACAACTAACTAACCTATTAAAACAAGTAAACAACTAACTACTCTAAGGTAACTTCTACTACAAGTAATCAAATTAAAACTTCCCATTGAACAACTATCTAGTCTAAAAGGCAAGTGGACTATATTCTTAAAAATTCAAAACTATTTCTAATTCATAAAAAGGAAATCTATTTAATTGAAAGCAAGAAGAACTAACAACTAACTTTTAATCTATGATAAACAAAACTGCAATCTAATCTATCAAAGAAAAAGAATATCTACCCTACAATAGCAATAAAACTATCTACGAAAGCAAGAAACTATATCTTCTAATCTATGAAACCAGGAAACTATATCTTTTAACCTATGAAAGCAAGAAAACTATCATTTAACCTATGAAAACAAGAAAACTATCTTTTAACCTATGCAAACTCAAATATAATGTTGGTGGTTGTGTGAATTTCTTCAGTGTATGATAATATCTTGATGACACTTCACAACAAAGGATAACTCAAGCAGTATAATCTCAACAGTGATCTCAATAGCAAAGTGAAAGGTATGGATTAAACAATCTAATGAGAATTTATCCATTACGGAAACAATTGTCAATTACTTTTTATATTCATTTATTAACCATCAACAATATAACGAGATCGTGGTTATACTTCTACACTATGTAAGAAAAAATCATACTTAAACTCAATCATTAACTAAAAAGTACAATTGAAATCTAATTATAGGAAGGAAATTACATAAAATGAAACTATGTTACATCTATTCTAACAATTCAAACTGCAATAAGAAAATGCTTAAGAACATAAATTAAAACATGACATTAAAAAGTAAACTACCAAATGTATTAGCAAACAACTAAGTAAGCAAGATCTATATAAAAATGAAATAAGAAATCTATAATTAAAAAATGAAATTAATCCTATCCATCTATCAAATCCTTGTTAAAGAAAACTCAAATTAAAACTTTGTTCTATTCTATTTAAAACTCTATTTTAAATTTAATTCTAAAAGCATAAATAAAACACAATCTAACATCTAATTGCACATGGGGTTAGTCTGTGAATTTGCAAATTCATTCATAACTACAAGATCAATGCATGCTAACGCAATCCTTCATACTAACCTGCAAAAGAGAGTTAAGACAATTAAACTACAACAACAAATTAATTAACAAAATAATAATGCATGTACAGGAAATAAAAAAGAGGCATCTAAGCTATGAAATGCATAAACAACTTAAAGAACAGTTACCAGACTGCTCTTGGGCCCCCCATCAAGTCGTGGTCACTTCCTAAAAGAACACCACGAACTCAGCAGGTTGATTTCATCATAAAAACTCAAAAACACAGTTCTTATATAATATGGGAATGTAAAATAGAAAAACGGAGTAAAATCATATTTTTATCTATCACACTGATGCTTCTATTGCTTAGCTTCTATCTGACCACCACAGTGGTATTTATAATGTTTACGGACCAAGTCGTCGACCACAGGAGGGTCGAACCACTTCTAAATTCAGAAAATTACATTAAATGATGCTCTAACTGCTGAAACGGAGAGAGACAATAATCACCCTGTTGAAAAACCAAAACTGAGTTGTCAGGAGTTCAGTAGCTGGAGGGGGAAAGAACAAACAAAACTCACATTCCTTATTTTCCCAACACTGGCCGCCAATACCATAACTGCCAAGTCGCCCTCCATTTTTGTGCAAGACGTGGTGTTGGACGCAGTGTCAGATCAGGTACCAGACCGAGTGTTGGAAGGAGTGTCAGACTGAGTGCTGGAAGTATAAACGTGGTGCATTTTTTCCCTGTAACACCGAAAAAACGTGAATTAGATATTTGGAATCATAAAACATGATTAATTATACTCAATATTGGCATCAAACATGAATCATATGTACCTAGTGTAGATCATACCGTTTTAACATAAAATTCTTCAAAAAGATCCTTCAAAACATGAAAAACACATATGTACATTCGGCAAAAAGTGTCTAATAACTGTTATAAATTGATCATATCTCGGGCCAAACATTACCCCCACACTTACGATTTTGCAGGTCCCACTACAAACAAAAAGAAGTTACCCCTCGTGACTAGTCTTGCTGAGGAGGATCAGCTTTGGAAGCTTCTCCTTCTTATTGTGAAGACTTTGCCTTGTACCTCTTATGTTGCTTCAGCTGTGCTCTAAGGATGCAGTTAGATTTGGTCATCTCATCGACCAACCATTGAAGGGAGTTAACCTTTGCTTGGAGGACTACATTATCACGATGAAGGTGTGTGTCTATTATCTTCCTTTCCTCCAACTTTTGGAGAAGATGATGGTTTTATTTTTGTAGATTCTCTATGGTTGGGGCAGAATTGGTGATCTCAGAGGAAGGCTTAGATCCTTTGAGGGATGTGGACAATCTATCAGTCTTAGGATCTAGAGTAGGCATGGGTGAAGTAGGAGTGATGAGGGATTGGTAAGGAGAGGTAGGTTCTGATTTTGTCTTTCTTAGTGGCTCTAATCCATCCGTAGAAACTTCCCTAAGTATCATGTGAGGGATCTCAAGGTCGGAGGACACTTGGATAGGATCCGAAGTAGGCGAAGGTTTTGTATAAGTTTCCATGCTTTGGGTACTCTTTTGAAAGGGTCCTTTACCAAATCGATTGGCTCCCCTCCTATTTGTGGGAATGATGGGAAATTCTTGTTGGATCACTTCTTGGAGCTTTGTAGGTGTGGGATAAAGAGAGATTGAAGGAATTGGGGGGTTAACAATAGGATTCTTTTGGTCTTTGCTCTTGATCCTTGTACCCAAGGAGGAAGTAGGGATATCAACAAGATTTTTGTATTATTCCAGCAAAGAGAGGGTTTTTACAAGGGGGTTTGGAGTTCTTGGAGAGTAAGGCTTGGATGGAGAGATAGTTATTAGGCTAAGTGGCTTTTTGATGGTCCTAATTTTCAAGTGAGGGTTTGCAAATTGGTAGATAAAGGCATCCGAAGTTTTCCCCTATTTCTCTATTTTGGCTAGAACAAGGAGTTTTATCAATCCATGGTGAAAGAGATTGTTGTGGGGCTTAGTCACATTCTTCCTCACTTGAGAGGACATATTCTCCAGGCTTTTTAGAAAATAGAAGGGGAAGTTCAAACGTTTGTTGAACAGGCAATGAGCCAGCAATCTAAAATGCCAAGCTTTGAAAGTGGAGTATCTACCTTCGCATGTAATCAACCTCATGATGACGATGAGAGGGTTGATCAATTCCACCTTTATCCACTCCCTGTAATATCATTTTTCTCCTGAAATGTTCTCGAATTCGGGCTTAAACACCCTGTTATAACTTGAGCGCGATAATTAGTGGTTTTTGAACCATCTATCTCCCATTCTTGGGATCTTTGTAGCTGCAGAAATGGACTCTTCTGAGACTTCAAAGGTAAGAGACCCTACATGTGTTTTCTTCCCATAGAAACCAAGGGAGAATTTCATGGAGAGGCTGTCATCATGGCCCTGCAAGGTAGACAAAAATGGCCCCCAGCCTGCACGCAAAAAACACCTCTCTGCATTGTGCAAATTTGGGAATGGAAAAGAGATCTGCATAGGAAGAGGGTTCTTACCTCCTATGCATTGTGGTAGAGGAAAAATTCACCAGGAAAGGGTGCAAATAGGCCAAGAGATGGCATGAATTGGGCACAGTCTAAGCATGATTTGAACAAGGGAAAAAATGGCAGAGGTTGGGCACGATTTCTTAACGAAGGGCAGAGCAAATGGCAAGGGAAAATTGAGATAATGGTTTCCCAGCCCGATTTTGAATGCACCTATAGTGGTGTAGGTTGCACACATGTGCGTACAAGCTTCCATGTGGGGGAAATGTAATGATGCGTGGTTAGATCAATGTCCAAGTCTTTTGACTTTGATATTTGATCATGAACATATAAAGCATCTTCAATCAATTTCCTGCAACCAATTAAATTGAATGTAATTGATATCTAGTTACCTAGAATCTAGGACAGTTGTTGGTGTGTAATTCATATGGTACTCTATTAGACACCTTATACGAAACTTCATCCGGTACCTCTATGTTAAATACATTTTCACTTCTTGTAATGGATAGCCTACAATTTAAATGTTTTTGACAATCACAGTGGTTAATGAGTATAGGCAGAATGCTCCATTGTTGTTGATTTTGCCATCATTCTCACTCAATCCTCTTGCATATGACATATAATTTCAAACCTACAATGAACAGGTTATAGAAAGCATAAAACATGTACTATCAGCCTTACAATGTACAGCTTGTAATGAAAGGTAAGACGATAAAGAGTGGTTTGTTAAGTATATGTTCAGTAATTTATAGCACACAGGAGTTTAGCACTTCAAAAATAAAATGACTACTAATGTAATAACCTATACCATGGAAATAATACAAAAAATCTTGCAAAGATTTATTTCTCTAGGCAATGATCATTTGTCATCTCATGAACCCCTCCCCCACACCTAAGTATTGTGACACCTCACAATCAAAAGTATAGCAAACCAGTCAGTATCCCCCAATAGCCAAAGATTTATAGTATGTCAAGTGTAAAGATAAAATTTCACAGATTGCTCTGACGAGACGGTTAGAAGATGGACCCACCTATAGGATAAGAGATCCTATATATAGATAAGAAGAGGCAAGCAAGAGAGTTTCAAGATAGTCTTAGATTTATTTCCCAATGGCAAGTTTATGGAGTTCATTAACCTTAGCTTCACCACACATACTTCATGTCAGCTTAGTCTGCAATTAATGTCGTACATCGGGACAAGTTTAAATTTATTATTTATTTTTGTCAGATTATCATCCTCACTAGGTAGAATGCCCCGCTGCCAACAATCCTGTTCAGTACTCCGGTGGGTTTACCTAGTCATACCACAAGCCGATACCCACTACCAACAGACCTGTTCAGTATCCCGACGGGTTAGCCTCTTACACCCTCAGAGACTGGCCCTCCATCTTTTAATATTTTAGTATAAGATTGCTTTATGCAAGAAGATGGGGGAACAACTCTGAAAACAACTTTTTCTTACTTTTTTCAATTGGGATGGTATTTATGTTAGAGGATGACTTTCCGTTATATTACTTATTGATTGTCTGAATGTAAGGGGTACTTAAGAGGACGTGGCCTTTCTAAAGATATGATATAATCAAGCTATTTAGTGTGTAGTGGATGGTACCATTGAGAAAGAACAAAAAGGTATCTATAGGCTCAACTCACTTTCTTCTTTTGTAACTATTGTGATGTTTCCATGACTAACCGCTAATTAGACCTCCTTGTTACTCTTTGATAAAGACACTTGACTCACTTACTCAAGTTTCTTGGAAAAATTGTACGAGAGACCTCTAGGCTTGATATTTATGGTATCACTTCCTTATACAGTGTTGAAGAGTTTCAAGAGCAACTGCTTTACAATGCCTTAAAAATGAGAATTTTTGCAAAAATATGGCTAATTACAGTAAGTCAATATTCATTTGATGCTTTAGTAGACACAAAATTCAAGTGTAACAATGTTTTGAAGAAAGATCCTTGAAACTGTTTACTCCTGGTGAAACAAATACTTCTAGAATTGCCTTATTAAGAAAATTCAAAAACTATTAACATATATACAGCAGGAAATTCAGAAAACTTTTCAAGAACAAGGGGGGACTTCCACATCTACTAAGGCCAATTCCTTGTCAGTCGACATGACCTACAGTAAATCCTCTCTGGAAATGGGCTTATTATAAAATTTAAGTTGGTTTCCATTTACCACAAAGGAGACTTGTCCATCGTCAATTGTTTTAATTTTTACAACTCCATTTTCATATACAGTGTCTACCTCGTAAGGGCCCAACCACCAGGTGCTGATTTTGCCTTTCAATTTTTTGAATCAAGAATCAAACAATAGAGCCCAACCACCAGGTGCTGATTTTGCCTTTGAATTTTTTGAATTGAGAATCAAACAATGGAGCCCAATCACCAGGTTGGAAGTGATTCTTCTTAATATACTTGTCATGCCACTTGCTCCTCTGGTTTTGGACTAATACCGTCTGTTGGATGGCATCTTGTATGATTTCATCCAACTCATTTAATTGTAGGGCTCGTTGCTTCTGAGCCTCATCCAGGTTCAATCCTAATTCTGTGGCGATACAAAAGGTCCTAACTTGGAATTATATTGGTAAAAGTAATTGTTTCTCATACACTAGCTCATAAGGGTGTTGGTTGTGGAGCTTGATTATCTTCCTGATTCAGAGGTACTTGCTTTCAGCCGTGTTTATACCCCATAAAGTATTTACACCCCATAAGTATGTACACTCTTCCACGCGGGGGAGTGAAGAGGGGGGTTACACCCTCTACGAGGTCCGGGGGGGCTATCCCTCGGCTGGGGGGTCTGGGGGCAAGCGGGCCCCCANAGTATATTGTAATTTCATTGTAAATCTAGACCGTTCATTATAAGGTCGCATATCTAACGGTAGAGATTATGTTAGGGTTTTTTGCCCTAGAAGGCAACCCTCTTTTATGAGGGAAATGTATTGCGGCTATGGATGATGGTGAATATTGTATTCTGAGAGAGGATACTGTGAGAGAAAGAAGAGGAAGTTACAACGGGTTTTGTTGTAGGTTGTATCCCTTCATTTGTTGGATAATAATAAAGGAAGGACCTGGCAATTTCTCTGGTGGACGTAGCCCACACTGGGTGAACCACGTAAATCTATGTCTCTCTTGTATTGTGTGTCTTCTGTGTTTTGTTTCTGCATTTGTTTTATTTTATTGCTTTGCAGTCCTGCTTTTCTAACAAAGGGGTATGCCCAGTGGTATTCCTCCAGGTGGTTCGGTATGCCCACAAAGCCTCTGGGAGCCTATCATCCCAATCCCAGTGATGTAATTGAATAGTCTTGGTCAAGATGGATTCCATAACTTTGTTTGTGGATTCTACCTGACCATTGTCTTGCGGGTGGTACGAAGAAGATTTATGATGTTTAATCTCATATTTCTCTATCATCTCTTTCATCAACTTGGAAGTGAATTGAGTGCCTTGGTTGGTAAAAATTTCATGAGGGACACCAAAGTGGGTAAATATTTCTTCATAGATAAATTCGACAGCAGACTTCTATGTAGCCCTGAATAGGGCTTTTGCCTTGATCTGAAAACAGATCCAGAAGCCTGTTAGGGCTTGAAAAATGCTCGAAAATGAAAGTTCTCGGAATGCGATGAAACCTATGCCATTGCGTCTGTCTCATCTTCCTGATTCCGGTGGTATAATTTTTATCGCAAACGGAGTCCGTATGAGGAAGATATCACATTCTGTCCGCCGAGCCAAACAAGCAAAATTTTGGATGCTGACTGTACTTGTCCGTACAGTCCGTACAGACACCTGTCAGTTCGTACAGATGACGTGGCGATGTCCATACAGTGACGTGGAAGCATCAAGAGACGACACGTGGCAGGTCCGTACGGAGGACACGTGGCATCACCAGGACGCGACACGTGTCAGGTGGATTTGGCCTTTTCGGTGCACAGTTGGACCAATAAAAAAATGACACGTGTCACCACTCACAGGGTGACACGTGGCACGATGATGTCAGCAGCTGATGTGGCACACTGACAGAGTAGACACGTGGCAGTACGGCAGAGAGACACGTGGCAGTACGGTAGAGGGACACGTGGCAGTATGGCAGAGCGACACGTGGCAGCATGGCAGAGCGACACGTGGCAGCATGGCAGAGTGACATATGGCGTACGACATCCGATGTGGCGGCACACGTGGGCCAATCACAGGCCGACACGTGGCATACTCGCATTGGTGGGTAAGGGTGCCACGTGGCCCAATCCTGGGCTGCCACGTGGCACCCCATTATTGGCTCGTTTGTTGTGTTATAAAAATTTGGTTTGAAACTCCGGCGACTCGAACCCGCGTCCTCCCGGGCGACAACGAACTAACTACGTCGGGCTAGCCACTTGGCCTGTCGGTTGGTTCTTGTTAATCAAATGGCGGAAAATGGTTTTATGTTTGACAGAAAGATTAACCGGCGGCAAAAAGGGGTCGGGGCTTAGCCCCAGCCCCCGACGTAAATACGACCACGACTCGGCGTTACCATATGACCCAGGTAACAGCACTTAACGGGGTTTGTTATAACCCGCGGGCCTATGAAATGGGCATACGAC